>JANRMT010062823.1:13397887-13424560 GCA_026402145.1 Polypterus bichir lapradei
TCTTCTACATGTTTAATGACAAGGAGTAACTCCTTTTTCTCCGGCCAGGGGTCTTGAAATCTCAGCAGGAGTTTCTCCCTAGCCATCCGCCTCAACGAAGGCTTCTTTTATCATCTCTCCATCTTGGAAGGACTTCTTATGCTTAATGATCGAGTGGCTCACCCGGAACGATGCTTCGGTGTGTCTGCCTTTGCTTTTGAATTCAGCCGAGCGAAAAATGACGGCTGTCCGATTAACTGCGATTTTAGTTTCCTCTCCTTTCTCTTTCTCAGATTGCTTTTCGGAAGGAAGTCAGTTTCGTAGTTTTTATAGTTTTTATGAACAGTTTGAAAGTGCCTTTCCACATTTTCCTTCTTTGGAATAGCAATGATAGATTGACAGATCAGACAAACTTCGATTGTGACATTGTGAGAGAAAAAAAATCCTCTTCCAATTCCACATCCAGCCCATAAACAACAATCTTTTTTTTAAATCCCTTCTTTAGTCGATATAAATTGGAAGGCTAACTAGATCACAGCTGGAGTTTTGCTGTAGCTCACGTGTTTGATTGTGCGTGCGAGATGACCAGTGTGTTAGAAGAAAAGAGATCTCAGACTGGCCGCCCTGTATGTCAATCAAGTGGCAAATGCCATAGGGAGGATATATGATAGACTAACGTTTAAAAAAAAAACTTTAGAATGCAACGCGATCTACCTGCACTACCTTTCCGATCTACCGGTTGATCACGATTGACGCATTGGGCACCCCTGTTCTAGATGAAACGCCAACGACTAAGCAAAGAAGAAAGAGCAGCGCAGAGAAAAGAGACCTAAAAGTATTGGAGAGAAAAAAGGCAGATAAGCGGTTATGAAAGCATTGAAATTCGAAAGGCAAACAAACGAGGCGCGATACACATGCAGAGAAAGGTAAAGAATATGAAAGCAGTAAAATTCGAAAGTATTGTAGCGTCCCAGCCAGGTTGAAGCCTTTTTTGTTTTAAGTGACTATTAGGTCTGATTGAGGGAAGGCGGAAGACACAGCAACGCGACAGCAGATGACCCGACGGCACCACCTTAGCATGCGTTCCCACCCCCCCCTTCACAACACGAGCAGCATTAAACGTCCCGAGAAAGACATTTAACCACGCCCGGGGCCGGAAATAAAGGACAAGTATTGTGTTTACAATGTCACGCGAGACAAGGCAGTGACACATCATTTAAAACAAGTCCACTGACATCTAACCTAGCAGTTGTTGGATTGCTGTTGGCAGACACGCATCATGTGCTCCCAGCTCTTAAAACAATGACAAGAGACAAGCAAAACACGCAGCTCACCAGCAGTAAAAAGCCTGCAGATGATCAGAATGCTTCTCCTTAGCGTGTACTCAGCCAAAATAACCCTCACCTCCCGCCACCCCTACCCCCTTCACAACGTGAGCGACAGAGATGCAAAGTGGCAAAGGGATAGCTGCTGTACAGGCTTTGAAATCATCGGGCAGCGTATGTAACAATTCCCATGAAACTAACAATCTCTTTAAATTGTATATCCGGTAAATCAAACCCGGGGTGGGTGAATGAAGCGAGCAGGGGTGGAGCCCCCAAGCAATAATAATAATAATAATAATAATAATAATAATAATAATATCTATATATATAAAATCCTAAGCCCAAAAGTGCAACGATTTTGTGCAACAATTTTATGTGACTTTTTATATCACGTTTTTTTTCACACTTATTTTAAAACCTACATATTGTGATGGATGGCTGGCAGCTCAACCCGGCCAGGATGCCCCAAGAAGGAAAAGATGGAGGAAGGCAGCTTTTGTAGGACACTGCCTCTCCCAAGATGCTAGATGTCAGCTCCCCTGGACTGCAGAGCTGTCCCAGGTCCCCGTAGGGCAATATGGGACATGTAGTTTGGAAACACAGCCCTGCTGGGTGTTGTGGGTGCTACCAGGGGACACTGTGGGAAGATGGTGGGAGTCTAAGTGCTCACCTTGCCCAGAAGTACTAGCGGATTATGTGGGCAGAAACCCAGAAGTACTTCCGGGCTGACAAGAAAACTAAAGATTCTGACCAGGAAGTGCTGGCAAGTCATGAGGATGGAAGGAAGGAGGCACTTCCGGGTCAAGGACTATATAAAGGACTGATGGAGACCCAGCCTGAGTCGGGAGGAGGTGCACAACACTTGCTGGGAGGTGTGGAGGAAAAAACTATTAGGAATTATTAGTGCTTTAATGTTGAGTTGATTGTGGCTGTGGTGCTTTGGGGGCACTATACAGAGAAGAAAGAAGACAATTAAAAACCTTCTTTGTGCTTTTAAGCTGTGCCCTACGTCTGTCTGTTGGGAAAAAGGTGGGCAACAGTGCCACCTAATGTCCATTCATTTACTATATATATGTTTGGTATCATTCTTTTCAGAATTTATCAAACTTTAATGTGATGTTGTTAGATTTTCAGATGCTTATTCTGTTTTTAAATTATAAACTAAAAAATATCAAGAACTCATGTCCCACGAGACAAGACTTTGTGCCAAATGATTTAACCACACCTGAGGCTGGAAATAAAAGACAAAGAGTAGGACAGCTGCTGTACAGGCCTTTAAATGTTCAAAGTGCCGCGCGAGATGCATATCACACGGCACAGCAGCAGCATCTGATCGAGCAAAGAGGATGTAAAAAAAAAAACAACTGTATTTGTTTCCCATTGTCTCACCGTTTAAGAGGGGGTGTCGGAGGAGCGACCGCATCTACCTGGGGTGTTCTCAGCCCCCTACTTCACAATGCGGAGTGGCTGGCGCATTGTGCAGGCCTCTTGGGGATGGAGAGTGAACTACTCAAAGCACTTTACATAGTGAGTGGGGGGCCACTAATGTGTAGTACCCATTTGGATAATACGGCGGCAGCCATTTTGTGCCAGTACACTCGCCACACATGATCTATTAGGTGGTGAATGGATGTGTGAGAGAGAGAGAGATAGTCAATTAGAAACAGGAGATGATTAGGGGGACAGAATGACCAGGCCATGGTGGGTAGGGGATACCCCCTACTCTTGACGAAGGATGCCCAGGAGTCTTTAATGACCACAGAGAATCAGGACCTCTGTTTTACATCTCATCCGAAGAACAGCGCCATTTTTATAGCATGGTGTCCTCATCATCACTCAGGAGTATTGGGATCCACACACAGACCACCTGGTAAGTGCCCCCTTGCTGGCTTCACCAACACGTCTTTCAGTAGCAACCCAAGTTTTTCCTAGATGACCTCCCACCCAAGCACTGGCCGGGCCCGAACATGCTTAGCTTCAGGTGGATGACGTGTTCTGAATTGGTATTACCCCGATTTTTTAAAATTCGCTTTATGCCACTTCACTATTACAACAGACCTTCAAAAAAAATGGCGTGAAGTGAAAATGGCATTTTGCTGCCAGCCCAGGGTTGCCAGTGTAGGAATGTGGATATCACAGAAGCTGATTGGCCTCTAAGACGGGTAGGCGGGTCCAGAGACAAGACTGAGAACGGTGAGACGTGCAGGCTCTTTGGGGAACCTTCAGGAAGGTGGGCAAAGTCTGAGTGTGGCAGGAGTTAAATAGGAGGCAGTGCCACAAGGAAGGAGTCTCTTCTTCTAAAGGAGTGAAGTGTGAAGGAGACGGTTAGACGATTAGGCATTTATCAGGAAGGTGTTGTTATGTTGATTTAAAATTCAACGCCCAGTTGGGGATTCCTAAAGTTGGTGTGTGTGTGTGTGTGTGTGTATGTGTGTCATTGCTGCCATCCCATTGGACGTCATAATACGATAGGCCAAATAGCAACACATGGTCTGTGAAATAAGTGGGTGGGTCTGTTTAAGGGACTAATTCACCCACCTGTATAATGGCCTAGAAAAGGTCTGGAGTGTGAGAGAATAATTTTAGTTATAGATATAATATATATATTGCACATGAAGAATTTGGTATGCAGGACACATTAAAAGAAATATAACATTTATATTTGAAACTGCATGAAGAAACTGCTGAAATGGTTAAGTAAACAAATAGAATGTTCCAGGGGATGGTTCATTAAATGGGTGTGTCAGATACGGGTTTGAATAATTGTGTTTCTCCGCCAGGCCAGGGGTTGGCGCTGCACTCTAAACTGGTCTTCTTATGTTAATCTGTAGACCCATGGAAGACCCCCACCTATTAGAAACATTACTTACATTTCCAGATCCAATAATTCTGCCTTCTAATGACGTCACTTCCACTTCGGGTCGCTCTGAGCCCTCCTCTTCCTGTCTATATATCTGTCTCATGTTCAAATGTTACCTCAAGTTCTGGTTTGTAAAGAACGTTGCATTCATTCAACCTGATTTTCGAGTATAAGGGGTGGCTACCCCAACACCTTTTCTCCTTCTTATTTTACAGCTAACGTCGTCTTCTTTCATGTCACATACACAGGTTTCCATAAAAGAATAAGAGCTGAACTTAAGAGATACTGAAGGACAAGAATTTAGTAGAAAGAAGACTTTTATTTGGGCGTGTAAGCCAATAACCAATCAGAATGAGTGCAAGCTAATGAACCAATCAGATAACTCGGCACTGTTATACAAATTCAGTTGTCTATAAATACGAGCCTGTAACTTTGCTTCGTGACCATTTTGCTGACACCTCTGCTTGGGGTACAAACCCTTTGTAGGCTGCTATAACAGGGTGCTGCCTCTTCATGAAGACAAATTAAAGGACACGGTGAACAAGTTTCCTCCTGCCAGGTTCCTGACTCAAAGAGGTCCTAGCTGAGGACAAAATTCTTTTTTAATATATTTCCATCTTATTTTTTCCAGTGTTTTTGGCGTCTCCTGCCAGTGAGGGACACCCAGCAGACTAATAATGTTTAATTATTAACAATATAGATTATTTAAACGATTCTAATATTTAATCTGTATAATGTAATAAACATATTTTGCTGCATTTCATCTTAAAAATGATATCGTCATTATATGTAAATACGCACTTTATAAAGTGGCTCAGGTTGTGCAATTTTATAACTGTAGTGCAAGTTTACAGTGAGGTGATTGTACTAATAAGTCCAAGCAGGTCTACCAGGAGCACTTGATGGACTGATTGAGTGCGTTTAGAGCTCTTGGGATGAAACTATTTCTGGACTGCAAGGTCCATACAGGAAAGGCTCTGAAGCATTTGCCATATGAGAGAAGTTCAAATAGACTGTGCGCATGGCTGAGGCAGCGTTTGCTTGATGCTGTATACCGATAACCCGATCAGATGCTGTAGAGCTGTGATTCTATATTCAGATACAGTGGGTTAAATACTCCGAGTGGTGCAGTGAGAGTAACAACGCTAAAGCAGCTATGGTATTTGGAATAGTTTAATAATAATAATAATAATAATACATTTTATTTATATTTATTTTATTTATATAGCGCCTTTTCCATTGGCTATTCCGTGGACCATTATATTGTTACAGGTTAATTACAATCAGATGCCTTAAACTAATCAACAATATGTGGTTAATTTCAGTGTATTTGATAAAGCCGCGTCAGGGATGTGGATCTAAAAAAGAAAGGGAAACCACGCTTGAACAAAAGTACTGCTTTGACGCTGGGTGCCGCCGGTCTGCAAAACCGAATGCAGAACTTGTGTACGCCAAGGTTTGAGCTACTGTGAAAATGTGCATGGCTTTAGCCAAGTTTAGGTTTTATACATCTCAATTTGAGTGTGGAAACGGGAGTATGCAACATTTTTGTACATACGCACCGTTTATACATGAGGTTCCAAGGCTGCCAGGTTCCTAAAAAATGTATAGCCTAATGGCTGCATATATATTTCGAATTTGACAAAAAAAAAAAATAGCCTGATGCCTGAGGCAGACAAAATGACACACTGGAAATCAGGGGGCTGTGTCGGAGCAAGAAGGAGGGGGGTGTTCCCCTTTGAGATGTTGTGATAGAATGGGTATACAGTCAAAGTAAAAAGTATGTGAACCCTTTGGAATGATCTGGTTTACTGCATGAATTGGTCATAAAAAGTGATCTGATCTTCATCTAAGTCACAGGTACTGGTGATATACACAATGAGTTTAAGCCAATGACACACAAAAAATTCTGCTCTTTGATGTCTTTATTTTATAAACGAATTCGACGTTCATAAAGGTAGCGGAAAAAGTACGTGAACCTTGGGATTTAATAACTGGTTGACCCTCCTTTGGCAGCAATGATCTCAACCAGGCGCTTCCTGTAACTGCAGATCAGACCTGCACATCGTGCGGGGGGAATTTGAGCCCATTCTTCCCTGCAGAACTGCCTTAATTAACTCGTCTATATTCTTTGGTCGTCTTCTGTGTATGGCTGTCTCTCTTCAAGTCATTCCACAGCATCTCAATAGGATTGAGATCTGGGCTCTGACTGGGCCACTCCTAAAGGTGGAGTTTCTTCTTCTGAAGCCATTGTGCTGTGGATTTGCTGTGCTGTTTGGGGTCATTGAACTGTTGCATCACCCAGCCTCTTCTGAGCTTAAGTTGACGGACAGACACCCTCACATTATCCTGGAGAATTTGTTGAATAAACTTGTGAATTAATTTTCCCCTCATTGAGGGAAAGCTATCCAGGCCCTGATGCACCAAAGCAGGCCAAAATCATGATGTTCCCTCCACCATATTTTACTGTAGGGATGATGTATTGATGTTGATATGCATTGCCCTTTTTACGCCAAATCAAGTTCTGCTTGTTCCTCCCAAATAGTTCAATTTTGGTTTCATCACTCCACAAAACATTTTCCCAGTACCGTTGTGGAGTGTCCAAGTGTAACTTCAGTACTGTGTTACGTAAGAACAGGACGTCTAGAAATGTTTCAGAGATGGAAGAAGGCAGTCCGAGAAATGGTACTTATATGGGAGGAATTATTTAATCTTCTTCTTCTTCTTTCGGCTGCTCCTGTTAGGGGTTGCCACAGCAGATCATCTGAGGAATTATTTAATAATAATAATTTATTATTATTATTTAATAATTGCCATTATTTTGCAAACTTCAGGCGTTCAGCAGTGTTGTTTTTTGATAGTAGTGGCTTCCTTCTTGGTGTCCTGCCATGGACTCCTTTCTTGTTCAATGTTTTGCATATAGTTGACTCCTGAACAGAGATGTTAGTCAGTTCTGTTGACTTCTTCAAGTCCTTTGCTGTCTCTCTGGGGTTCTTCTTTACCTCATTGCTGACTTTGCGTTGTGCTCTTGGGGTCATCTTGGCAGGGCGGCCACTTCTAGGCAGAGTAGCCACAATACCAAATTGTCTCCATTTATAGACATTTTTCCTAACAGTAGACTGTGGAATATTTAAAATCTTTGAGATGGCTTTGTAACCCTTTCCAGCCTTCTATAGATGGAACAATTCTTGATCGTAGGTCTTCAGACTGCTCTTTTCTGCGAGGCATGATTCCCATTTGGATATGCTTCTTGTCAAAACCTCAAACTCAAACTTTATAGTGTTTTTGATCAATCAAAGTCATTCTGGGCCACACCTCTGAACTCGTTTCATTAAATGGACTCCAGGTGTGTGAAAGTCTGACTGCAATGAGTGTTTTAAAAAGTCATTAGCTCAGGGTTCACTTACTTTTTCCAACCTTCAGTTTCAGTTTGAATGATTTATTTTATGGTCAAAAATTCTCTGAAAATCTTTGTATCTTTAGTTATAGGAGACTGTTTTTTGTTCAATATTGTGACTGACCTGAAGATACGACCATGTTTTATGTGGGAATTAGACAGAAATATAGATAATTCCTAGGGGTTCACATACTTTTTACTTTGACTGTATACTATCACACAATGGCGGGAGGAGGATTTCAGAATAGTAAAGAACATAATACAAATAGCAGGGGAAGGGGTGCCAGATGGATGAAAACCATGGTAAAAAATGTGTTTGATTTGAAAAAATAGCCCAAAATACCACACTGATTTTTAAAAAGTAGCCCAAAAAACCACAACCCGCGAAATCCTTTTTTTTTCCCCAAAAAAATAGTACAGTTGGGTTAGAAAACCGCTGACCTGGCAACATTTCCCATCATGCACCCCAGCGCTTCACATGTCTGTACGTGAAAGTGTGCTCCACCAATCCCCCCCCATCAAAACCACGGGGCTGTTCATCCACTCCTACACCCAGCCTGAGCCTGCTTTTCATTAAAATTAGCACACCACCACGGACCCCCAGCTCATCTCACCACAGGACTTGTGATAACACTGCTTGTCAATCTGTATCTGTGCCTTATGTTTTGCAGATTTCCCTCTGAGATAATCATGTAGCAATATAACTTAAAATTGCATACATCTGCCAGCAGCCCTTGCAGTATAATGCTATTGGGCAGATTCAGAGGTGCAGGGGCTGCTGGGAAAAATTTTAAATTAGGCGGGCTCTTTAAAATGGAGCCAAAAAGCTAGCAAGGGGATCGCGATCATAGACATTGAATTACTAGACGCCGCATGACCAGCAGCATCGTACGTCAACGTCACCGCCATATTACGAGTGGCACTGCTGTGGAGTGAAGTAATGAATAATGTGCTGCTTGGGATTGTACAAACCGCTGTACGCTCCAAACCAGATCCCGGGGGATTACATTTCATAGGTAAGGCTGAACAATTGTTTTGGTTATATTTGGCCATTAGAAAATCCCGTTTTATAATCTTAGCAATCAAGGTCACCTTACAATAAAATTAAACAACATTAGTAAAATTAAAACAAGAGAATGATAAATCAAAAAGCAATAATTAGTAAACAAACAAAGATAACTGGCTGTAACAGTGCAAAATTCACAATTGGTATGCCAGTTTGAAAAGATAAGTTTTGAGGGCAGTTTTAAAATGTGTTATTGAATCGAGCTGACGAATATGAGAGGGAGGAGAATTCCCGAGTTGAGGAGCACCATGAGAGACACTCGAGCTGCCATAGCACTGAGTCTGACGTGCGGTACAGAAAGTCGAGCTGCAGATGAGGATCTGAGTGAGCGAGAGGAGTGTCAGTCTGGAGGAGATCAGTGAGGTTGAGGAGAGCTTTAAATGTTCAGAGTGGTATTGTGTATTGTATTCTGTAGTGAACAGGGAGCCGTGAAGTTGAGAGAGAATCGGTGTGATACGTTCAGTGGATTTAGAACAGCAGGTTATTATCCTGGCAGATGGATACGTTTTTGTGGTATGCCAGATAGAATAGCATTACAGTAATCTATACGTGAGGTGACTCGGGCATTAACCGATACTTCAGTACTGTGTTACGTAAGAACAGGACGTCTAGAAATGTTTCGGAGATGGAAGAAGGCAGTCCGAGAAATGGTACTTATATGGGAAGAATTATTTAATCTTCTTCTTCTTCTTTCGGCTGCTCCTGTTAGGGGTTGCCACAGCAGATCATCGGAGGAATTATTTAATAATAATAATTTATTATTATTATTTAATAATTGCCATTATTAGTGTATAAATGGATATAAATAATTGCATTTTCACCAAAATCTATTGTATGTAAACGATACTGTTTTAAACGTTATTGTTTTTTCATCAGAAAACCCGGTTTCCACGTCTACCTGTATTAGTTTAAATGGCACTTCTGCCACTCGCAATATGGCGGACGCGCTGACGTATCGTGTCGACTGGGTAACACAGTGATTGCGGCGTCTATCTATATATGTCTATGATCGTACGGAAGCGTACTAGGGCCACGGTGAAAAAAAATACGGACACAGTGAAGAAAAAAAAATCTAAATGTCGAGATTAAAGTCGACATGTTGACTTTATTCTCGACATTTCCACTTTATTCTCGCCATTTATGTCGAGATTAAAGTCGACACTAACCAGGTTTCCATCCAAGGAGTTTTTGCGAAAAAATATTTAGCGCTTCAAATTGTAGCTGATGGAAATGCTAATTATCGATAAAATGTTGTACATGTCGACATAATATTTTTCCGTTTAACTTTAGCGCATAAATTCCATATCGATACTTCAGATGTCGCAAAAACTACATTGGAAACACTTTTTGTCGGAAAAAAGGGCTTTAACGCAAATAAATGTGTCACATGATACATTTTCATCACGTGCAATCAAAACGAGAATAGCGGAGCGGTTCGCATGGTCTGATGAAGAGACTCGTTATTTCTCGTGATGAGCCAATGCAGTAGCGGATAGGCTGGGTCTCCTGCTACTAAAAGGGGTAACTGATCTCCCTCCACATCAATTGTAGCCTGGGGGTGTCTCTCAGGATGTCTAAATAATACAAAAACCGCAAAGGTAATTTACTGTGCCAGTCAAAATATTTAATAAACCGTGTGTTTCATTATCTAAACATTTTTTTCTTATTATTAAATGGCAGATGTTTTAGCATATATGAGAAATTCTCTCATTAATTTTAACTTTAGTTTTTTTGATTAAACGTCGTTATTTTGTATTAATTCAAATTTCAGTTTTAATTAAAAACCTTAAGGGAAGCAGGTTACAGTACTAATTCAGTTGTTATCGCACTGAGAAAGGATGTTGAAAGGTAGGCTCACCTGTACAGATCCGATGCTGCAAACACAGCTGCATCATGGGCACTTCCAGGAGTGCCAACGCAAATGTCTCGTATCATGCACATGTCATCAACAAGGGCCTGGAGAACAATAGATGGCCACTCTTTGCGATTAATGTAATCGCGGCAGCCTTCCGTCGGGGGAAGAATAGGCACATGCGTGCCATCCAGCGCACCGTAAATCTGTGGCACAAGATGCACCAAGGAATTGCGGTATGCAATTTCATTGGCCTCCGCTACAGTCGGAAGTCTGATATAACGCCGAATTAATTTTTCTTTAATAGCGGAGCACACAGCATATACACATCGATGAACAGTAGTTTTACTAACCCTGAAAGTTTCTCCAACTACTCTATACTCGGCGTAGTTTGCCAGCTTGTAAAGGGCGATGGCAATCCGCTTTTGGGTTGGAACAGGTGGTCTGTGGCAACCTGTGATGGGCGCAACATCAGGACTGATGAATCCACACAACATCTCAAACGTCGGCCGTGTCATTCTAAAATGTTGCAGCCAGAGATTTTCTGTGAAGTGTCTCTCCACCACCTCCTCCCAGAAGGTCTTATTCCGTCGTCTCTCCCATACCCGTGGGTTTCGTCGCACTGGGGTACTTTCTTCGAGCTCTAGGACTATCAGACAAGCAACTGCTTCATTCTGCTGTCGTCTTCGGATATTATGTACAATTCCAATTATTTGTGAAACTGAAATAACAGTAAACTGGCAAATTTCAAAAAACTGTCTAAATAATCTCTCCATTTCTTTGTTTAGTGGAGGGGGTGTAACGTGGAAAACAAAAGGTAGATAATTTGCGACATACACAAAATTATATATGGAAACGGCTCAAGGGCAGATTTTTTTTCGCGATACAACAACATTTATGCGACAGTTCGTTTTTGGGGGGGGGGGGGGTATGACGTCATCACGCACACCAGTTTATCGATAAAAAGCCAGTTGGATGGAAACAGGCTGGAGACAGCAAATTTCGCACATTTTTTTTTACGTATATTCTGTTTGTCGATAACAAAACGTCGCAAAAAACTGGATGGAAACTTTACGCAGTATTTAAGTTAAACCTGTGCGATACCCATTCATATATCCAGTTTTTTGGAGCCTCGTCACACCTGCCATAAAGTTCACTACACTGAACATACAACTGGGGACCACTTAATGCAAGGGTGCAGCTCTATAGCCACGCCACCGTGCCCCCCGCCACCCATGTTTAATACATGCTTTAATCCATTTCATTGTGAAGAAGATATCAAGTATTTCTCTTAGTATTCTGAATGTTCTTAGAGCAGGAACATCATGAAGTCAATGTGCGGCGATCGCTGTCTACGCCTCTCAGTGCAAGAGGAAGTCAGTTGAAGAAACGCATAGAGATTAAAAACTGGGCCGGGGAACATTTAATATAAAGCATTTAATGTGCTACATTAATTAATGACGGGGTTTGAGAAAATCTAAAAAATTAAACATTCATTTTAAGATGTTTAGTTTGCGACATTCTACTGACAAAATAAACTATTAGAATAAAGTGTAATGTCGACTTTAATCTCGACATAAATGGCGAGAATAAAGTGGAAATGTCGAGAATAATGTCAACATGTCGACTTTAATCTCGACGTAAATGGCGAGAATAATTGTCTATATTCCTCACACCCGCCATTGTGATTACAGTGTGGTCTGCCTGTATGTGCTGTCCCGTGCCTGCTTGTCGGAGTGGACTCGTCTTGCCTGGAGACGTTTGGGGGTGTGTCATTGTACTGAACTGCTTTGGACTTTACGGGGAGTGTTAATTGTTTACTATGTATAGCGCTTGTCGTTCTGTTCGGTTCCATGGATGTAAATAATTATAATGGGACTGGGAATCAGGGAGGTCATTGACATACGTGTTTCTGCTTAATATTGTCTTTCTCTTCATTATTTGATTTATATATCATTTATTATTGTACGCGTGCCTGGTGCAACTGGACTTGAGAATAGCAAGAACTGTACAGAGTCCAAGATAAGGAAACACTAGCATTTTATTTACCAGCCAGAGAGAGAGGCCCCCCCCCCCCCCAACAAAAAAAATAAATAAATAAAACAGAACATCCCTCACTTTCCTCTTCCATACCCGGACTCTTTTTACTTTCTCGTATACGAAGTATAGTGAAAAGTATTGTGATCGTCCAAAAATTCGATTTCGAGATTTTGATGAAATCTCGACGTTTTAGAACCTCCTGAGTCAGAAAATGTCATTTTTGGAATTATGTCTGTGTGTCTCTGTCTGTGTGCAAAAACGATAACTTGACTACACCTTCATTTAGATCAACCAAATTCTGCATATGGAGTATTAGATAGATAGATAGATAGATAGATAGATACTTTATGAGGTACAAAAGGTAGATTTCTATCAACTTTTGAGCTATTTCCGTTAACCGGAAGTGGTACTTTTTTATTCATGCAGCTGCAGAATCAGATTTTTTCAACTTTACTTTTATAATTTTTCAATATATTATTAATTTGATTTGATTTGTTGTTGATCGTTCCTTAATGTCAATAATATAAAAATGTAATCATTGTCTTGCGGTTTACTCCTCAAATATCAATTCCCATATCTGAGTATAACGGAAAGTCTAGTGAGGACCACTCAAGATTTTTTTTTCTTTTTCTCAGGAGCATGCGTGATAATTCACAGACACTGTAACAACAATTAACAGTCTTGCATTATCTTTATTATTTATCGATTCTTTGTGCCTCTTTATTACTGTCGCTATGTGTGAATGTGTGCGTGCCGGGTCAAGGCTGGCGGTGTCTGGGGAGTCCCTGCACTGAAATAAAAAAAGTGAATCTTAGCATCCCCGGCAAGCGCTACAATGACGTCTATGCATAATCAACATCCGGTCTGAACTTGCTTCATGATGCGCCCTGAAACTCAGCGTTTAAAGTAGCGATTGGCTCGCTTAGTTTTATCCCGAGACGCATTTTTTCCCGTTCCTCCACACAACACCACAGTCATATTGGGCGGTGCATCTTCATTCATTTTGTTTCTTTCCCCTAAGGATGTCTTTGCCTTTTGATTCTACTGTCTTTGCAATACCATTTCTGTCAGCTTTGGGAAATTGCCTTCCCCCTGAAAGGCGCTGTATAAAATGAAAACTGACTGGCCTACCATCTCATTAATGTTACACGAAGCGGGAGCCCAGCCTGTCTCTCGCATTTCCTGCGTAGGTCTTCAATTAACGTAAAGCAGCCTCTCACTGTACGCGTCTCTTCAAAAAAAAAAAAAAAGGCCTGAATGGATGTGACTCCGGGATCCTCATTTGAAGGCAAACCAGCATGGAGGGAGGATGACAAAGGAATGTCAATCAGCTTGTGTTTTGATCTTTGCCACTTAGAATTCAACAAAAGTTTGAAACCGGAGAATCCAAGTACTCTTGGGCAGAAAAAGGCTTTGGCCTCTGGAGGCTTTGAAACGTGACCTGACTGTGGGAAAAAAAAGCAAAAAAAAAAAAAAAAATCAAGAAAAGGTAAAAGGAAAATAAAAAAGAAACAAAAAAGAGGAAAAAACACAAGCAAGAATGTTGAATGAAGTGAGCCGAGAAGGTTAAATATGCTAACAAAGTAAAGAGCAGTAATGCAAAATCTTCTATATCTCATTCATTTACCTGAAAAAGGGAAAAGGACCAGTGTATCTATGTGTCTGTCCGGTTGCTATGTTTCTATCATTCCAACAGATGGCGCATCACAAACATTTGTAGTAATAATTGAATTACAACAGGTGGCCCATCACAGACATTACAACTGCTTTAATGAATCCCATACCGAATGGCATGTAACAGAGACATATGCATTGCATTTGTCATTTCAACATTAACACTGCTTTAAGAAATCCCATAGCAAAAGGCATTTAACAGACAAGAATTTAATCCATTGTTCATTGAAACAGATGGCATAACACAAACATTTGTATTAATAAAATGCATTGCATTTGTCATTTTAACAGATGGCACATCATAAATATTACAACCGTTTTAACGAATCCCATACCGAATGACGTATAACAGAGACATATGCATTGCATTTGTCATTTCAACATGTGGCGCATCACAGACATTAGCACTGCCTTAATAAATACCATACCAATTGGCATTTAACAGACACCATTGCATTGTATTGTTCATTGAAACAGATAGCACATCACGAACATTTGTAGTAATAAAATGCATTGCATTTGTCATTTTAACAGATGTCGCATCACAAGAAAGCTGAATGAAGTGAGCCAAGAAGGTTAAACATACTAATAAAGATTAAAAGCAGTAATGCAAAATCTTCAACATCTCATTCATCCACCTGAAAAACGGATAAGTGTCTGTGTATCTCTGTGTCCTTCTGGTTACTATGTCTCTGTCATTCCAACAGGTGGCGCATCCAAACAATTGTAGTAATAATTGCATTGCAACAGATGGCGCATCACAAACATTTGTAGTAATAATTGAATTACAACAGGTGGCCCATCACAGACATTACAACTGCTTTAACGAATCCCATACCAAATGGCATATAATAGAGATATATGCATTGCATTTGTCATTTCAACATGTGGCGCATCATAGACATTAACGCTGCTTTAATAAATCCCATATCAAATGGCATTTAACAGACACCATTGCATTGCATTGTTCATTGAAATAGATGGCATATCACAAACATTTGTAGGAATAAAATGCATTGCATTTATCATTTTAACAGATGGTACATCACGCGAAAGCTGAATGAAGTGAGCCAAGAAACTTAAACATACTAGCAAAGATAAAAAATAGTAATGCAAAATCTTATCTAATCACCTAAGAAAAGGATAAGTGTCTGTGTATCTCTGTGTCCGTCCGGCTGCTATGTCTCTGTCATTCCAACAGACGGCGCATCACAAACATTTATAGTAATAACTGAATTGCAACAGGTGGAGCAGCACAAACAATACCACTACTTTAATGAATCCCATGCCAAATGGCATATAACAGAGACTTATACATTTCATTGTTCATTCAAACAGATGGCACATCACTCAGTGTTGGCTGTTACAGTGCTGGGGTATGACACGCTGGCCTCGCAAAGCATTATGGGGCACTGGGCAAAAAGTTCTCCTAAATGGGTTGAATTATCAGTAAATAATTCAATGAACAAGGGTGAACACAGCCAACTCTCTGCGAACAACACTTTGCTGAAATTCACTGATCAACACCTAGTAAAGGAACACAAATCCAAAATTACATCATATTTGTAATCAGTGATCCTGAAATAGTCCAAAATGAAACTCTGCATGCTTATGTTTGAAATTTGTCATTTTGAACCTTCTGGGAGTGTCTCTTAGAGGGCTAGGACCACCAATAACGAATCAGCCAGTCAGTCAGCCATTTTCTAACCCGCTTAGTCCTGACCAGGGTCATGGGGGTCTCCTGGAGCCTATCTCAGCTAGCATCAGGTACAAGGCAGGCACAAACCCTGGACAGGGTGCCAGTCCATCACAATCCATCAGAAGGTGACCATGACAAATTTCTATTACAAGCAGGCTATGTCATGTCTCAAACATTTAAACTGAAGCACACATTTTAAGATTTCAAATATCTGACACAGCTTTACTTGTTTATGATGTGCTTCTGTCTCATGACGTTGCTGATGAACGTTTCGAATTAGGGGTGCATACACTAATTCAGCCTTTTTAATTCTTCTGAAGCTGAACTAGAAGCTGACTAGGTGGGCTCACGTTCCACAAGTGGTCCAGTAGCGGTGATATCTGCCATTTTGAAAACGCTGCTTGCAGGAAAGCCACAGGGAATCCAACTGCGACTGAGGTCTAAAGACAATGATTTTACACAACGCTGTGGAGGGCAATTTCCCATCCATTAGGTTCAGGGTCATGGGGGTCTGGGGCCTAACCTGGCAAGTGGAGCCTTGAATGGGAATGCCACTCACTCACACCGGACCATTGCTTTGGGACGGCCGACTGTGCAGGGCGCTATAACAACAAATGGAGGAAGGCCAATTGCCATAGCTGTACATTTTAGTTTTTTCCCATAAATTCTGACTCTGATATTCATATATATATTTATTGTGGCGAGTGGCTGGGGGTGGTACCCAGCCGGGATGCCCAGGAGGACTGAAGGAGGGCTTGCACCTCCTCCAGACCATGAGGGGGTGACCGCCCTGGTGGCTTCGGGGACCACGAGAACGGAGCTTGGAAGTTCAACCCAATAGGGGCCTGTGGTCACTGCCAGGGGGCGCCCAAATGCCTGAGGAGCCCTGGACTTCAGCACTTCTGCCACACCCGGAAGTGCTGGGGGGAAGAAGACCAGGGACACCCGGAGTGGTTCAGGGTGCGCAGACGGCACTTCTGCCACAATGGGGAATGCCGGAGGAGGATTATCGGGAGGCGCCTGGAGCACGTCCGGGTAGGGATAAAAGGGGCCGGGAGGAGAGGAAAGGAGGCGGCCTGAAGAGAGTGAGGAATTTTGGAAAGGCCTGGACTTTGGGGGAGTTTTGGGGTTGTATGCACCTTGTAAATAGAGTATTTGTAAATAAAGCGTGTGTTGGGTGATTATAACGACGTCTGCCTGTCTGTGATTGGGCCGCTTACCACAATATATATATATTGTGATGACCCCAAACGCGGGTATATAAATAAAGTCCTGGGTTTATGACACAATACCTCAGTATGAACACAAAGCACAAGTTATCTCTCTTCTGACTCGTCTCCTCTCTTCATCACACTGCCCTCCTCCAGTTAAGTGTTGCTCTCCGTCCTCCCAGCTCCGACTCACCTGGACAAGGGAGTGCAGCCGCTTTTATTGAGGACCCGGAAGTCCTTCCAGCGCCAGGGCTACTGCCCATTGGAAGTACTTCCAGGTCACATGGAAGTCCTGTGTAATAGGGAGTGTATCTCCCTGCAGCGCCCCCCTCTTGCGGCACCCATGGACCCCAACAGGGCTGTGTTGCTGGACTACAACTCCCAACATTCCTTGCTGGTTCCCAAATGGCCGCCGATATGGAGGGCTAGCACCTGTTGGAATAAACAACCCTCAGAGAGAGTCCTTCCCTGTCTTCTTTTATCTCAGCGTGGGTAAGATGTTATACCTGTGCCCGGTTGGGACGCCTGTCCATTTGTCTGGGGTGTCCATCTTCTTCTCCGGCTGGGATGTCTGTCCCTCCATTAGGGAAGTCTTGTCTGTCTTTTTTCACTTGGAATGCCTTTCTATCAATCCGGGTAAGGAATCTTCCTGACTGCCTGCTGGGGTGCCCATCCATCCCGTGTGCCACCCAAAATATTTTTTACATTTTTCCCTCTTGGTCTCTTCTTCTTGGCTTCACCATCCAGTCCATACCTCACTTTCTTTCTTAATGGTGTTATTCTGCATGAGATGGTGGTGGGGTGGCATTGTTGACAGATGCCACCTTTTTTGCTTTTCCATGATCATATTTTTTTTTTTAGGTGTGCCATCGAAACTAAGAACAAAATTGTCATGAAGCCCTCACCTTGCCCCTTTACGTATGAAAGCCAAATGTACATTCTCTTTGAAGGAGGTCACTCATTCAGGACCACCTAGATGTTTTTTACATACCCATCGCATGTTCCACTGGTGCCAACTCTCACATTGTATGTACTGTGCCTCTCGGTGGGACAGGCTGGGAGCTGAACACAGGTCTCCATTAGGTGGCTGTGTGGTACGAGTGCGAACAACTGTGCCATCCCCTCCTCTCGGCACTCATCTCAATGCCCGACTATCACGAGTCTTGGCTTTTGTGCTTGCGCTGTAAATTCTGCTAAATGAATAAATGGAGAATTTCAAGGGAGAGGAAACAGCAGGATTGACAGGAGGTACCCACACCACGCTATCTTCTTTTCCAATCCAGCCTGGCTGCCTGAAATGTGCCAGGCTTGTTGTTCTGCGCCAACCGTTAGTGGTGTGGAAGAAAAAAAAAGAAATGTTCGGATGAAATTCAAATGCATTTTCATTCGTACCCAACTCCAGTAAAGAAACAGAAAGCAAAGAAATCACAAGAGATGAAACGGCAGCACTGCTCCTTGCATGGCTCATTTCAAGTTGCCGAGCACATGACTGTTGTAACTCGCCCTTGATAAGTGGCATTTAAACTCTGTCTGGCCTGCACATTGAAGGACAGCAATACCACCCCAGGTCCAGAGGGGGCACCATTGCTAACATTATTGTCTCTTTAGTCAACCAACGTCAACACTGAGGGCAATTGACTCCACCCCTTAATGGCCAGAGGACTATAGAAGAGCTGATGCCCCCCCGGGGAATGGCATCTCATATCGGACCCGAACGGAGCTGCCCGAAGTTGACCCGGTCTGCCGTTAAAAGAAGCCCCCCCAAGAGTGCACTTTCTTTTTTTTTTTTTTGTTTGAAAGATCGGTGAATGCCATTGGGCGCTCTTTTGTTTGGAAGGGTTTTCATTGGGATTTAAAGGGGTGTACAAAAGGCAGAAAAAGTTTTAGGGGGGATTCACCCCATGTATCGATGCAGGACCACAACAAAAAAATTAGCGGCAATTCTGCAGAGTTGCCAACCCAGACTGAGTCTCCAGCAAAAGACTGAAAAACAGGGGTGATGCAGGTGGCTAAAATAGCCCAAAAGAAGGAAGGGGCGGGGTGACGAGATAATTTGCAGGAAATGAGGTCATTGTGGGGGCGTGGTGAGGAAGAGGAAGAGGAAGATTAGGTCCGGCTATTCTCTTCAGGGGATCTGAAACAGGGGGAAGAAGAAGAAGTGTTAGTCCACTCATTTAGCCTCTTAGTTAGACCCCCAGGGAGGGGCAGCACCCCAACACTGACCTCAACGTTTTCGGGGGTCCTTCCAGTCGTCCGCAACATGTTTGTTACCCACAGAGCTCATTCCAAATTAGCCTTTGTAGCCATTAACAGATTCTTAACATTTCTAAGTTGTGCCCCCCCCCCCCCGACGCCCACCTCCTGTATCGGTCAGTGGGGTTAAATGTCCGATAGGCTTCAATGGCTTGAGTGATGGAGATCCTACCACCGCCCTGCCAGAGCCACAATCAGGTGGGTTTCAGTGGCTTAGGCCGGATTGGTGAATTCACAGAGGGAATTGCTGTGTGATTGGCCGATTTATTTTTTGTGTGTGTTTCACCCCATGCCACCTGTGCAATAGACTTCTTTATTTCTCAGTCCTACACTGGCAACCCTAGGCTGGCACCAAAATGCCATTTTCACTTTTTGCCATTTTTTTGGTGGTGGCATAAAGCAAATTTTCGAAAATTGAGGGAATACCAGTTCAGAACACGACATCCAGCTGCAGCTACGCACGTTCAGGCAACCAGCGCCAGTAATTCATCTAGGAAAAGCTTAGGGGGCTGCTGTGGGAGAGGGCAGCAGGGGGCGCTTACCCGGTGGTCTGAGTGTGGATCCCAATGCCCCAGAGCGGTGACAGGGACACTGTGCTGTAAAGATGGCACCATGAAACTGAAGACTCGACTCTCTGTGGTCATAAAAGATCTCTGGATGTCTTTCATAAAGAGTGGGCTGTATCCCGATGTCCAGGTTAAATTGCCCACCACGGCCGAGTCATTCTGGCCCCCTAATCATCCTCCTATCTCTGATTGGCTGCCTATCTCTCTCACCGCCTCACTAACCTATGATGTGTGGTGAACGTCATTCGGGGGGCTGCTGCACACTGGTGGTGGTTGAAGTGGCTCCCCACTGACAATGTCAAGCACTTTATAAATGTCACGTCATCTTCTTCTTCATCGGGGAAGAAAAAAATCAAGAGGATGAGCACCAAGATGGAGTCGTCGGCCACGAGTCCCACACTGAGGCTGTGGAACACCTGGCAGGAGGAGGAGTGGGATGACATCAAACGAGTGGGCCTCACCGTAAAGGACACCCCCCCCCCCGACTGTAGAGACTGGAGGATAAAGATCTGGGTTGGGGGGGGGGGGCTAACTGGGGTGAACCCAGAAAATGGCCGACAAAACCAGTGAAAGGGCTGCTGCTGCTGCTGCTGATGATCCTCTTGATTTATGACTGACAGGCTGATCATGTGGGGTCCTTTAACGGTGATTGACTAGTTGATTGAGTAATCGGTTATTAAATTGTGTGACCCTTCCTCTTGATCAGGGAAAGGTGGATTAATTAACTGATTGATTATGTGTGATCCATCTTCTTGATTAGTGATCAAACAATTAATTGATTGATTATTCCTGTGCACTCTCCCCACCTAATCAATGATTGGTTTATAAATCAATCAATTCTGTTTCTTTCTCTTAATCAATAACTGGCAGATTGACTAACTGATAGATAGCACATGACCCTCCCTCTTGATCAACAGTTAACTAATGAATCGATTGATTTGTGTTTCTATTGATAAATCAGTAACTGACAGATTGATTAATTGATGATTTGTGATCCATCCTTTTGATTATTGATTAGCTGATTGCTTGTCTTTCTTCCATTAAATTGACAGATTAATTCATTGAGTGTCATTATTCCTTATGATTGGTGATTGGCTGATGAATTGATTGTGTGTCATCCTTCCTCTTGATCAGTGATTGGTTAATTATTTGATTGATTGTTTGTCACCCTTCCTGTTGGTCAATGATTGGCTGCTTGAGTGATTGATTGATTTTTCGTTCCCTTAACTGACAGGTTAATTAATTGCGTGTCATCCTCTCTCCTCGATCAATAATTAGCTGGTGAATTGATTGATTGTGTTTCTATCTCTTAACCGATAATGGACAAATCAATTAACTGATTGTGTGTGCTTGATCAATGGCTGTCTAACCCATTTGATTGATTGTCTCTTTTCTTTTAATGGACAGATGTATTACTAGTGTGTGATTCCACCCTATTGATCAGTGATTGGCTGATGAATTGATTGATTTGTCACTTGAGTGGCTGATTGCGTGTCATACTTCCTCTTGATCAGTGATTGGCTGATGAATTGATTGGTTGTGAGGGCTCTTCTTCTTCTTCTCCTTTTTCTTTACCCGTAACTGTCAGATTGATGAAGTGATGCGCACTCCTCTCGAGGACCCTTTCTAAATGCCCCCCAGCCCGTACAGTATGTGATTCCAATGCTCTCCATGCTAGTACGAGTCCCTTCTTTCATTTTTCTCAGTTTTTTCAGGCAGCGGTGCAGAAATTAATTCAAAGTGCAGACCCAGAGGACTTTAACGCCAGCGTTCCTTTAAAACATCGACGTTCACGGCCAGGCCTCTAATAATATTAAAAAAAAGAAAGAAAAAAAAAAGAAGTCAAATGCTTTCTTGATTGTTATCAGCCCTCGCATTAGCATTTCAAATTTTCTGCCGCTGATTTCTCGGGCTTCTGACTTTTAAAGCTTTGCTAGGCTTTAATTTGAAGTGTCACAATGGATGACAGCTGAAATAACAGATTTAACATGCGGGTGTGGGCTGCACCCACAATATGGAGGTGGATCTTCAAGACTGTGTGGACTAACCCTGAGGATGAACACACAAAACATCTTCACAGTCCCAGCCTCACTTCATCCAGTAGTAGGTACGGGAGGGGGGGATGGGGGGAAACAAGACAAGGACAAACTTGGGCAGGGTTACAGTCCATCACAGCGCCCACTCACAGGCGCACTAACTACTGAGCCACAGTGCCACCTCAATTCGACTCCTTATTTGTCAGAGCTCAGTCCACATGTGAGCTAAGAAGGGAGCAGGAGGCTCCGTCAAAACAGTTTAACAGGCCAGGACGCAAAATCCATGGTGTGGACGCGCATTTGAACTACCGGGACACGTTAAGCCAGATGCCACCATAGAAGTGCTGGAGGTGAGGAAGGAACCGAATCTGCTGAGATGCCAGTCCACTCACACACTGGGCAAATATAGAATGATCAGTAGGGAATAAATATATACTGTATATACAGTATGTGTGTGTGCTTATGTATATGTATGTTATGTGTTTATCTATCCATCCATTATCCAACCCGCTATATCCTAACTACAGGGTCACAGGGGTCTGCTGGAGCCAATCCCAGCCAACACAGGGCAGGAAGCAAACGCCAGGCAGGGTGCCAGCCCACATTAGGGACAATTCAGAATCGCCAATGCACCTAACCTACATATTTTTGGACTGTGGGAGGAAACCCACGCAGACACGGGGAGAACATGCAAACTCCATGCAGGGAGGACCCGGGAAGCGAACCCGGGTCTCCTAACTGCGAGGCAGCAGCGCTACCACTACACTACCATGCTGCCCTATGTGTTTATATATACCCTTGACATATGACCGGCCTGACATGCGAACAAATTGAGTTACGACCAAAATTTTTGTTTTGATTTACGACCAACAACTTGCGTTACGACCCGGATGCGGTCACGTGTATCCGCTCGCACGATTGTAAACAAACAGCCGAGAGCGTTTGCAAGCGGCAGTCGGAGTCGAGATACGTGTATTTGTGGACGTATTTTTTCTCAGTGCAGTGATTTATATCATTTATTTGGATAATTACTATCAAAATGGCCCCAAAGAAGCTAAGTAAGGAAGACAACGAAGGTAAAAAAAGCGATCTCGATTGAAACAAAGAAGGAAATTGTGCGTAAATATGAGAGTGGCGTTCGTGTGACTGATCTCGCTAGCATGTACAGCATGTCGAAATCCACCATCTCCACAATTTTACAACGAAAAGATTTGTATAAGGAAGCTAGTGTTGCTAAAGGTGTTACTCAAATTAGTAAGTCGTGATCAACAGTGTTAGACGAGGTAGAAAAGCTATTATTAGTGTGGATAAACGAAAGGCAGATGGCAGGCGATAGCCTATCTGAGTTAATCATTTGTGAAAAAGCTGGGGCTATAAATGCAGATCTGTTAAAGGATAAGCCATCAACAAGTGATAGTGGTGAAACATTTCGTGCCAGTAAGGGGTGGTTTCACAATTTTAAAGCGAGAACTGGGATTCATAGCGTAGTTAGGCATGGTGAAGCTGCCAGTGCTGATAAAAGGGCTGCCGAAAATTACATTGAAATGATAACAAAGAGAAATGGCTTTTGCTCTCATCAAGTTTTTAACTGTGATGAAACTGGGCTCTTCTGGAAGAAAATGCCCAGGAGAACATACATTACCCAGGAAGAGCAGAAAATGCCTGGCCACAAGCCTATGAAGGATAGGCTAACCTTATTGTTATATGCCAATGCGAGTGGTGACCTAAAGACCCACCCAGACAGAGAAAAAGCTAATCGTTGCATTAACTTGCTTAATGACAATGTCATGTCATACTACAGAACTGTGTTGAAGAAAAGACAGAAACAGACAACCTTAGACCAGTTTTTATTTCCGAAAAGGTTGAGACCTAGTGAACCAGAAGCAGGTCCTAGTGGGCTACAGCCTCTCCCAAGGAGAGAAAGGACACCAGGGAGTCAGAGTCCTGATGTTCTTATGGAAGGGGACTCTCCTTCCAAAACAATAACCACCTTCCATTTCATTCTCCTCCTCCTCCATTCCTGCAAGCCAAAGATGTCAACTTAAATGGTGAGTGCAGTATGAAACTGTTGTTTCTGGTAGTCTAGGCACTTTTTATAACTTTTTGGTTAGTACATTAGAAAAATTATTGGTGTTTTTGGTAAATTATGCACATTATACAACCGTTTTTTATTATGAAAAGTTTAAGTAAGTGTTGCTGTGGGAGGTTCGGAACGCATTATGGGTATTTACATTATTTCTTATGGGAAAAATAGTCTTGACTTACAACCAACTTGAGTTACAACCAACCCTCGTGAACCAATTGAGTTCGTAAGTCAAGGGTCCACTGTATATATGTGTGCATGTGTGTGTGTATGTCTGTGTATGTATATGTGTGTATATATACAGGTATATCTATCTATACTAATAAAAGGCAAAGCCCTCACTCACTCATTCACTCACTCGCTCACTCATCACTAATTCTCCAACTTCCCGTGTAGGTAGAAGGCTGAAATTTGGCAGGCTCATTCCTTACAGCTTACTTACAAAAGTTAAGCAGGTTTCATTTCGAAATTCTACACGTAACGGTCATAACGATCGATAACGGTCGACAACGTCCGCCATGTTGAACTTTCTTATTTATGGCCCCATCTTCACGAAATTTGGTAGGCGGCTTCCCTGCGCTAACCGAAACCGATGTACGCACTTATTTCGATGGTATGACGCCACTGTCGGCCGCCATATTGAATTTTCCAAACGTCACTAATTCTCCAACTTCACGTGTAGGTAGAAGGCTGAAATTTGGCAGGCTCATTCCTTACAGCTCACTTACAAAAGTTAAGCAGGTTTCATTTCGAAATTCTACACGTAACGGTCATAACGGTCGACAACGTCCGCCATGTTGAACTTTCTTATTTATGGCCCCATCTTCACGAAATTTGGTAGGAGGCTTCCCAGCGCTAACAAAAACCGATGTACATACTTATTTCGGTGGTATGACGCCACTGTCGGCCGCCATATTGAACTTTTCAACGGTCTTTGTTACCTATGGGCTCATCTTCAAGAAATTTGGTACGTGGGTTCCCAACGCTAACTGAATCCTACTTACGTACATATATACGTCCATAGCTTGCAGCTCGGTCGACGTGTGAGGCGGCATTGGGTCCCCCATCCCAACGCCTCTCACATTGTTGGCTGCCTGTCTATATAAGACCGTCCGTCGCTTCGATCTCAACATTCCCTTCCTTGCTTCGCCACGGGATTCACGTCTCCCTGCTGATAACTACAGCCTTTTTATTTAATCCATGGCTTCTCCGCTGTTTTAATGTTCGTTTATTACGATTATAGTTATTGTGTTGGTATTTTAGACTTACTTTACATTGTTCAGGTACCCATTTCCTTTATCATTCCCACTGTACCCCCATTACCATGTCTATCGAGGTAATCACCATCGATCAAAGAACTGTCACTTACCGAAACTCAAACCGATTATGACAGCAGCAATCCAGGCTGTGAGAAAACAGTAAAAAGGAGGCGTGTCAGACGTTGTGGTACATTTTCTGATGCAGCTAGACGAAAACAACTTTGTGACGCTGCCACCAAATACTCGCAGAAAAATCCACAACTTAATAGACACGCTGTCACTAAATAGTCGCAGGCAGATCCACAAGTTAATACCGGGAATGCCTGTTAAACATCTTAGATTCATGAGTAGCGATTTGGGTAGTGAACACTTCGATGAATGAAACCCAACGGTTGACAAACACGGAATGTAACTTGAACACAACACGTCCTCCAAATACAAACCTGATTGAAAGAAATAATGATAATCAAATCCTTGATGACAGCAACACTCATAACAGTCACAAAACTATTACATTGACAATCATGTTACGTTATTTTTAAAATGTTTCCTTTTCTTTTTCATAATTTCTTTAACACACTACTTCTCCGCTGCGAAGCGTGGGTATTTTCTAGTATAGTATATATATACAGTATATATATTTATATAATGTGTGTGTGTATGGATATATACTGTATATCTATTTGTGTGTGTGTTTGCGTATAAATATATACTGTATGTACAGTATATGTTGTGTATACATGTATGTGTGTGTTTGTATTTATATATATATATATATTGTGGAGGACTGCCGGCTTCCCATGCCGGTCCTCACCCCCAGGCTGCCAGGAGGAGCTCTCCCAACAGCAGGATCGTGCCCCGAGGTCCAGCAGGGACTTATGGACTTTGTAGTGTTTATACACAGCCCTGCTGGACCACCAGGAGTCGCTGTGGGGGGGGCTTATAGGCTCTGTGATGCCGTATGACCCGGGAGTACGTCACGGTCACGTGACAGGAAGAAATGTCGTGCTCCCGGGTTGAAGTGGTGGATTGATTGCCCTGACCCGGAAGGAATAAGGACTGCTGGGACAGGAACACCTCCGGGTCAGGGGCTATAAAAGGACGATGCCTCAGTCCAGACACTGAGCTGAGCTGGGAGGTAGAGGAGCAAAGTGTCTGGGCGAGGAGGAGTGTTTATTGTGTTGGAGTTAGTGATTTAATAGTTTATGAGTAGTGTGGAAGGTGTTTGGTGCACTGTGAACCAGAATAAAAAAGTCTTGGATCTTTACCTGGTGTCTGGAGTCATCCCTGAGGGTTCAAGGGAGCACTAGCGCCTCCTACTGCCACTATATATATATATATATATATATATATATATATATATATATATATAT
>JANRMT010062823.1:13446175-13458776 GCA_026402145.1 Polypterus bichir lapradei
TATATATATATATATATATATATATATATATATATATATATATATTAAATACAAGAACACCAAGATGAAAAAGGGGGATCCACCCTGTATATTGCAGTGAAACTGAGTAATCCTCAGAGACTGTCCAAAATGCAACTGGATCCAAAGGGTAGAGGTTGGGTTTTTATAGGCACTGGAAAGGAAGTGGGGAAGTGAGGTCAGGATAGGGTGTGGTTTAGAGAGGAATGAGGAAGCTGGTTAGGGCTTAGGTCTTTTTGTCTTCTGGTGATCTGCAGAAGAAGGAGAAATGACACGTTTTCTATGTGAAAGCAATAAGTGAATGAAAAAGAAACAATAATACATTTAAATAACTGTAAATACAATCAATTAAATATGCAGAAGCTGCATACTGTAGACACATGGACTTGAAGAAATAAAAGTCATTATAATATACTTGTTATTAAATATTAAATAAAAATATATAGTATGTGAAATGCAGTATAAGACAGATAGATCAATAGAAAAATATGAAAGGTACCATATAATATGATAGATAGATCTGAAAGGCACTATATAATACAGTAGATAGATAGATAGATATGAAAGGCACTATATAATAGATAGATAGATAGATAGATAGATATGAAAGGCACTATATAATACAGTAGATAGATAGATAGATAGATAGATAGATAGATAGATAGATAGATAGATAGATAGATATGAAAGGCACTATATAATACAGTAGATAGATAGATAGATATGAAAGGCACTATATAATAAATAGCTAAATAGATAGATAGATAGATAGATAGATAGATAGATAGATATGAAAGGCACTATATGATAGATAGATAGATAGATAGATAGATAGATAGATAGATAGATAGATAGATATGAAAGGCACTATATAATAAATAGCTAGATAGATAGATAGATGTATGAGGTGTAAACTCAAGGATCCAGAATGTCAGCTCAGACAGCACTCGAGCTGTGAGGTGGGTGGTTGTGCTAACCTCTGTGCCACCCTATAAAATATCAATGCATTGATTTCAATGGTGGGTGAGAACCACGACCGGTGCCACCTTTAAGGTGATTTAGTCCTTTGCATGGGGGCGCATATCATAAGGGGGGGGGCTCGCCATTAGCTACAGAACAGTCGGGTGCTGGACTAAGCCTGGCCTTGGGTTCAGAACAGCCGAGCACCGGCACTGGTCAGAACAACAACCGTCCATTTTTAGGCCTTTTTTCTAAATTCTTCAAAGGGGAGACCAAGACTGAGCGATTAGTAAGACCAGACAGCCCTGCGTGGCCAAGCAGCTTTGATATTTCATTTCCAGGTTCACTTGTGCCTGGCAGGACACCTAAAAGGCTGAAGCAGATCTTTTGCATGTTCCATGGAATTGAAAAGTTGAGGTTCTTGACAGATGGTTCTTTGAAAAAGAGGGTAGCTGGTCATTAATCAAACTTAACTGGCAATGCAGCCTTACTTAGAAAATAATCAGCCACCAGGGTGACACCTCAAAAGACAAAGACAGAGCTGGTCTGCGTGAAATCCGGATACTCCGTGCGGCACATGCATACTTGCACATACATTTCAAAAATGTTCATTTATTTTTTTTTTCGGGTCTTGTCTGATCTGCTCAGTAGGCCTTTGGATGTGCAGAAATTACCCATTAGGAAAAAAAGTGACAATGACATTGGTTAAAAAACTGACAGGCAGAGCACAGACAAGGAATTGAAAGAAACAACACAGAAATTCAAATTAGCCACCACAGTCGAAGAAGGCAGAGGGTGAAAAATCGATGGCAGTTTAACAGAGAGGGGCTTGTAGGACAGGACAAGTCTGCTTAGATATGATTCACATAGAAAAATGAATGTCATCAAGTAGGAGAAAATAACAAAACACAGGCATGACACGGGCCATTCACAAGACCTGCAGAATGAGCTGGCTGTCTCAAGCGATGCCAGCAGGTTGGTGTTCAAACCGAGGGAAGTACAAGAAGTCAGAGGCCAGGAGAAAATCGAGGTGAGTGTGAGTGCCCTGGCTGGTATCAGAGTAATCTGTCATATTTTAGTAAGGCGCTATAAGATATTTCTTGTGCCCTAAGCTAGCTGGGATAGGCTCCTGCAGACCCCTGTGACCCTGCTCAGGACTAAGCAGGTTTGGCAAGGACTGACTGACTGTAACATATTTAGATAGTGTGGGCATCTTGCTCCCCAAACTCCGTCACAGCCATCCTGAGACACAAGTCTTACCCAAAAGCACACTTTTCTTTAAGTGGGGAAGCATTTTTTTCTTTTGCCCCCCAACTACACAGCATAGTTCAAAGCACCAAAGATAAACTACACAGTCCTTTCTTCTTCCTCCCTCTCCCTCTGTCTCCACTCCCCGACTTACTAGTCGTCACTAGTGAGGCTGGCATGTTCTTTTATAGTGGTCAACCCAGAAGTGCTCCACGTGTTTCTCGACCTTCTTCCGGCTGCACTTCCGAGTGTGGCACAAGTGGCTCTTCCAATGACTTGGCTGCACCTGCTGGCACCCACGGAGCCCAACATGGCTTCTCTGAACTACAACTCCCAGCATGCCCCACTAAGGGGATTCATGGTGCTGTAGCAACCCGAAGGGGGGGGGCGGTGCAGGGCTGTCCTCTAGTGTCTTAGGGAATATAGTGACTCCAATATGGTCTCTCTCTCGGTCCTTCCACCCAGCCGGCGTTACGATGGCCATCTGTCACAATAGACAGCGTCACACACATGCACATGGGGAACAGTTTACAGGCTCAAATAGTGTCTCACAGACTGGGGGCTGGCAGTCTCACCTGACCCTCTCTCCTGCAGCCTAGCCAAGGGCCCTGACTCATAGTGACATCATCATTTATCCACCCACCGCTGACATCACTTCCGGACAACCCTGATGAGATCATTTCCGCTACCCAGAATTCCTTCTCCTGCCACATCAGGTCCAGTTCCACCTCTTCCTCCTGCCCACCGTATTTATAGAGCAGGCTCGATTTATTGGCCAGTTCAATTGTTGTTGCGGATTCTACAGTATAGAGGAGGCCATCCCCAAGTCTTCTTCAGACTGCTGCCTGATATTTGATCACAATAGAAGCATTAGAACACACTCTGGACAAGAACAGGCCATGAGGAAGTCAGGATTGGCAGAGAAGTACGTAAGAGTGGTACAGGATATTTATGAGGGAAGTGTGACAGTGGTGAGGTCTGTGGTAGGAGTGGCGGAGGTGGGATTACATTAGGGATCGGCTCTGAGCCCTTTCTTATTTGCACTGGTGATGGACAGGCTGACAGACGAGATTAGACAGGAGTCCCCGTGGACTGTGATGTTTGCTGATGACATTGTGATCAGTAGCGATAGTAGGGAGCAGGTTGAGGAGACCCTGAAGAGGTGGAGATATGAGAGGAAAGGAATGAAGGTCAGTAGGAACAAGACAGAATACATGTGTGTGGATGAGAGGGAGGTCAGTGGAATGATGAGGATGAGGGGAGCAGAGCTGGCGAAGGTGGATGAGTTTAAATACTTGGGATCAACAGTACAGAGTAATGGGGATTGTGGAAGAGAGATGAAGAAGAGAGTGCATGGAGAAGAGTGTCAGGAGTGATTTGTGACAGACGGGTATCAGCAAGAGTGAAAGGGAAGGTCTACAGGATGGTAGTGAGACCAGCTATGTTATACGGGCTGGAGACGGTGGCACTGACCAGAAAGCAGGAGACAGAGCTGGAGGTGGCAGAGTTAAAGATGCTAAGATTTGCATTGGGTGTGATGAGGACGGACAGGATTAGAAATGAGGACATTAGAGGGTCAGCTCAAGTTGGACGATTGGGAGACAAATTCAGAGAGGCGAGATTGCATTGGTTTGGACATGTGCAGAAGAGAGATGTTGGGTATATTGGGAGAAGGATGTTAAGGATAGAGCTGCCAGGCAAGAGGAAAAGAGAAGACTTATGGATGTGGTGAGAGAGGACATGCAGGTGATGGGTATGGCAGAGCAAGATGACGAGGACAGGAAGAGATGGAAGAAGATGATCTGCTGTGGCAACCCCTAACAGGAAGAAGAAGTGGCAGTAAAAGATGGAAAAGTAGATGTAGAGAAAACTTACTTGCAGTGTGGATGGAACAACTGGAAGAAGGTATCAGGAGGATTGTGTGATCAAAACATTAAGACAGAAGTTAAGAAGTAAGACCAGCAATGATGTAATGGAGCTGAGATGCGGTGGGCAGTAAAGGGAGCACAGCAGGAGAAGAAGTTGGATGTGGCAGAGATGAGAATGTGGAGTTACAAATCAGAATTGAGGCAATCAAGAGCTCGAACAAAAGTGGGAGAGACAACTAAGAAAATACAGGAAAGGAGGTGAAGTGGTACAAACATGCGATGAGGACAGGCGGGTAAAAGACTGATGGGAGTGGAAGTCCAGGGGAAGAGAAAGCGAGGAAGGCCAAAGTGGAGGTGGAGGGATGAAGTAAAAGAAGATCTAAAGGGAAAGGGCCTGGCTGGCGAAGAGGTGCAGGACGGAGCCTTATGGAGAAGGTTGATCAGGCACATCAACCCCACAGAGAAATGGGAAAAGATAAAGAGGAAGAAGAAGATGGCCATTATACAAGTTTCTGCACTTTTTTTAACTATTTATTAAGAATTTCAAACACAAATTATGAGCATCACTTTTCTACATAGTCACCTTCCTCTGCGATGCTATTTTCCCAGCTTCGTACCAACTTTTTAGTGCCCAATTACTACTCCTCCCGCCTTCACCGTTTCCAATGAAAATATAAAAGTGCGGAAACATTTTGAATGTCCCTTGTAATGCTGAATCAAAGAATATCATTATTAGAGAGCTGAATAAATTAATGCTCCTCTAATGGCATACCTTCCTTATAAGGTAACACTCAGCCATTCGGCCCCACCCACACCTGGCCCCGCCCCGTCACATGTCCTGCCCTGCGGTTCATTTGCTTCAGTGCACCACTGCAGGTGTTTCACTCTTTTGCTCTCTCGAAGGGCCGTTCAAGCCATAAAAGAAGCCAGTCTGCCAGTGGAAGTCAAAGAAGCTAATTATGAGGCCGAGAAAGGAGAATCAAACCATTGTAGACATCGGTAAGACCTTAGGATGACTGAAATCAGCTGTCTGGACTATCATGAAGAAGAAGGAACGCACTGGTGAGCTCAGTAATCACAAAGGGACTGTTAGTCCAAGGAAAACCTCCACTGCTGAGGACAGAAGAATCTGCACAGTGATAAAGAAAAAGACCCCAATGCCCGTCTGACAGATCAGAAACAGTCTTCAGGGGGCCAGTGTGGACGTGTCAGAGATGACCATCAGCAGGAGACTTCACGAACAGAAACACAGAGGCCACACTGCAAGACGGGATGGCCAGATTACAGTTTGTGAAAAAGGACGTCAAAGAGCCTGCAGGATTCTGGGAAAAGGGTCTTGTGGACAGATGAAGATGAACCTGATCAGAGTGATGGCGAGAGCAAAGTGTGGAGATGACAAGGAACTGCCAAAGCAGACCACCTCATCTGTTAAACAGGGCGGTGCTGGGGGTGTTATGGCTTGGGCATGTATGGCTGGCACAGGTCCTGGCACACTTCTCTTCATTGATGATGGAACAGCTGACGGCAGCGGCACAATGAAATCTGAGGTGTGCAGAAACATCTGATCTGCTCATGTTCCAGTAAATGCCTTCATTGTATAACGAGATAATGATCCAACAGGCAACACGGGAGATTTTTGAAGCTAAAATATGGAAAATTCCTGAATGGCCAAGCCAGTCACCAGTCAAAACAAAAGTGATCAAAGCGCATAGAAACTCTCCCTGGTTTAATGAAAATACTCAAGCTCTTAAATTAGAGTGTCGAAAACTGGAGCGTAGATGGAGAACAACAAAGCTACATGTCTTTCAAATTGCATGGACAGAGAGTGTTAATAAATATAAAAAAGCCCTCTTTAAAGCTCGCTCAGAATACTATTCTACATTAATAGATAGCAATAATAAAAATCCTCAGGTACTGTTTAGAACAGTGGCTAAATTAACAAATGGTAACTCAGATCAACAGTGCAAAATACCAACAGATATTAGCAGTACAGACTTCATGAACTTCTTCAATGAGAAAATTAAAAATATAAGATCCCAGATCTCAGCATCACAGTACAAACCAAATACTAGCTTAGCAGACCCTGCTGCACATTGCATTCAGCACTTTAGTAATTTTAATCCTGTAACTGAGCAGGAAGTCTTAACTTTAATTACTAAAATGAAGCCCTCTACTTGTTCCCTAGATCCAGTGCCAACAAAACTAGTAAAAAGTGCAATGGATGTTCTTGCAGCACCTATTCTAACCGTTATCAATAGTTCATTACTGCATGGCACAGTACCTGATGCACTAAAAGTGTCAGTCATTAAACCTTTACTTAAAAAGTCAGACCTAGACCCACACATACTAAATAATTATAGGCCTATTTCAAATTTACCATTTCTCTCTAAAATACTAGAAAAAGTAGTCGCCAGTCAGCTTCAGTCACACCTTATGCATTACAATTTATTTGAGAAATTCCAGTCTGGTTTTCGCACTGGTCATAGTACAGAAACTGCACTAACACGGGTTGTAAATGACATTCTGATATCCTCTGATGAAGGAAACTCCACTGTTATTATGTTATTAGACTTAAGTGCAGCATTTGACACCATTGACCATTCTATTTTACTGCACAGGCTAGAAAATGATGTTGGTCTTACAGGCCACGTGCTCGCTTGGTTCAGTTCTTATTTATCAAATCGATTCCAATACGTACAGAAATGTGCTGACAGTACTCCATCATTATACACAGAAGTTCAATATGGTGTCCCACAGGGCTCAGTACTGGGACCTTTACTGTTTTCACTTTACGTGCTTCCACTGGGATCTCTCATTAGGAAACATAATGTTAATTTTCACTCGTATGCAGATGACACCCAGTTATACCTTTCATTTAAATCAAATGAAGTTTCTCCGATGTTGTCTTTAATTAGTTGTGTTAGTGAATTAAAGGAATGGATGAATGAGAACTACTTGTCTTTAAATACAGATAAAACAGAGATGTTAATTGTTGGAGGGAATGACGCTGATCACAGCAATATTTTGTCGACATTTAACTCAGTTGGAATCCCAATTAATTTTACTGAATCAGCCCGCAATCTAGGAGTTATCTTTGATTCTAGCATGTCATTTAAAGCACATATTACAAAGTTGTCCAAAACATGTTTCTTCCATCTTAAAAATGTTAGGAAATTAAGGCGCTTTCTAAATAAACAGGATTGTGAGAAATTAATTCATGCATTTATCTCTAGTAGGATTGACTACTGTAATGCGGTGTTCACTGGCTGTTGAAACTGTTCTTTATACAGCCTCCAGTTAATCCAAAATGCGGCTGCAAGAATTATTACAAGAACAAGAAAATATGAACACATAACTCCAGTTCTTAAATCCTTACACTGGCTCCCGGTTAAGTTTAGGGCAGATTTCAAAATCCTCCTTTTAACATATAAAGCATTAAATGGCCAAGGTCCGGCGTACTTGTCTGAACTTATCATGACTTACAAACCTGAGCGCACATTAAGATCTCAAGATGCCGGTCTGCTTATGATTCCAAGGATTAATAAAATAACAGTGGGAGGTCGAGCTTTTAGTTACAGGGCCCCTAAACTGTGGAATGGTCTTCCTGCTTCTATAAGAGATGCCCCTTCGGTCCCAGCCTTTAAATCCCGGCTGAAGACTTACTACTTCAGTTTAGCATATCCTGACTAGAGCTGCTGATTAACTGTACATACTGCATCTCTGTTGTTAGTCATTAGCACTAAAACATAAGTAACATGATAAGTATAATTGAATACTAACCCTCACCTATTCTGTTTCTGTTCTCGGTACTCAAATGTGGCAATTGGTGCCACGGCCCACCTGCCAAGTTGTTTGCCTACCTATGGTAAAGTCATCCCTGGTGGAGGATCACAGGAATCATGGGAAAGAGGGGCCCTTTCATCGGATTGGCTGGCCGAGCAACATTTCAGCCGTGGAATGGCCAAATGGGGAGGCAGCTTGACGGATGAGGTCTCCAGCACTCTAAAAATATCAAAATCTTATTATATGATATCATCTACTGTTACATTCTGCTCTGTACTTCTAAAATTTTTATTATTATGCTTTATTAAGGATTTGTTCTGTTCTGTGTATTGTATTGTATTGAACCCCTTCTTTTGACACCCACTGCACGCCCAACCTACCTGGAAAGGGGTCTCTCTTTGAACTGCCTTTCCCGAGGTTTCTTCCATTTTTCCCTACAAGGTTTTTTTTGGGAGTTTTTCCTTGTCTTCTTAGAGAGTCAAGGCTGGGGGGTTGTCAAGAGGCAGGGCCTGTTAAAGCCCATTGTGGCACTTCCTGTGTGATTTTGGGCTATACAAAAATAAACTGTATTGTAAACTGTATTGTATTTCAATCCAGCTGAGCAGGCCTTCCATATGCTGAGGAGAAAACTTAAGGGGACAAGACCCACGAAACAAACAGGAGCTGGAGATGGCCACATTAAAGGCTTGGCAGAGCATCACCAGAGAAGACCCTCAGTACCTGGTGGTGTCTGTGAATCGCAGACTTCAAGCTGTCATTTCATCTAAAGGAGAGGTGACAAAGTCCTAAATATGACAGCTTTAGTGGGCCTGCCATTGCTGTGCCCCTTATGGTGCCCTGCAATGGGGGGACCATTTATAAAAAGTGTTGTCACTTCTACATGGAGTGACTGAAATGTATGCAAGTCCCCTTAAATGAAAGTCCACGATGTGCACTTTAGTCACAATGTTTGAATTGTTTGATTTGTAATTTTAAACTGTGCAGTGGAGGGGAACACCAAGGAACAACGTGGCTTTGTCCCAAACATTATGGCGGGCACTGTAGGTGGGATTTGCCCTATTAATCTAAATGAGATAAGCTTTCTAAATGATGTCCAGTCAATTCAGTTTGCCACTCCAATCAAATTCTGGGAACATCTCAAGGAGAATTCAAACAAACAAGAAGGCATTTGAAGGGGCACAGCAAAGGGTCTGAACACTTCTCAAGTTTGGATTTTGAATACATTTGGAAACCTTTCTGAAAACCTGTTGTCTTGGGTCGGGTTATTGAGTGTAGATGGATGGGCACAAATGGCATTTTAATCGATTAAAAGTGAAACCCACAGTACAATAAAGTGTGCCGACAGTGGCGGGGCCTGTAGACCTCATATGCAGTTCTTCTTATTGTCATCTCTCACCAGTGAATGAAACGGACGCGGCCCTCAAGACGTACACACTGCATTCACATACCCGCCTGTTCAGACGTAGCCCCCTCAAGAGTTTTGAAGTGTCCTTCAGAAAGCACACCGTAATGGATGTAATCCAACCGAGAACATAAAAGCACCGTACTTAAAGAGATCTGACATGGCGGCCACGCCACTTCTCTCTTCCAGTTTCCACATTTAAGCTTTTAGCTCTACGGGGTGAGGCCTTTCTTATGCTTCAGCCCTGGTGTGCTCTCTGGCTTGGGTTTATTTCTGTTCCTTTGGTCCTTTTTTGGTATTTCTGATTTGTTATTCTTTAAGTGTTTTCATTGATTATGTCATTTTGTTAACATTGCTCTCTTCAGTTCTTATTTACTTTCTGTGTGTGTTCCTTGCAATTTGTGGGTGGAACTTCCCAGAAGGCGGGGCCAGTCTGATGTCACCAGTGAAGGACCGCCCCCAGCCTGTCTGTTGTGAGGCCAGGGAGCGAATCCTTCAGTGGATCATTGACGCTCGTTTGGAGACTGCATTTCATTTTCCAGTTTTTGAATGTTTCTGAATTACCTGTAGGACCTGCTTGTTGAATTTCTCATCTTTCGGCAAATCTTTAGCCTTTTTCCTTTTAATTTTTCTAATTACTGTATTTAATGTAAATGTATGTAAATTCCTTTTGGTAATGAAGATCCAATGCAGACTTGCTTGTTAATTCAAAATATAAAATAAAATAATAATAAAATTTTGTCTTTCTTAGATGTGAAGTATAAGGAAACTATAGGAATCGTCCAAAAATTTGATTTTGAGATTTTGATGAACCTCGACATTTTAGACCTCCCTGAGTCTGACAACACCATTTTTGGAATTATGTCCGTGTGTCTGTGTGTGTATGTGTGTGTGTCTGTCTGTCTGTGTACGTGTGTATGACTGTCTGTCTGTGTGTGTCTGTCAGTGTGTGCGCGTGTGTCTGTGTCTGTGTGTGTGTCTGTCTGTCAGTGTGTGCGCGTGTGTCTGTGTCTGTCTGTGTGTCTGTCTGTCAGTGTGTGTGTGTGTGTGTGTGAGTCTGTCTGTCTGTCTGTGTGTGTGTGTGTGTCGTCCTGTCTGACTGTGTCTGTGTGTGCATGTCTGTGTGTGTGTGTCTGTCTGTCTGTGTGTCTGTCTGTCAGTGTGTGTGTGTGTGAGAGTCTGTCTGTGTACGTGTGTATGTCTGTCTGTGTGTGTCTGTCAGTGTGCGCGCGTGTGTCTGTCTGTCAGTGTGTGTGTGTGTGTGAGTCTGTCTGTCTGTGTGTGTGTGTGTGTTGTCCTGTCTGACTGTGTCTGTGTGTGTGTGTCTGTCTGTCAGTGTGTGTGTGTGTGAGAGTCTGTCTGTCTGTGTGTGTGTGTGTCTGTCTGTGTGTGTGCGTGTCTGTCTGTGTGTCTGTCTGTGTGTGTGTGTGAGTCTGTCTGTGTGTGTGTGTCTGTCGGCCTGTCTGTCTGTGTCTGTGTGTGCGTGTGTCTGTGTCTGTGTGTGCTTGTGTGTGTGTGTCTGTCAGTCTGTCTGTGTCTGTCTGTGTGTGTGTGTGTGTGTGTAAACACGATAACCTGAGGACGTTTTCACTTTGGTCAACCAAATTTTGCATACAAGTATTAGGTACAAAACGTAGATTTCTATCAACTTTTGAGATATTCCCGCTAACCGGAAGTGGTACCGTATATACTCATGTTTATGTTTTCCCGCTGATAAGTCAGCACTTGATTTTACTGTATAATTTCTGGTATTTTATAATGTCGGTCGTATAAGTCGAATACGTTAAACTCATGCTATCGGTCCAAGAGATTTCGATATGGTAATGCCCACCTGAGAGAGTCACCACGGAGCACACTGCCCATTGTTTTCTATGTATTGTGCCTACGTGACCACACAGTATTATTCCGAAGCGACGTTTGCACTGTTTTGTGTTTTTTTGTATCTCACACCCTCACACACCTTTATCGTAAGAGCATCCCTTATCTACGATGGGGTGTTCGATAAGAAGAAAATATGAAGCTGGTTTTAAATGAAAAGTCGTTGAAGTGGCGAAAGAAATTGGTAACTGAACTGCTGCAACAAAATTCAATTAGTCTGAGAAACTGATGTGAGATTGAAGGAGGCAAGAAGATGTAAAAAAAAAAAAATTAAGTGTCGCATTTTTGAACATGCGTATAAGCTGGGGTCTGATTTTATGATCGATTTTTCAGGTTTCAAGACCTGACTTATACACGAGTACATACGGTACTTTACCTTTTATTCAACTTTACTTTTATAATAAATGTCCAATATATTATTAATTTGATTTGATTTTTTGGTGATGATTCTTTAATGTAAATAATATAAAAATATACTCATTGTCTTGCGGCTTACTTCTCAAATATCCATCCCAGTGAATCAAATGAATGAGTGCAGCTGTTTATATGGATAATTTATTCTTCGTGAATCAAATGAATGAGGAGTCTGTGACTTGTTCTTGAGCAATGATTTCGTTTATGAATAGACTAAACCTGAATCATGTAACTTGTGCTCGGGTAATCATTCATTTTGTGAATCAAATTGTGGTACTAGTCTTTGGGTAATTATTTAGCTTGTGAATCAAATGAGCAAGAATTGTGATCCCTGTTTTTGGGTAATGATTTATTTTATGAATAAAATGAATGAGGATTGTGTGACTTGTTCTCAGGTGATGATTAGTGTGCAAATCAAATGAATGAGAATCATGTGCCTCATTTTCAGAAAATGATTTATTTTCTGACTCAAATTAATTAGAATCGTGTTCCTCATTTTCGGGTAATGATTTATTTTGTGACTTGGATTAATTAGAATCGTGTGCCTCATTTTCGGATGATGATTTTTTTTTTGTGAATCAAATTAATTAGAATCGTGTTCCTCATTTTCGGGTAATGATTTTTTTTTTTGTGAATCAAATTAATTAGAATCGTGTGCCTCGTTTTTTGGGTAATGATTCATTTTCTCATTCAACTTAATTAGAATCGTGTGCCTTGTTTTCAGGTGATGATTTATTTTGTGAATCAAATGAATGAAGGTAACGTGACTTGTTCTTCGGTAATGATTCATTTTGTGAATCAAATGAATGAGAATCTTGTGCCTTATTTTCAGTTAATCATTCATTTTATGAATCAAATTAATTAGAATCGTGTGCCTCATTTTTGGGTAATGATTTATTTTGTGAATCAAATTAATTAGAATCGTGTGCCTCGTTTTTGGGTAATGATTTATTTTCTGACTCAAATTAATTAGAATCGTGTGGCTCATTTTCGGGTAATGATTTATTTTGTGACTCAGATTAATTAGAAT
>JANRMT010062823.1:13474618-13508465 GCA_026402145.1 Polypterus bichir lapradei
TGATAATAAAATAGGGTACAACATAGGCAATAATTCAGTAATAATAAATAATAATAATAATAATAAGTTACAATATAGACAATAATCCAATAATAATAGTAACAATAGTAATAGTAATAATAAAAATAATAGTAACTCTCAAACTGCCATAACAATAGCGACACAGTAAAATGAAATGGAATTCTAAGCGGGGAGGACCCCTGGACGCGGCTTACTGTGAGGCAGCAGTGCTGTCACTGCCGTGTCCCCATGTCGTGTCACACTTTTTTGCTCCTTAATTTCTCTCTTCTCTGTTTAACAGCACGCATCCTTAGAAATGTAATGAAGACCCAAAAGGAAATGAGCCGAGCCGTCACAATGTGTGTTTTATTTGCAATGTATGTATGGTATGAATCCTAAGAAAAATGGTGGGAATCCAAGCACACCAACTGCCATCAGCGGGCACACGTCATAAGAGCGGCCCACAGTGGTCTTATCTCACGAGTGACTTTGTAGGTTTTAGATATTTTAATATTGCAACGTATGGAGGAAGGAGTGATATTCAGTCGGATTACCCGACAGGAGTCTTTATCAGTTTCACAATGTAATTTACAAGTATGGGGATTTTTATCTTATCATTCATCATGTTTTCTTTTTATTATTGTTATAAAAAATCCAGTGTACATTACTGGGAGCTGCAGCACAGCAATATTTGCATTTTCTGAATGGCGGATTCTCTTTTTATCATCCACATTTCATTGCCTTTTTAATAAAAGCTGATTTGTAGGTAACGCCTCGGTATAAAGACTGCCGCTCCGCTATGACCAGCCTGCCGACATTCCAGTTAGGATGGAGACGGTTTTGAATTGCAGTCCATTCCAGATCAGCAGGACTTGGCTTAACTGTAAGAATCACATTGGAATAAAAATCCATCCCCGGCCATGTTAGTGTGTTATTAATACCGGTGACATTCCAGTTAGTCTCACAGAACTAGACGTGCCATACGTTGGGTTCATAAAGTATTCAGACCCCTTCATGTTCTGTACACTTTATTGTGTTGTCAGTTGAATTTCAAGGGGACAAATTTCTGTCAATTGATCTGTAACGCCCCGACGTGCTTGGGAGGCATCACTGATTCACATAACAGACAATTAATAGTCACGCAAATATTAAGTCCTACCTTGCGGTAAGGAGATCATGGGTTCACATCCAGGTTCCTCTCTGTATGGAGCACTTTAAGTAGTTGAGAAAAAGCGCTATATAAATGTAAATAATTATTAGTATAGAGAGAAAAGTAGAGGGCCCAGCACCGATCCTTGGGGCACCCCGTGTATGTCTGGTGTGCCTTTGACGCTGTAGGATCTGCCTGAGATGTAGGCCTCAAACTATTTGTGAGCAGACCGAGGTCAGAGAAGGATGGCAAGAAATATGTCGTGGATGACCGTGTCGAAGGATCAGGCCTGATGCCATGTCGGTCGTAGCTGGTTGACCACAGTCAGTAGAGTCGTCTCAGTCGAGTGACTCCGCTGGACTGCATGGCATCGAACAACCCATTCTGTACAAGGAAGGAACAGACCTGGCTGCAAAACGTTCATTTCCTCTACTCAGCCAGCTTCACGTCCCACCCTGGCCAATAATGGAATAGGAGTTCAGACCATTCATTTGATTCCAAGTAATTGTTTTTAGTCTGGAAAACCAATTTTTTTCTTTATAGATGAGCTTGTTATAAGCTGCTGTTATGTTTAAATTTATTCTGTCACGAGCTAGAAAATGGCCGGCTTCAAGAGCAAAATGAAAACAGGGCAGAGGATGAACTGTGTGTCGAGAAGACACGCATAACTGAAAGGAGAAAGTGAAGCCAAAAGACGTCTAAACCCCGAACGTGATTGTATTATTGTGGCATTTCCCTCGACTTTGCTTTACCAAATTGGTCTGCTCTCACACCATATGATTAACACACACACATACACACAGATCCTAACCATGTGAATGACGTATACCCAGCGTCGCACACATGCGCTTAGGTGGCAGTCAACAAGCCATAAGGCGAGTGAAATATCGCAAGATGAAGGGTTGATTTATGCTACTAATGCCTCTCCCTCTCTCTTTCATCAGAATCAAACAAGAAAAATAACGGTTCCATTCACTCACCTTCACCAATTCTGGATTCACAAAATGGCCGCCTAACGTCACTTCCGCTCTTTCTGGCTCCTGATGACGATGTCACGTCTGGCTCGCTCATGATGACTCCACTTCCTGTTTCTTCATGATGACATCACTTCCGTCCAACATTTTTGACATCATTTCCTGCCACATCACATCTGACCACAATTTTCTGTATAAATATCGCCATCTTCCAAATGTAAATTCTCAAATGCTTTGGGTTTTTGATCATTTTTCACTGCCATTTTCATAAATGGGGCAATTCCCCAATTCTTTTTGATTGTTTGGATTTCGATTGTTTCTTATTACACCAGCTTGTTACTCACTAGCACCTTAACGCACACAAGTACCGTATTAATAACACGTGCTTCAAGAGACTTACATATACTGTATCCATCCATCCATTATCCAACCCGCTATATCCTAACTACAGGGTCACGGGGGTCTGCTGGAGCCAATCCCAGCCCACCGCAGGGCACAAGGCAGGAAACAAACCCCGGGCAGGGCACCAGCCCACCGCAGGGCACACACACACACCAAGCACACACCAAACACACACTATAGGGACAATTTAGGATCGCCAATCCATCTCACCTGCATGTCTTTGGACTGTCGGAGGAAACCCACGCAGACATGGGGAGAACTTGCGAACTCCACACAGGGGGGGACCTGGGAAGCGAACCCGGCTCTCCTAACTGCGTGGCAGCAGCGCTAAAACTGCGCCAACCGTGCCGCCTCAGAATGATCAGAGAAACTGAATAGAGGTTCATTTTATAAACTGTTGAATTTGTATCCAGTGTCAATTAATGTATAAAATGTATTCTAGTTGGTTCATTGGCTTACATCCTAATGATTTATATAAAATAAAAGTCTGTTATATTATATTCTGGTTCTTCTTATACCTTTTGAGTTGCGCCACCACCCTTGAAATTTCTGTGCGTATAACAACTGTCCATTCTTGTTGCTTATAGTACATCTGCTGATTTCTTGTTCAGTACATTTTGTATATTACAGCAGCCTTTCTTCTGGTACATTCTGGTACCAATTCTTATATTTCAGTGTACATTTCATTGTTCACTTGATCTTTATCTCGTTAAGTTCAAGTTCAAGTTTATTGTCATGTGCACAGTAAGGAAACACGTTTCCCTGTACAATGAAATTCTTTCTTTGCTGTCCACACCAAATGACAAAACCAACGTATAAAGATCAACATAAATAATAAGTAGCAGATAGATAATAAGTAACAGAGGCAGCATAAAATATAAAAACAGAATATAAGTATAAAGTGTAATTGTGCAGGTAGGTGTGTGATGGACAAGTCAAATACAGTTGTGTGAGGTCGATAGATTGAGGTGAACCAGGGTTATAAACTCCAGTCAGTTATTTAGGAGTCTAATGGCCTTGGGAAAGAAAAAGTTCTTTAGCCTGGAAGTCCTGCATTTCATACGTCTGTACCTCCTGCCCGAGGGTAGAAGTGCTCTGTCTTAAAATACTTCCTGCGTTGGTTCATATCCTGAGTGAGTGAAGCACAACTGGGTTATTAGTAGTGTAGCCGCGTTTTCCCAAAATTACCAAAGTTCAGCAGCTTCAACTCAAAAAAATGGGATTCAACAAAAGCCTGACGCGCAGAAATGATTCCACAGACAAAATAGCTTCGTTTTTAAAAGTTTAGTTAAGTTTTGAAGTAAAACAGTTCACACAAAAAAAAAAGGAAAATTAAAATAGCAAAAAAGGAAAAATTAATGTTAAGAAAGGTTCAGTTCTAAGCTTAATCTTGTTACTTCTCAAATCGTTACTATTTACTTAACATTTCTGAACCAATTCAAAACGGTCAGAAAACTGTATGCTTATCCCATTTCTTTTTTTTATTATTAATTTTATTGCAATCCATACAAAGCAATCAAGTTTTTACAAAAAGAAAAATTGAGTTAAGAACAGATCGATCCCCCCCCCTTGAGAGAGAGAGCAAGCCAAACGGCGTAAAAATTTTACGGCTTTTAAACATACCTAAATTAATAAATTCTCTGTGCCTTATAAACTTATTTTAAAATATTACTGATTAGATCCTGCCATGTTTTGAAAAAAGTCTGTACGGATCCTCTAACTGAGTATTCGATTTTTTCCAATTTCAAATAATATAACACATCGGTTTCCCACTGACTTAAAAGAGGAGAGTTTGGGTTCTTCCAGTTTAGCAGAATAAGTCTGCGTGCCAAAAGTGTAGTGAATGCAATCACAATTTGTTTCTTTCTCCACTTTAAACCCCTCTGGAAGAACCCCAAACACAGCTGTTAATAGGTTAGGAGGGATTGTGACCCCAAGGCTGTCTGAGAGGTAATTAAATATTTTTGTCCAGAATAATGTTAATTTGGTGTGCAGGCCCAGAACGTGTGACTTGGTTGCAACGTTCGCAGGTTGGATCATGCCCTGGAAACATTTTGGAGAGTTTTAGTCGAGACAGATGTGCTCGACAAATAATTTTAAGTTGTATAATTGTATGCTTTGCGCATATGGAGCTTATCCCATTTCTAAGTTTAAAATGAGTCTTTTAAGTCCCTGTGTACTGGGACCCGTTCTAAACCACAACTGAGCTTATTATCACACTGTTCCTCAGTTACAGTAAGAAGGTTCTATCTCTTACTAACTTATAGGGGGAAAAGACTATACCATAAGTTATGACTATCAAAGACGTTTATATTCTATTCAAATTAACTCTTTCAGGGCTGATGTCGACTTTTGTCAATAAAAGGAGTTGACAATGGTAATCAACTGTAAACTGTGACAAAACCAACCGTTATGTTTTAGTTGGACTCTCGTTGGTAGAAGGAAAGTTCGCTTCATTGGTTTGGCCGAAATTTCCTGTGCTCGTGTGAGTAGTAAGGCGCAAACAAGAGTAAAAATGGCACTGACATAATGGTGAGAGATCAAAGCGAATTCGTAAAGCAAAATACTCTGTCGACGAAGTTTTGCCTATTCTCTCTGAACTGGACTATGACTTGTCAGACTACAATTTTGATACAAGTGATCGAAAACGAATGTGAGGTTCTAGCTTCAGCTGACTGGTCCCCACCTAATTGTGGTGCTGAACAGGTTCATGTAGCTGACACGCCTATGGCAATGTTCGCCAGGAGGACTGCCACTGAACAATGATAAGATGTAGAAACCAGATTGCAATGCACAGCGACCAGTGAAGACAGCCTGGTACCAAGCCTGCCGTACATTCTTGGGAAACTGGCAGCCACAGCATGCAACAACCGACGTTTTATGTTGATTTCTGTGTGAAACCATTGCTTTTCAGAAACTATGTTTTTTGGAAAAAATATTCAGCCCTCAAAGAGTTAAGCAAACATTAATATGAGTTTAATTCAAAACTGTAACTTTCTAAGATTGGCTCTTACAAGTATATTGGCGATGATTTGTACTTATTGGGGTGCAAGGCAAGGAATACAGTGGCTTGCAAAAGTATTCGGCCCCCTTGAACTTTTCCACATTTCGTCACATTACAGCCACAAACATGAATCAATTTCATTGGAATTCCACGTGAAAGACCAATACAAAGTGGTGTACACGTGAGAAGTGGAACGAAAATCATACATGATTCCAAACATTTTTTACAAATAAATAACTGCAAAGTGGGGTGTGCGTAATTATTCAGCCCCCTGAGTCAATACTTTGTAGAACCACCTTTTGCTGCAATTACAGCGGCCAGTCTTTTAGGGTTTGTCTCTACCAGCTTTGCACATCTAGAGACTGAAATCCTTGCCCATTCTTCTTTGCAAAACCGCTCCAGCTCAGTCAGATTAGATGGACAGCGTTTGTGAACAGCAGTTTTCAGATCTTGCCACAGATTCTCGATTGGATTTAGATCTGGACTTTGACTGGGCCATTCTAACACACGGATATGTTTTGTTTTAAACCATTCCATTGTTGCCCTGGCTTTATGTTTAGGGTCGTTGTCCTGCTGGAAGGTGAACCTCCGCCCCAGTCTCAAGTCTTTTGCAGACTCCAAGAGGTTTTCTTCCAAGATTGCCCTGTATTTGGCTCCATCCATCTTCCCATCAACTCTGACCAGCTTCCCTGTCCCTGCTGAAGAGAAGCACCCCCAGAGCATGATGCTGCCACCACCATATTTGACAGTGGGGATGGTGTGTTCAGAGTGATGTGCAGTGTTAGTTTTCTGCCACACATAGCGTTTTGCATTTTGGCCAAAAAGTTCCATTTTGGTCTCATCTGACCAGAGCACCTTCTTCCACATGTTTGCTGTGTCCCCCACATGGCTTGTGGCAAACTGCAAACGGGACTTCTTATGGTTTTCTGTTAACAATGGCTTTCTTCTTGCCACTCTTCCATAAAGGCCAACTTTGTGCAGTGCACGACTAATAGTTGTCCTATGGACAGATTCCCCCACCTGAGCTGTAGATCTCTGCAGCTCGTCCAGAGTCACCATGGGCCTCTTGGCTGCATTTCTGATGTTGGTCTTACAGGCCACGTGCTCGCTTGGTTCAGTTCTTATTTATCAAATCGATTCCAATATGTACAGAAATGTGCTGACAGTACTCCATCATTATACACAGAAGTTCAATATGGTGTCCCACAGGGCTCAGTACTGGGACCTTTACTGTTTTCACTTTACATGCTTCCACTGGGATCTCTCATTAGGAAACATCATGTTAATTTTCACTCGTATGCAGATGACACCCAGTTATACCTTTCATTTAAATCAAATGAAGTTTCTCCGATGTTGTCTTTAATTAGTTGTGTTAGTGAATTAAAGGAGTGGATGAATGAGAACTACTTGTCTTTAAACACAGATAAAACAGATGTTAATTGTTGGAGGGAATGACGCTGATCACAACAATATTTTGTCGACATTTAACTCAGTTGGAATCCCAATTAATTTTACTGAATCAGCCCGCAATCTAGGAGTTATCTTTGATTCTAGCAGGTCATTTAAAGCACATATTACAAAGTTGTCCAAAACATGTTTCTTCCATCTTAAAAATGTTAGGAAATTAAGGCGCTTTCTAAATAAACAGGATTGTGAGAAATTAATTCATGCATTTATCTCTAGTAGGATTGACTACTGTAATGCGGTGTTCACTGGATGTTCAAACTGTTCTTTATACAGCCTCCAGTTAATCCAAAATGCGGCTGCAAGAATTATTACAAGAACAAGAAAATATGAACACATAACTCCAGTTCTTAAATCCTTACACTGGCTCCCGGTTAAGTTTAGGGCAGATTTCAAAATCCTCCTTTTAACATATAAAGCATTAAATGGCCAAGGTCCGGCGTACTTGTCTGAACTTATCATGACTTACAAACCTGAGCGCACATTAAGATCTCAAGATGCCGGTCTGCTTATGATTCCAAGGATTAATAAAATAACAGTGGGAGGTCGAGCTTTTAGTTACAGGGCCCCTAAACTGTGGAATGGTCTTCCTGCTTCTATAAGAGATACCCCTTCGGTCTCAGCCTTTAAATCTCGGCTGAAGACTTACTACTTCAGTTTAGCATATCCTGACTAGAGCTGCTGATTAACTGTACATACTGCATCTCTGTTGTTAGTCATTAGCACTAAAACGTAAGTAACATGATAAGTATAATTGAATACTAACCCTCACCTATTCTGTTTCTGTTCTCGGTACTCAAATGTGGCAATTGGTGCCACGGCCCACCTGCCAAGTTGTTTGCCTGCCTATGGTAAAGTCATCCCTGGTGGAGGATCACAGGAATCATGGGAAAGAGGGGCCCTTTCATCGGATTGGCTGGCCGAGCAACGTTTCAGCCGTGGAATGGCCAAATGGGGAGGCAGCTTGACGGATGAGGTCTCCAGCACTCTAAAAATATCAAAATCTTATTATGTGATATCATCTACTGTTAAATTCTGCTCTGTACTTCTAAAATTTTTATTTTTATGCTGCATTAAGGATTTGTTCTGTTCTGTGTATTGTATTGTATTGAACCCCTTCTTTTGACACCCACTGCACGCCCAACCTACCTGGAAAGGGGTCTCTCTTTGAACTGCCTTTCCTGAGGTTTCTTCCATTTTTCCCTACAAGGTTTTTTTGGGAGTTTTTCCTTGTCTTCTTAGAGAGTCAAGGCTGGGGGGCTGTCAAGAGGCAGGGCCTGTTAAAGTCCATTGCGGCACTTCCTGTGTGATTTTGGGCTACACAAAAATAAACTGTATTGTATTGTATTGTATTTCTGATCAGCGCTCTCCTTGTTCGGCCTGTGAGTTTAGGTGGACGGCCTTGTCTTGGTAGGTTTACAGTTGTGCCATACTCCTTCCATTTCTGAATGATCGCTTGAACAGTGCTCCGTGGGATGTTCAAGGCTTTGGAAATCTTTTTGTAGCCTAAGCCTTCTTTAAATTTCTCAATAACTTTATCCCTGACCTGTCTGGTGTGTTCTTTGGACTTCATGGTGTTGTTGCTCCCAATATTCTCTTAGACAACCTCTGAGGCCGTCACAGAGCAGCTGTATTTGTACTGACATTAGATTACACACAGGCGCACTCTATTTAGTCATTAGCACTCATCAAGCAATGTCTATGGGCAACTGACTGCACTCAGACCAAAGGGGGCTGAATAATTACGCACACCCCATTTTGCAGTTATTTATTTGTAAAAAATGTTTGGAATCATGTATGATTTTCGTTCCACTTCTCACGTGTACACCACTTTGTATTGGTCTTTCACGTGGAATTCCAATGAAATTGATTCATGTTTGTGGCTGTAATGTGACAAAATGTGGAAAAGTTCAAGGGGGCCGAATACTTTTGCAAGCCACTGTATAAAGAAGAACTGCAGGATTTTATTTCTATTGCAGACCAACCCTGTGTGTGTTCATCTTTTTGTGTCAACGTCCAGGTTTTTATAATCTGTAATAAGTACTAAAACTGAAAGGTGGGTAGTGCCATGCCACCTTCTGATTTAGCTTTTCGTAGAGTTGCCCTTTGGATACCTGGATGTTTTATATTCCAAATAAATGAGCTTATGGTTGAATGTAATTTCTTAAAAAATGATGTATTGGGCGGCACGGTGGCACAGTGGTAGCGCTGTTGTCCCACAGTCATGGCCGGATTAAGGTGGGTGCTATTGACGCTGCAGCATTAGGCCCATTCCTGAAGTAGGCCCAGATGAAAAAAGACGAGAATTTTCCGGAAGCTGAACAGTTTTCCTTTGCTTTATTAACCTCAAAATAATTCTTAGAATGAAATTTGGAGTCCGACTTTCAGACGCCTCGACACAGCGTTACTTATTATACAGTTACTATTGTTCTTTGCGCTGTGACGTAACTATAACGTCGTTGTGTTTATTGTTAACCGAAGATTTCAAGTTAATGCTGTCAATTTTACGTTAAACAGTTTACTTAGTGATTTAGCTGCGTTTTTTGCAATATCTTGGGGATTCTTGCCACTTTATTATTGTTCGTTAAGGCTTTTGTCATCATTGAATCTTTCTCAGACATTTCCAAACGTCGAGATTGGGTTGCACATCTATCTGTGCATGATGGTGTCCAATGCCTCCAGCGAGCGGAGCTTCTCAAAGTTGGGAATAGTCAAAGGAGAGCTGCGGTCCTCAATGGGGCAGGAAAGGCTAAGCATGCTGGCACTTATGAGCACTGAGCATGAGGTGCTGCGCAGCCTTGACTTCACTGACACGATCGAAGAATTCTCGCTTGCTAAGGCTCGAGAGACAGCAATATAAGTAAGCAGCACTAGTGCAGTAGTTGGGGTGACAATATGCCTGGTTTAGCCTTTTCTGCATGAAGTGCCCTTTTCAGACAATTGCTATTGAATGTTGATGTTACATAGTCTGATGTTAATCTCGAGTTGTTACGATACTACGTCGTTATTATTATTCATGGTCAATATGGCTGGCTGGTAGCGTCACAAGCAATTAAGGCTCCTTGGTCAGTCTGAGTGCGCATGTGTGGTGAATGTCGAATGCACATGTGCCAATGCCGAGAAAAAATAGGCATTTTTTACGCTGCAGCATCAGGCCCAATTTCGTCTTAATCCGGCCCTGCCGACAGTTAGGAGACCTGGGTTCGCTTCCCGGGTCCTCCCTGTGTGGAGTTTGCATGTTCTCCCCGTGTCTGCGTGGGTTTCCTCCCACAGTCCAAAGACATGCAGGTCAGGTGCATTGGCGATCCTAAATTGTCCCAAGTGTGTGCTTGATGTGTGTGTGTGCCCTGCGGTGGGCTGACGCCCTGCCTGGGGTTTGTTTCCTGCCTTGCGCCCTGTGTTGGCTGGGATTGGCTCCAGCAGACCCCCATGACCCTGTGCTGGCTGGGATTGGCTCCAGCAGACCCCCGTGACCCTGTGTTAGGATATAGCGGGTTGGTGTGACAATGCGGGTTCTGCTCCACGCTCCCATCGCTGTTCGGGAGCCCTTGAACCCAACACCGTCAGTAATGCTACCAATGAGCTAGACAATGAGGCAATTATTGATCAAGGGGATGATGAAAAAAAGTGCAAAAGTGCTTTTATTACAAACGTTCCATTAAATAAGTGCAGTGCTTCAATTAAATAAATAATCCATTAAAAGACAAATGTGGAGGTTTCAAAATCAATAAATTGAACAAAAACAATCCCTTAAAACAACGAGGTTCAAACGACGCTGGAAGCAGTCCTGAAAATCAATAAGCTCGGTGCTCTTCTACACTAGCGTCTCACCTGCTTCTCCTGGTTGGGCTTTTCAGCAGGCGAGACGCTCTCTCAGCAGCTCTCCTTTCGTTCATCTCACACAAGTCTGGAATCCTCCCGATCCCGGCTCCGGTCTGGCACTCATCCCAGGCCCGAGACTTGGTTCTCACCCAACGGCCAGGACGCACAAACTGGGGAATCCACCACCAAATCTCCCGACTCCTGCTGCCTTCCCGGTCTTACGCATCCAATCGCCCTTCATTGGTCACTCCCGCTACTCATTGACTCAGCAGGAGCGACTACTACTACATCACCCACCCACCCTGCTGCCTGCGAGCATTCTCTCTCTCTCTCTCGCTCGCTCGCTCGCTCACTTCCTGCTGCAACCTCCGTCCTTCTATTCTTTTCTTCTTCCCTCCTAACCGACTCGCGCTTCTTTATATTGAGAGGGCATAGCAGCTGCAGCACATTAGCAATCCCAGGAACAATCATCGATGTGGGCAGTCCCTCACCTGTGAACTCAGTGAGAAACGCCCACACCGCAGATCGCCATGAGATCATGCTACAGCCACCACGCCCCCTCACTAAGCCGCCGCGAGCGCGGTGATTATTTATTTAAAATAACTGGCCTCTGCTGAGAGAGCTGTGGACCCGCTATACCACAGTTGGATAATGGATGGATGAATGATGTATACAGTAATCCCTCGCTACTTCGCGGTTCACTTTTCGTGGATTCACGACTTCGCGGGTTTTTAAATATAGTAGTAGTATTTCCTAGTCTAAGAACAACAAAACAAGTTCGGTGACTAAGTGCGTTGCAACACGGGCTGTGATTGGTAAATGGGAGGGAGACGACAAATCACATTCCCGCTTTCTAATCGGGCCCGTGATTGGTGCTTTGACTGATGCCCAGATCCCACAGCATCTCCCCTTGTCTCTCTGTCACGGCCATTTCGCTTCAAGCTTTCTCGCCGAGCGGGTTACTTTACACTGTACTGTGTGTGATTTTTTTTGTGGTTTCTTTGTGTTGAACTTCGCTTCAATTTTCACCCCTTGCAATGGCTTCCAAACGTGCTCCTTCTTCCAAGGCTGGTGCTGAGCCTAAACACCAACGAAGAATGATGACGATCGCTGAGAAGGTGAAACTTCAGGATATGTTGAAGGAAGGGAGAACGTTCGCGGCTGTGGCTGCAGACTGGCTAAGGATCTGCAAGGACGATATGGTTCGATCAGTCCAATTTTGCAATAAGGTCGACGATGTCATGGCCGCCTACAAGCTGCTCTTCGACCGGAAAAAGAAGCAGCGGCAGCAACTGCCGATCACAGTGTTTTTGCAGCCTCGCAAAAAAGAGCCAGTTCCTACTACTACTACGGATACACCTTCGGAAACCGTGGAAGAGGTGCTCCAGGAAATGGCACCGCCGTCTGAAGAGACGTAAAATACAGTCATCGGCTGCGCAGTAAAAGTCATCATCACCTTCATCGTCATCATTTTTACTGCACAGCATATTCATCACCATCATCACGTCATATATAGGTACGTGTACTTCGCTATACAGTAACTGTAAACTTATCTACCGATTTCATATTGCTTAACAGTTGTCCCTGTTATTAATGGAGTAAATTGTGGGTTGTAAACAGTACAGGGAGGGCTTAAAAACGTCCAAATACACGTTAAATAATTAAATAAATATGGTGTCCCTACTTCGCGGAAATTCAGTAATTGCGGCCGGCCTTGGAACCTATCTCCCGCGATAAACGAGAGATTACTGTATTTGCATGTTCTGAAATAAAAAGAGAAGCTTAGGAAGGATATTCGTCTTAACAACGTGAATTCTTCCAGCTAAAGTGAGACGAAGGGTTGACCGTCTATGCAAGTCTTGCTTAACTTTTTTCCACGCAGACGGCAAACATTTGCTGATAACAAGCTTTATGTCTACTTGTAATGTTTACCTCTCGGTATTTAAACTGATCTACGACGATAAATGGGAAGGTGTCCAATCTAATATTGTGTGCTTGAGAATTCCCTGGAAAGAGCACACTTTTAGTCAAATTAATTCTGAGACCAGAAATCTTTTGAAATTCTGCGAGTGCTGTTAGGACTGCAGGCACAGTATTTTGTGAGTCTGATATTTACAGTGCAGTACCATACCATCTACATAGACGGAAATCCTCTGTTCAAGTCCTTCTCGGATAATCCCCTTTATCTCAGAAGCAGTTTGACACTGAACTGCCAGTGGCTCAAGGGCAACTGCAAAAAGCACTGGTGACAGGGGGCATCCTTGTCTAGTCCTGTGTTCTGGTTTAAAGTACAGTAATCCCTCCTCGATCACGGGGGTTGCGTTCCAGACCCCCCCGCGATAGGTGAAAATCCGCGAAGTAGAAACCATATGTTTGTATGGTTATTTTTATATATTTTAAGCCCTTATAAACTCTCCCGCACTGTTTATAAATATTCCCTGCAGAGTTATACAGCATAATCCCTTTGTATTCTCTTAGATATTAGGTAAGATTCATTGAAATTATGTATATAAACACACTGTTTATATACAGTAAAACCTAAATATTATTTTAAAGATATTGAGTGTCTCCGATATCACATATGTTACAGCCATTACGATAGACAGGTCACCAGCAATAAATACGTACAATGCAAGAAAAATAGTATACAGTAAATGTGTGTACAGTGACACTAAATGTACGTACATGTACTAAGCACTGTAAGAAGAAAATTAATTATGGTTACTCACCAACAATGACACGATGACTTGTCCGATAACAATGAGTTTAATTTTACTGCACAACAAAGGAGAGCGTTACAGCCCTTGTAAAGGAGCCACTTCAGGCGATTGTGTAGCACTGCCGTTGTTCTTCTTCTGGCAGTCTTCAATCCAAATCCCTAAAGCAGATTCCATCCAGACTACTGCCTTATTACATCCACTTACAACTCGTTTTGCACCCTGGTTAAAAGGACGCTGCAGCCGTAGATCTTATATTCCTTTCCTACTTTTTAAATAAAAAGAATCGTAGCCTTCAACAAATCCAAAATGTTTACCTTTTCGGCAATCGTTAACATCTCCTTGCGCTTGGGCACGGCCCCTGAAGCAGCAGCAGATTGTTTTGGAGCCATAATGAAGGGCTTGACTATGCACAAAGATAAACACTAAAGAGCACAACTCTTTACACAGCGAAACACGTTGATGCTGAATGAGCGAGACGAGACTTCCTGGTTAACACTGCATTCAGCACGCAGGAACTCAACTGTATGCTCTGATTGGTTAGCTTCTCAGTCAGGAGAACTTAACTGCGTGCTCTGATTGGTTAGCTTCTCAGCCATCCGCCAATAGCGTCCCTTGTATGAAATCAACTGGGCAAACCAACTGAGGAAGCATATACAGGAAGTAAAAAGACACATTGTCCGCAGAACCCGCGAAGCAGCGAAAAATCCGCGTTATATATTTAGTTATGCTTTCATATAAAATCCGCGATAGAGTGAAGCCGCGAAAGTCGAAGCGCGATATAGCGAGGGATTACTGTAGTCTGAATTGATGGGGTTAATACAAACAGGCCTATTTGTGCAAGTTCACAGCTCCCAAGAATGAGCTCCAAGTTCAGTTCACACAGATTAAAATGAATAAATTCACGTTCATAGCTCACCATTTCAATTTTGAACCAGTTCATGTTCAGTTTGTTTTGTATTTAAGGAGTGAGAATTAAATGACCGACGAGTTTACTTTTTTTCAATTTTGCATGCCTTATATTAGGCTGTTACAGTGTTCTTGAATAACATACAATAATTATGAAGACTTTTTTTTATTTAAATACACTTTATTGAGTTATACCCAGTGTGAAAGACCAGCCTGGACACCGACAGACACTGAGGCTCAAGATGTCCAAGACACCCACTGTTTATTTTAATTTCTCAGCTACGCACAATATCGTGCACAATCCACAAACTCAGTCCTTTGTGCTTCTCTTCAGCCACCTCCACTCCTCCCTCGCATGCTCCGTCTTCCTCCTCTCGACTCCGGCTCCCCGAATGGTGTGAGGTGGCCCCCTTTATCCCATCCTGGATGTCCTCCTGGTGCTCCGTGATCCTAGTGTGGTGGAAGTGCTGCCCTCGCACCCAGAAGCACTTCCTGGTGTGGCGAAAGTGCTGTCCTCCAGGGCTCCAGGACCATCCAGGCACCCCCTGGTGGTGGCCACGGGTCACCACAGGGTTGAGCTTCCCAACTCCATCTCCGTGGCCCTGATGGAATGCCCTCTTACACCCAGGAAAAGATAGTGCCCCTCTTCCGGTCCATCCTTCTTCTAGGCATCACCGGTGGGGCCGGATACCTGGTCATCTGCCACACCAGCAACAAACATGTATAACCATATACTGTATGCTAATATCTTCCCGGTTAAAAAAGAAATTAAATAGATGCAAATATCCATATAAATTACCGCAGTGTTTCCAACCGTGTAACACAAATAGTGACTGTGTAGGTGAACTAACCGATTACACTGCCAGTCAAAATTTGCATCACATATAACATGTCCAGTGGCGAAAAATATAAAGTGGCCTCACAAAGTCCATCGTTTTCCTAAAAGCGAAAGCGGAGCTTCACCGCCTGCTCGTGTCAGCGGGGGGTGCAGCTTAAGCTGAAGCAGGCAGACACAGACAGGGCCGATTTTACGTTATTGTTTCCCCCGAGTACAAATAAATGGCAAAAAATTTGAATGAAATAAATATTCGTACAAATCCACTATTTGTGCTTATCCGAATACCGTACCGTCCATCTTAAAAATGTTGGGAAATTAAGGCACTTTCTAAATAAACAGGATTCTGAGAAATTAATTCATGTAGGATTGACTACTGCAATGTGGTGTTCACTGGATGTTCAAACTGTTCTTTATTCAGCCTCCAGTTAATCTAAAATGCTGCTGCAAGAATTATTACAAGAAGAAGAAAATACGAACACATAACTGCAGTTCTTAAATCCTTACACTGACTCCCGGTTAAGTTTAGGGCAGATTTCAAAATCCTCCTTTTAACATATAAAGCCTTAAATGGCCGAGGTCTTCCATTTATTGCGATTTCGGGGAACAGGAGTGACTGACCAGATCCATTTTTAAGAGGGAAGAAACCTGATTTCGACAACTTTGTAATGTGCGCTTTAAATGACCTGCTAGAGTCAAAGAGAACTCGGAGATTGCGGGCTGATTCAGTAAAATTTAACGGGGATTCCAACTGAGTTAAATGATGTGATCAGCGTCGTTCCCTCCAGTAATTAACATCTCTGTGTTTAAAGACTCTCATCCATCCACTCCTTTAATTCACTAACACAACTAATTAAAGACAGCATCAGAGAAAGTTCATTTGATCGAAAAGAAAAGATACAACGGGGTGTCATCTGCGTACGAGTGAACATTAACCTGTGATGTTTCCTAAGGAGAGATCCCAGTGGAAGCGTGTAAAGTGAAAACAGTGAAGGTCTGAGTACTGAGCCCTGCGGGACACCATATTGAACTTCTGTGTATAATGATGGAGTCCTGTTAGCACATTTCTGTATGTATTGGAATCGATTTGATAAATAAGAACTGAACCAGGCGAGGACAGTCCAGTGCCCGTGAGCCCAATGCCAGTTTCTAGCCTGTGCAGTAAAAATCGAATGGTTGACGGTGTCAAACACTGCACTTATGTCTAAGTGACAAGACATTGTGTAATGTGACATCAGCCTAAAAGAGAAAAACTACCGTATATATTCGCGTTGAAACACGAAAAATCGATCATAAACTCAGACCCCGACTTATACATCCTGTCACACACGTGCGAATAGGAGGCAGCCGAAACGCTTAAAGACTAATGGTAACACATCTGCGCAGGGGGCGGCGGGGGGCACTAACTCTCTTTCTAAGTCTCCTGCAGACCTTTCCCGGGAAATCCCACTAGGAACCGTTGCCTCACTTCCGGTCCCGGCCCCAGGACGACATCACTTCCGGTCCCGGGCCTGAGGATGACATTACTTCCGGTCCCGGGCCCCAGGACGACATCACTTCCAATCCCGGGCCTAAGGACGACATCACTTCCAATCCTGGGCCCCAGGATGACATCACTTCCGGTCCTTGGGCCGAGGATGACATCACTTCTGGTCCCGGGTGCCGAGGACGACATCACTTCCGGTCCCGGGCGCCGAGGACGACATCACTTCCGGTCCCGGGCCCCAGGATGACATCACTTCCAATCCCAGGCCTGAGGACGACATCACTTCTGGTTCCGGCCCCAAGAACGACATCACTTCCTCCGGACTTCCTATTAAGTCTCACTCCCTCCCTCTGGAATTCAGATCTGTTTTGGACTCAGTCTTGTAAACTACTTTTGCTTACATTTCTCTAACTTGGTAGCCAGGAACAGATTATACGGGTGGCTGCCCCAAACCTTTCCCATGTCTGAAGTCTCGTGCTTCCACAATGGCGTAGTCGGCAGGATGGCATCCCAGAAGAAACTGGGACAGAATCCAAAGTTAAATCAGGTGAGAAAGTACCGTGGCCCAGTTTCTGGGCGGGGAGTGCGTCCGAGGGTCAGGAGTGACATGGTGCAGGCTCCGCTCCAAAAAGGCAAATCCGGGCTTGTGTCTTACCTGTACGGAGAATGTAGACGGGACCCACAGACGTGGGCTGGTTTCTGGGGAAAAAAGAGGCTTATTACGCTCTCTCAGATGAGAGAGCTCAGCCGCCCATAGGGACCAAGGTCTTGGTTAATGGTGGGCTACCCCCAGGCCAGCAGGTAAAGGCGTTAAATCGCTGGGTATTCAATCCAGAGCGGTCGATCCCGGAGCAGGCAACGGCCCTTTGGGAACAGGTGGCATAGTGGCTACAGCCAGCCTGGGGAATTTTTCACTGGATGAGCGAACTCCTATGGCTTGTGAAATCTCGCAATCTGGGAGGGCAGAACGGTCCTCTAGGGAACTCCCTAAAGATTACGTCCCACAGAATAAGTTTCATCACCAGCCCGTTCAAAAATGCGACACTGAATTTTTTTCTTACATCTTCTTGCCTCCTCCAATCTCTCATCAGTTCCTCAGGCACCTCAAATTTTGTTGCAGCAGCACAGTTACCAATTTCTTTCGCCTCTTCAACGACGTTTAATTTAAAACCAGCTTCATATTTTCTTCTGATCGAACGCTCCATCGTAGATAAGGGATGCTCTTACGATAAAGGTGTATGAGGGGGTGAGATACAAAATCATCTCTTCAAAATAGTTTGGGTATCACCGTGTGGTCACGTAGGCACAATACATAGAAATAAAAATGCCGTGTGCTCGGTGGTGACTCTCTCAGGTGGGCGTTAGCATATCGTAATCTCTGAGACCAACAGCGTGAGATTACCGCATTCAACATTATAAAATACCAGAAATTATACAGTAAAATAGAGTTGCCAGACATCCCTTATATACGGGACATGTCCCTTACTTGGGTCCCCTATCCCATACTCACCTTTTAGGGACACCCAAATGTCCCGTATTTAGTTCATTTTCAAATTTCGTAATAAAAATCTATTTTTACTACCTTCTTACGGTACTTAGTTGTAACTTTATAAGTGATTATACTTTCTTTTCTCAGATTCTCTTGATGGAAATAACCCAAATGTAACGAGGAAACTCGTGTTTGCTGCCTGTTTGTAACTTATGGTCGGCTGAGGACGGCGACACTCTTACCGTTTTGCTCTCCAGCCGCGCTGCTGTGCAGTTCTGGGTCAGCATTGCAACGTACAGTGACTGCCAACAAAGTGCGTTGTTACTACTCGCCCCGGCCCACTTATTGTCTAACTTAAAAACTAATCCATCCATCCATCCCAAGCTGCCAAAACGTAAGTGTAAGTTTCGTGATGAATATTCCAGCGAATGGACGTTTATCAGACAAGGCCGAAGCTGTTTTGAAGCAAACTGTGGTGCATGTAATTGCATTTTCAGTAAATAATTTTCAAATGATTTTACTTTTGTTTTCCTCAAAACCCATTAAAAGTCTTGCTTTATGTTTTTAACTTATGCCTTTACTTTTATGTAATACAGTAATCCCTCGCTATATCGCGCTTCGACTTTCGCGGCTTCACTCAGTGTGCTTATATACATAATTTCAATGAATCTTACCTAATATCTAAGAGAATACAAAGGGATTATGCTGTATAATTCTGCGGGGAATATTTATAAACAGTGCGGGAGAGTTTATAAGGGCTTAAAATATATAAAAATAACCATACAAACATATGGTTTCTACTTCGCGGATTTTCACCTATCGCGGGGGGGGTCTGGAACGCAACCTCCGCGATCGAGGAGGGATTACTGTATATTGGTCTGGGTGTGTAGGGGGGCAATGTATAAATTTATATACAGTGTAAAAAAGAGAAAGACACAGCGTAAAGGTTTGGGGTTTCCGGCCCCGTATACTGTAAACAATTTTCAAAAATCAGGTCAAAATATATAAACATAAATTGTTCATATGCGCGACGCCGTTATTGGCGTCGGCGGACATTTTATAAAGGAGGAGCCGGAAGTGGAGGAATGCTGGGAAGGAACCGTGAGGGAAGATGGGATCGATGACGTCAGGAACAATGGCGGAGGAAGGGCGGAAGTAACGTACTGCGGGCTTATGATGGCGGAGCGTCTTTTGTTCTGCAAGAAAGTAAAGGAGAAAGGTTAGTACCCCGCCACTCCCTGCCGGCGAATCCCTTCCGAAGCGTGCTAGGGTCCGTCCGCGATCTCCTACTCGTGCGTGCCTGACAACAGTCATATGAAAAAGTTTGGGACCCCCTCTCAGCCTGCATAATAATTGACTTTCAACAAAACAGATAACAGCGGTATGTCTGTCATTTCCTAGGAGTACTGCGGTGTTTTCCGAGCAAAGATTTGTAGTGAAGCCGTATTTAGTTTAAATTAAATCAAAATGTGAAAGAAGTTTCTAATGCCCTACTCTCCACTGCAGTACTCGGTCATTTATTCCATGTGTCTGGTGTTTTTTGCATGAAGAAAAACTTTATAATATTTGTGCAAAATCTGCCTTTAACAAGTTTCCTACCATGCCCCTGTGTTCTTGTTTCAAATATTTCTTAAATTTTATGTCAGTTATCAATTGGGAATTGCAGTGAATTGTTATTTCAGTCTTGTTTTTGTCTGTGTGGCTCTTTTGTATTTTTTACTTTACCTTTCTTAATGAGAGGCTATTAGAGAAATATCCATCCACGTATCCATTTTTTAACACGCCTCATAGGTTATAGTCATATGAAAAAGTTTGGGAACCCCTGTCAGCCTGCATAATAATTGGCTCTCCTTTCACCAAAACAGATAACAACGGTATGTCTGTCATTTCCTAGGAGTACTGCGGTGTTTTCCGAACAAAGATTTTTAGTGAAGCAGTATTTAGTTGTATGAAATTAAATCAAATGTGAAAAACTGGCTGTGCACAAATGTGGGTCCCCTTGTCATTTTGCTGATTTGAACGCCTGTCACTGCTCAATGCTGATTACTTGGTTGGATGAGCTTGTGAAACCTTGAACTTCATAGACCGGTGTGTCCAATCACGAGTGGTAAAAGGTATTTAAGGTGGTCAATTGCAAGTTGTGCTTCCTTCCCTTTGACTGTCCTCTGAAGAGTGACAGACAGCATGGGATCCTCAAAGCAACTCTCAAAAGATCTGAAAACAAAGATAGTTCAGTCTCCTGGTTTAGGGGAAGGCTACAAAAAGCCATCAGAGAGGTTTAAACTGTCAGTTTCATGTGTAAGGAATGGAATCGGGAGATGGAAGGCCACAGGCACAGTTGCTGTTAAACCCAGCAGGTCTGGCAGGCCAAGAAAAATATAGGGGTGGCATATGAGCAGGATTGTGAGAATGGTTACAGACAACCCACAGACCACCTCCAGAGACCTGCAAGAACATCTCGCTGCAGATGGTGTATCTGTACATCGTTCTACAATTCAGAACAATTTTCATAAAGAACATCTATATGGCAGGGTGATGGGAAAGAAGCCCTTTCTGCACTCACGCCACAAACAGAGTGGCTTGTTGTATGCGGATGCTCATTTAGATAAACCAGATTCATTTTGGAACAAAGTGCTTTGGACTGATGAGACACAAATGGAGTTATTTGGTCAGAACAAAAAGCGCTTTGCATGGACACCGCATTCCAAGAAAAACACCTGCTACCTACTGTCAAATCTGGTGGAGGTCCCATCATGCTGTGGGGCTGTGTGGCTAGTTCAGGGACTGGGGCCCTTGTTAAAGTCGGGGGTCAGATGAATTCAACCCAACATCAACAAATAGGATAATGTTCAAGCATCAGTCACAAAGTTGAAGTTACGCAGGGGTTGGATATTCCAACAAGACAATGAGCCAAAACACAGTTCAAAATCTACAAAGGCATTCATGCAGAGGGAGAAGTACAATGTGCTGGAATGGCCGTCACAGTCCCCTGACTTGAATATCATCTAAAATCTATGGGATGATCTGAAGCAGGCTGTCCGTGCTTGGCAGCCATCAAATATAACGGAACTGGAGAGATTTTATATGGAAGAATGGGGTAGGAAATACCTCCAACCAGAATCCAGACACTCATCAGAGGCTATAGGAGGCGTCTAGAGGCTCAACGGAGCAAAAGGAGGCTCAACTGAGTATTGATGTCATATCTCTGTTGGGTGCCCACATTTATGCACCTATCTAATTTTGTTATGATGCATATTGCATATTTTAATCTTAATGTCACTGCTGAAATACGACTGTTTCCATAAGGCATGTCCAATATTAAAAGGAAGTTGTTACTTTGAAAGCTCAGCCAATGAGAAACAAAAATACAAAGAATTTTTCATATGACTGTATATAGTAATATAGAGAGAGATTTTTAAGAGTCTCCCGTATTTCTAATTTTCTAATGTGGAAGCCTAGACTTATCTGCAAGTATATACAATAATAAAGTGGGGAGACACATTCAAGAATGGCGTGAGGCCTAATAAGCTCATAGGATTCTTATGTGTCTCGTCTGTAAAGAAAATGGGGTCTAAGTTTTCATCGATATGCTAATGGCCCGTACACAAAAGGTGATTTTTGCCCCTCAATAAAAATGAGCTTGTCACCCTGGTCCCTCACATTCTGCCCATTGTCTGATGTCACAAGCCGCAATAACACAATACAGCATTGGCCAGGATAAATAAAGCAAAACAAACAAACAAACAAATAAATAAACAAGCAGGTAAATTTAGTCAGCAAGACTCACAGATTAAATGTCGTCTCATAACCAAAGTGCAAAACTGAAAGCGAAACGTGAGGCGAACGAAATACGACAGCTCACTTAGAGGGGCAGAAGGAGAGAAATAGCAATTTCTAAGAGTCAGGAGCCAATGAATCATTAAAGAAAGAAGACCACCGAAGAACTCAGGCTGAAAGAGGCTGAAAAAAACATTCTAAGGCTTTCCAAATTATAGAAGCGTCCAGAAAAACCAGACGGCCGAGTAAATCAGAGGGAAGATGAATGGAGTTGGAAAAGGCAGGCGGAAAAATGAAGGAACAACAAAGGCCCCCTGGAAGTCAGAGAGAGAGTGAAACGTAAATTGAAAGCTGGGGTGGTTGGTCACGTTATACTGTATGTGTTATATAGCGCCTTTCCCTCCAGCAACGAGTGGGGGGTTTGCACCAAAAGTGGATTGATAGTAAAACTGCCGACCCGTTCATTTCTGCTCCGGCTCACCCCACTGAGCAGGCGTTAAGGTCTCGTCTTACCTCCAGCTTTATTAGCCCATCTCAGCGTCATTTCTAAAACCCCTTAACGCTGCTCAGTTTTGCACTTTGTTTGGGCATGCTGGGCACAGGGCCCCCATGCTAATCTATGTGTGTTGTGACTTGTTGAGTGCTTGCGTGGCTAGGGGCTCCAGTGCGCTGCTTTGCCCGGGGGCCTATAATGCAGTTAAGATGGCCCTGACGATACTTATGGCTGATAGGGAATATCCTGCGGTATTATCAATAGTCTAGCTGTGGTCTAAGACAATTGAAATCAAAATAATCAATGTGGACCTCAATGTTAACATTTGCAGTGCACCGATATTGGAATGTATTTTATAATGCATGTAGTAGTAAAATGCACTGCCTTTGTCATTCCAACAGGTGGTGCATCACAAACATTTCTATTAATAAAATGCATTACTACAAATGACTGTGATATGCTATTTGTTGGAATAACAAATGCAATAAATTTTATTACTACAAATAAAGCATTTGTGATGCATCATCTGTTGGAATGACAAATATATTTCATATGTCTCAATTATATGACACTTAGTATGGGATTTTTAAAAAAGGTGTTAATGTTTGTGATGTGCCATTTGTTGGTAGAACAAATGCAATGTATATGTCTCTGTTATATACCGTTTACTATGGGATTTGCAAAAAAAAGCATTACTGTTTGTGGTGTATCATTTGATGGAATGGCAAATGCAATGCATTTTATTACTACAAACCTTTGTAATTCACCATTTGTTGGAAGACAAATGTAAGCCATATATCTCTGTTATATGTCATTTGGTATAGGATTCATGGAAACATTCTTAATGTTTGTTATGCACCATCTGTTGGAATGGCAGATGCAATGCATATGTCTCTGTTATATGTCGTTTGGTATGGGATTTGTAAAAATAGTGTTAATGTTTGTGTTGTGCCTTTTGTTGAAATGACAAATACAGTACATTTTATTACTATAAATGTTTGTGTTGCACCATTTGTTGGAACACAAATGAAAGACATATATCTCTTAAATTTTCTATTTGGTATGGGATTCTTAATGTTTTTCATGCACCATCAGTTGGAATGACAAATGCATTGCATTTAATTAAAACAAGTATTTGTTATGCACCATCTGCTGGAATGACAGATGCATTGAATATGTCTTTGTTCTATGCCATTTGGTATGGGATTTGTAAAAGCATTATTAAAGTTTATGATGTGCCATTTGCTAGAATGACAAATGTAAAGCATATGTCTCTACTATTAGCCATTTGGTATGGAATTTGTAAAAACGGTGCTAATCTTTGTCATGTGTAGTTTGTTGTAATGACAAATGCAATGCATTTAATTAAAAGAAGTATTTGTTATGCACCATCTGTTGGAATGACAGATGCTTTGAATAGGTCTCTGTTATATGCCGCTTGGTATGGGATTTGTAAAAACTGTTAATATTTGTGATGTGCCTTTTGTTGGAATGACAAATACTGTACATTGCATTGTATTACTATAAATGTTTGTGTTGCACCATTTGTTGGAATACAAATGCAAGGCATATATATCTTTTATATTCTATTTCATATGGGATTCTTAATGTTTCTCATGTGCCATCAGTTGGAATAACAACTGCAAAGCATTTAATTAACACAAGTATTTAATATGCACCATCTGTTGGAATGACAGATGCAATGCTTATGTTTCTGTTCTATGCCATTTGGTATGGGATTTGTAAAAGCATTATTAAAGTTTATGATGTGCCGTTTGCTAGAATGACAAATGTAATGCATATGTCTCTACTATTAGCCATTTGGTATGGGATTTGTAAAAACAGTGTTAATCTTTGTCATGTGTAGTTTGTTGGAATGACAAATGCTATGCTTTTAATTATTACATGTATTTTCATGCACCTTCTGTTGGAATGACAAATGCAAAGCATATGTCTGTGTTATATACCATTTAGTATGAGACTTGTTTGTGATGCGCCATCTGTTGGAATGACAGAGACATAGCAACTGGATGGATGGACAGATACACACTTTTATTATAGTGGGTACAGACTGGCAGAAAAGACAGAGTCAAACAAGTTAAAAGGTTCAAAACTGAGAAGACTGCCACACGGTTATCCACGTCAAAATGAAAATCAAAAATATTGGTCAAAAATTCAGTCACAGGTTAAGATAAAGAAAAATAAAAGCAATTTAGAATAAGGTTTGTTTTAAACAAAGATTCGGCCAATCATTAAGAAGGCTTTTTAGGGTCTGTAAACATCGGATGAGGAAGTACCCGGAATAATGACTTTTAAACCGCTGGTTCATGACCTCTGAGGACACGCCCCCTGACGACATGGAGCTGCCCTAACGACGGATGACCAAAATGGCATCAAAAACAGTAAACATTTGTGTTCCATAAGGACGCTAGCAAGAAATTCAGTAATTAAAGCTGCAGAAAGCCCTAAAACGACTGCTCAGCCTCATCAACCGACACAGAAAAATGCATAAATAATTTCTAATAAACCCATTCACTGCAATATTTTTAATGTTGTTTTTTTAGGTTATCATATTTTTTTACGCTACGGACATCTCCGTTTTAGTTGCCATTGCCGTAGCATTGCTATGCTGGATTGGCCGCAGTCATTGTTATCAGTGTCACACCTTTTTGTCACTTGGCCCTCCGTCACTCTTTCTTGGTGCACATTCCCCCGACCCCGTCCCCTAACCCTAACCCCAATTTCTTTTCAAGGTTCTTAGCTGAGGTTTGTTTGAAGGGGACAAGCTCTGCCCCCCAATTCTCGGAGACTTTTGAATTCAATCTGGGGACCCTCTAGTGAGGCTTTACGGACCCCAGTCCCAATTTCCCAATCCAAACTCCGCACAGCACACCTTTTAGACTTTTAATTGGTGATGATAGGGAATCTGCTTCTGAAAAAAATTGTACAGCGTGAACGGGGAAAGCAATTACTGTTTTTAAGACAGCTGTCAGCCGAGTGCCAAACCAAACGGCGAGGGCAAAAATTCTGCGACTTTTCAGAAATAATATAAGAAGCAATTCTTTCATTATAATTGCATATGGAGCGGTATAATAAATTCTGGCCGTCCGATTGAGAGCCTAATTGAGTTAACATGAATGCATTTCGTTAATGGACCAGGCAGCAGCCAGTGGTGTATGACAAATGGATGGTGAATTTACCTTGCTTATATTATGGGCTGTTAAAACTCTCTCATCCCTGAATTACCAGAAGACCCCCACCCCCCTCCACTGCTGTCACCTCAGATGTGCTAAAGGTGCTCAGTAGGTACTGTCCCCGTCCGTGAGTGTGACATGCATGCTGGCTAACTGCGAGATACCCTTTGGCTTTCTGGATGTTTTACCAGACTGAATGCCAGTGCTGAAGATGCCACACAGGGCAAGAGGGCATGATATGGCATATGCCAGCTTAGTACCCTGAGACATGCCAGAAAGGACAAATGAACAGGTTTAGTCCAGAAGGTTTCAGGTAATGGGAGCATTGAAAGAGAAGTAAGGAGTATGCAAATGAGACAAGAAGATGTATGCTTTCTATTAAATACAATTAAGTTCTGTATATTAATGCAATCTTGCTTATCATGGCGCCTGTGGTGATGATGTTCAAGTTCAAGTTGATTGTCATGTCTGCTCATTGCAATGAAATTCTTACTTCTGTGTCTCCTCAGAACAGTTGACAATAAAAAGATACCAACAAAGACACAGACACAAGATTACCGTGCGTAGCAAGCAACATATGCAATATCTACCTTAAAAAAGGATGTGTCTGTGTAACTGTGTGTCAATCGAGTTGCTATGATTCTATCATTCCAACAGATGGTGCTTCACAAATATTTGTAGTAATAAAACACATTGAATTTGTCATTCCAACAGATGGCATATCACAAACACTAACACTGCTGTTACGAATCCCACACCAAATGACACATAACAAAGACATAGGCACTGCATTTTTAATTCCAACAAATGGTGCGTCACAAACATTTGTAATAATAAAATCCATTGCATTTGTCATTCCAACAGATGGCACACTACAAACACTAACACTGCTGTTACGAATCCCATACCAAATGGCACATAACAAAGACATAAGCACTACATTTTTAATTCCAACAAATTGTGCGTCACAATTTGTAATAATAAAATACACTGCATCTGTCATTTCAACAGATGGCACACTACAAACATTAACACTGCTTTTTCGAATCCCATACCAAATAGCATATAACAAAGACATAAGCACTACATTTTTAATTCCAACAAATTGTGCGTCACAATTTGTAATAATAAAATACACTGCATCTGTCATTTCAACAGATGGTACACTACAAACATTAACACTGCTTTTACTAATCCCATACCAAATAGCATATAACAGAGACATATACACTGCATTTGTATTACCAACAGATGGTGTGTCACAAACATTAGCACTTCTTTTATGAATTCCACACCAAATGGCATAAAACAGAGACCAATGCATTACATTTGTCATTCCAACACATGGCACATCACAAACATTAGCACTGCTTTTACGAATCCCATGACAAATAGCGTATAACAGAGATATATACATTGCATTTCTCATTCCAACACATGACACATCACAAAAATTAACTCTGCTTTTATGAATGTATTACCAAATAGCGAATAACAGAGGCAATTGCATTACAGTCATCATTCCAACAGATGGCACATTACAAACATCTGTAGTAATAAAATGCACTGCATTTCTCATTCCAACAGATGGTACACTATCAACATTAACACTGCTTTTACGAATCCTATACCAAATAGCGTATAACAGAGACATATGCATTGCATTCCAACAGATGACACATCACAAACATTAGCTCTGCTTTTATGAATTTATTACCAAATAGCATATAACTGAGACATATGTATTACATTCATCATTCCAACAGATGGCACATCCCAAACATTTGTAGTAATAAAATGCATTGCATTTATCATTCCAAAAGATAGCACATCACAAACATTAGCACTTCTTTTACAAATTCCATACCAAATGGCATAAAGCAGAGACAAATACATTGCATTTGTTGTTCCAGCAGATGGTGCTTCACAAACTTTGTAGTAATAAAATGCATTGCATTTGTCATTCCAACAGATGGCACATTGCAAACATTAACATTATTTTTACGAATCCCATACCAAATAGTGTATAACAGAGACATATACATTGCATTTGTTATTACTAAATGGCATAAAACAGAGATATATAGATTATTGCTACAAATGTTTGTGATGCACCATCTGTTGGAATGGCAAATGCAATGCACTTTATTACTACAAGTATTGCCAAATGCATTCTGATAAATGGTGCACTGTAATCATTAATGCCGAGGTCTGCATTGATTACTTAGATGTCAGCCTATCTTAGGCAGATCTGCACTGGTGGTGAACTGCCGATGGTGGACCCTGCACCATCGGGCTCAGAAGCGACAAACAGAATTTCCGCTGGTTCCGCTCCACTCCACCCCTTCACCATGCATACCAGGCAAACTGAGATGAGTCATGGCCTGACTTGGCGACGAGGATGGGATTTGCATTGTGGGCAAACAGAGCGTAGTGGTGATGCTGTTCAGAACAAATGGGGGCTTACACAGGGAGAGAGAGATCAGCTGCGGTCTCCAGGCCTCCGCTCGGCTGACTGATGGTGTTACTCGTTTAGCTTGCACTGTTAGCAGACAGACATTCCATGTTTGCAACTGATCACCGGCAGTGCGAATCTTCGAAGCGAGAAGCTTTGTGGTGGGAGTCCATGGCAATTCTAGAACGAAACGTAACTGTGATGTAGTGCATGGTGCGCCCTGGGATGAGAGCCCCTCATAGCGGTGGAGTCAATCCTAGCAGAAGGACAAAACTGCAAAATGGCAACATTTTGATTATGTGACAAAAATTAACTTCCACCGGTTCCAAATGACATTATTAAGACAAAGCTGTCACCTATTAACATTCCCAGAGCTTTTCAAAGACCCCCAGCTGAGCAACGAGAAGAAAATGGTGGGAGATTGGACGAAATGTTTAACGGTCCCAGTGGATTTCTGTGTGCTTGTATGCATGTGGGTATGAAGACGTAAGTACAGTATGTATGTCTATAGGCGCCAGGTACCATATGGGCATATAGTGTACGGTACAAATGCTCTTATTTTAGATTTGCCACCTCTGATGCATGTAAAAATAACTCGAGAGGCGTCTCACCTGACAGATCCGCAGGCAGCCGGAGAGGGAAGCCCCTCATTAAATGCCTTGTGAGTCAAATCTCACTTGTCTCCAGCCGAAATGTCATCATTTGAAATTTTGCTTTCCCAGCCTCAATGACAGCCACTTTGAATTTATTTTTGTCACAATCAGGTTTTCTGACAGAAAGTCATGCTGTGAAAATAAAGAAAAGAAAAGAAAAAAAAAACACACAACTCCAGAAATATTCCTTCCCGTGTGTAAAGCCTGTTGATCGGCGAATATGTGAGCCCTGAGTGAATACCTAATGAGGTCTGCCAGTAGCTCGAGTGGGCACAATCAAACATTAGCAGGGTAATTAAGTGGTGGTCTTCATTGCTGACACCCCTGAAGAGTAATGGGGGGGGGGGGGGGGGGGGGGTGGTGTCCTTTATCCTTCTGCGTGTTTAAAATCAGTAAAGAGGCTTGGCTTATGTCACACAGCTAATGGGGGTCTTGTTCAGAGTTCTGATGCAATCTTAGCAGGAGCCCAGGGGGCACAGGAATGCATCTGTCTGGTCAGGTCCTAAGTCCGTAAATAATGACCACCAGGCCTCAGAGATTTACTGGTACACTCTGACTCAGAGCCTTCCATGGCAGTCCATTGAGTTCCCTCAGATTTCTCTTTGACACCCCATCACCATCTGAATGAGGATTTTTATACAGTTAGATTTTAGAAGTAAGATTTTTGGGAGATGGTAACTCGCGCGGGACTGCCGAGCTTTACACATCTCTTGGCAGTGAGGCAAGTTCAGTGGTGTAACCTTTTCAGCTGACAGATCTCAGGAAGGAAGACCTCAGCCTGAAAGTCTTGTCAAGGGAAATGGAAGTGCAGTGCATTCTGGGAAAGCTGAAAGGCAATGCATGGTCCAGAGTAAAGAAGTGCAGTGGATTCTGGGAAAGCTGAAAGGCAATGCATGGTTTAGAGTAGAGAATTGCAGTGCATTCTGGGAAAGCTGAAAGGCATTGCAGGGTTCAGAGTGGAGAAGTGCAGTGCATTCTGGGAAAGCAGAAGGACAATGCTGGGCTCAGAGTAGAAAAGTGCAGTGCATTCTGGGAAAGCTGAAAAACAATGCCGGGTACAGAGTAGAGAAGTGCACTGCATTTTGGGAACACTGAAGGGCATCACAGGGTTCAGAGTGGAGAAGTGCAATGTATTCTGGGAAAGCTGAAAGGCAATGCATGGTTTAGAGTAGAGAATTGCAGTGCATTATGGGAAAGCTGAAAGGCATTGCAGGGTTCAGAGTGGAGAAGTGCAATGCATTCTGGGAAAGCAGAAAGACAATACTGGGTTCAGAGTAGAAAGGTGCAGTGCATTCTGGGAAAGCTGAAAAACAATGCCGGGTACAGAGTAGAAAAGTGCATTGCATTTTGGAAACACTGAAGGGCATCACAGGGTTCAGAGTAGAGAATTGCAGAGCATTCTGGGAAAGCTCAAAGGCAACACTGGGTCCAGTTTAGAGAAGTGCAGTGCATTCTGGGAAAACTGAAAGACTATGTATGGTTCAGAGTAGCGAATTGCAGTGCATTATGGGAAAGATGAAAGGCATGGCAGGGTTCAGAGTGGAGAAGTGCAGTGCATTCTGGGAAAGAAGAAAGACAATGCCGGGTACAGAGTAGAGAAGTGCATTGCATTTTGGGAACACTGAAGGGCATCACAGGGTTCAGAGTAGAGAATTGCAGTGCATTCTGGGAAAGCTCAAAGGCAACACTGGGTCCAGAGTAGAGAAGTGCAGTGCATTCTGGGAAAACTGAAAGACCATGTATGGTTCAGAGAGCAAATTGCAGTGCATTATGGGAAAGCTGAAAGGCATGGCAGGGTTCAGAGTGGAGAAGTCCAGTGCATTCTGGGAAAGCAGAAAAACAATGCCGGGTGCAAAGTAGAGAAGTGCTTTGCTTTTTGGGATCTTTATTTATCCTTATGGGGAGCTGCCTTTTTACAGAATCTCATTAAATAAACAATTATATTAAATTGATGAATACACACACACACACACACACACATACACATTATGTTCTAAACACACAGCATGATGACTAAAAAGAAAGAAAAGTTCTGACTTGCCAGTCCCAGTCCTAGTGAGGCGCTGTGCAGATGTATTGCTGTTGGTATGTCGGAGCCCCCCAGTCGTGTTTCCTGACCCACTTCTGCTGAATGACTCGTTGGCTGTAAGTCCTCAGTGTTGGTGTGTCACAGAGAGGATGTGCAGCGCTGTTCATAATGGCACTCAGCTCTGTCTTCATTCTCTCCTCCTCTATGACCTCTAGGGGGTCCAGAGTGTGTCGGATATCTGAGCCTGTCCTTTTAATTAGTGTCTTGAGTCGGTGGGCTCCTCTTAAAGTGAAGTTACCAGTCCAGCACACCCCACTGGCCCTCACAGAGTTGTAGAAGATGTGAAGGATGTCACTTCCCACATTAAAGGACCACAGTCAACTAAGATGAAGGAGTCTGCTCTGCCTTTTCTTATTTAGTTCCTCCATATTACGTGACCAGTCCAGCCACTCATTGAAGTGGACCCCCAAGTACCTGTAGGAGTGGACCCCCTCTACATCTACCCCTTGAAGGGTGACCGGACACAAAGACTGTTTGGTGTGGTGAAAGTCAATAAGCTGTTCCTTGGTTTTGCTGAGGACAAGTCTCAAAGTTCTCCCCCTGACTCCTCTCCCTTGTCTCATCCCCCCTTATCAGTACACCCCATAGGTGAAGAGTCATCTGAGAATTTCTGTAAGTGACCAGACCTGTTGTTAAATTTCTAGTCTGAGGTGTGCTGAGTGAAGAGAAGAGCAGACAGACCTGTTACTCCTTGTGGTGCTCACACAGTCCTTGAATCTCACAAATGGTGGCCTGCCCAACAGATAGTCCATCATCCAGGACCCCACAGGCTCATCCACCTGCGTATCTCTGAGTTGACCCCTTAACAGGGATGGCTGATGGTACTGAAGGCTCTGGTGAAATAAAAAAAGTGCGGCCAGCCTTGTGGAGCAGACAGATAATCGCATCCTCCGCTCCAGTCTTCATCTGATTGGCGAATAGCGGTGGGTCCAGGTGGTCTACTACAAGAGGACCATGCTCTCAAAGGTCTTCATGGTGTGAGACATACAGTAAGTGCCACTCGTCTGTGATCATTAGGTGAATTAGGTCTTTGGAACAGGAAGAGGAACAATGCAGGACGTTCTCCACAGCAGCGTCACTTTCTGCAGCCTTGGGGACAAACTGAACAGGTGACAGGGGACACCACAAAGTTGCTCAGCACACACCTTAAGATCTCAAGGACTGACTCCATCTGGTTTTCCTGTGTATAGCTTCCTCAGTTGGTCTTTGGTTACGGACGCTGATAATGCAGACTTGTCACTTCCACTGGGATTGATGATGTATGAGAAAGGTGCTATATAAATAATATGGTAGTAGTAGTAGGGATGATGTGGGGTGACTGGTCATAGGAAGAAGGTGGCAGTGGAAGGGAAAATCCATTAAAAATTTGGTTCAAGGCATTCACGTTGTCCACATCCCCTTCAAGCACCTCAGCCCGCGATCCCCCAAGTCCAGTCCATTTTATTCGTTCATCTTACTCCGCAGTGTCCCACTTAATTCCTTCTCCGTATTTGCTCAGCAGATTCCTCACAAATGCTCTCTGTGCCCAGATGTCTGACACATGCTATGCCCGGGAGATATTTTTATGGCCTCCTAAATATGCATTTGGTGCTATTTCTCCATTTTCCTTACACCGGGGTCTTCAGATGTGCACATTGGCTGGGATGCGGAGCCCCAATTGGTGTCACTAAATCCCAACTCAATGACGCGACTTCCTAATGATCTCTTTAATGAGCTCCTTGACATTTCAGAGGATGAAGAAAGCTGCGGGACCTCGGAGTTCAAAGGAATTTTTGGCATTCCTTGAAATAATCGTCTTGTCCCAAGAATTCCAGTTAATAAGAGCCAGAAAGACACCCCCTTAGCCCCCCTCTCTCCAAACCCGAATTTCGCTGAGCTGCTGTCACACTGCAGTTCATTTCTTTAGAGAATCCCCCTTATGCATCAAGTCAACCTGTAAGTACAGCGCTGGACAATAATTACCACCAGTGTGAGGCGCTGCGCGTCTGAGCCCCGCAATTACCTGACAGACCCTCCGTGACTGAGGGGGCCTCGGTGGCCCAAGACATTCCGTTTCTTTTTTTTCCATTCTTTCAGGATTCACTGATAAGATTTCGTGTTTAATTTTCGTTGTCTCATTTTCACAGCACATTTGACAATTACAAGATGCCGTGGATGAGATGGACCTTTGCCACGAAGAAATTAACTCCCCCGGTCCAGGCGACACCTCCACGTCTTTAAACTTAATAAGTGTGAAAGCGCTCCTCTCATTTGAAAGAGGCTCGCCCCACTAGATTGAATTACTTTTCTTTTTCTAATCTGACATTTTAAAAAAAATCTTTGAATGTGTTGAAGCAAAAGAAGGCAAATCTGATCAGGCTTCAGCGGAGAGAGAATAAAGCAAAGCAGGCGGAGAAAGAAAGGCAGGAAGACATCAGAGCACGAGAAGAAGGCAAGAAAAGAAAAAAAAGAAAATGAAGAAAAGACGGAAGAGAAGGACCGGCGTAACAACGCAAGATGACGAGTGCAGCGGAAGGGCTGTCTGTCTGTTATTAAAAAGTGTCATTCTTCTCTAACGTTCTTAAACAGGGTGTGACGGGGGTGCAGGGGTAATGGGTTGGTGGGGGCGCCTACAGGTGGGACGAGAAGGGCGCTGCTGCTAACAACCTCTTTCTATCCGCAACTCTGAAGCAACGCAGCCAGATGAAAACTGACCACGCCCCTAAAGACCTATCAAGCCACACCCCATTCCGGGCTTGGAGCCATATAAGGAGAAGCCCGACAGAAGTCAGGGGCCAAGCTTTAGCTTCTATAACACCTGATTTCATTTGGTTTTTCATTTTAAAGGGTTTTGGTACACAAAAATGTTGAACTGTGTTTGTGCCTCCTTTTCATTAGTGCCTTTCACATCTATCTATCTATCTATCTATTATATAGTACCTTTCACATCTATCT
>JANRMT010062823.1:13508865-13521100 GCA_026402145.1 Polypterus bichir lapradei
TATCTATCTATCATATAGTGCCTTTCATATCTATCTATCTATCTATCTATCTATCTATCTATCTATCTATCTATCTATCATATAGTGCCTTTCATATCTATCTATCTGTCTATTTCCCTCATAGAGTGCCATTTCCAGTTGTGGCATGCGGCTGGGGGTGGTACCCAGCCGGGATGCCCAGGAGGACCGGAGGAGGGCTTGTGCCCTCTCCAGACCACAAGGGGGCAACCGCCCTGGTTGTGTTGGGGGCCACGGGTAGAGGGCTTGGAAGCCCAACCCTGTAGGGGCCCATGGTCACCGCCAGGGGGCGTCCCAATGCCTTGGGAACCCTGGACCTCAGCACTTCCGCCACACCAGGAAGTGCTGGGGGGAAGAGGATCAGGGACATCCGGAGGGCTTCCGGCTACACAGCTGGTGCTTCGGCCACACGGGGGTGTGTCGGCGGAGGCTCCTCAGGAAGCACCTGGAGCCCATCCGGGGTTGCATAAAAGGGGCCACCTCCCTCCATTCGATGGCGAGAGTCAGGAGTGGAGTGGACTGAACTTGCTGGAGGAGGCAAGGAGGCGGCCTGAAGAGGAGAGTGAAGGCATTGTGTGGCCAGGACTTTTGGAACTTGTAGGGTTTGTGTGGCACTTATGAACTTTGTAAATAATAGTGTAAATAAATGTGTGTTGGGTGAAATGAACGTGTCTGCCTGTCCGTGTCCGGGCCAGCCTCCACACAGTATATTTATCTATAGAGTCCATCTATCTCTTCAATAGTGCCTTTTTCTTTCTACATTTACTATCTCATATATAGTGCCTTTCATGTCTATCTCTCTCTGTCTTATAAAGTGCCATTTATATCTATATAACTATTATATAGTGCCTTTCATATCTACCCATCTCTCTTATATAGTGCCTTTCATTTACATAGAGATATTATATAGTACCTTAATTATCTATCTATATATAGTGCCTTTCATTTCTACTGTATCTCTTGTGTTGTGCCTTTTATATCTGTCTATGTGTTATATAGTACCTTTCACATCTGCCATATGTATCTCTCTATTTTATAGTGCCTTTCATATCTGTCAGCTTTATTGTGCACGTTCTGCCCATCTGTCTGCCAGCCTCTCTTCTATGTGGTGCCTTTCATTTCTCTCTGCAGTATCTATCCCTCGTTTCTCTGTCTTATATAGCACCTTTCACATCTATTATATAGTGCCTTTCATACCCACCGATATCGAACCCTAACTCAGCTGAGGGTCTCCTGAGTCCAGGGCCTCTCCTGGCATCACAGGGTGCAAAGACAGCCAGCAGCCCCAACCAGGATGCCAGTAAACTGCAGGCCATTTTAGACTCGCCAGTTATGCTCAGTGGGCACCTCATCAGGGATGTGCAGAGAACACGCAGTCCACCCCATTAACCCCCCCCCCCCCCCAATCCCAATCAATGCCCAGGTGGGAGTTGAGTTTGTCTGAAGTGCCACCTCATCTACAATCCGTCCTGTAGCCTGAGTCGGGCAGTTCACCTCGAAAGCAGGGGCTGGACCAGCCTGTGGCAGTGATGGCATAAGTGTACTGCAATGTATTGGAGGATTGGGGTGTCGTATTTCTTTGCTGGGGTGGCACAATGGCACAGCACTCAGTTCCCGCCAGGTCTGTGGGGTTTCTTTCCAGGTATTCTGCTTTTCCTTCTTCCTCCCTACAGATGGATGTTTTCAGTAAGAGCAGCTGCCGAATTTTAATTCTGCACGGTGTGTGTGACGGGCAGGACTGAAGTTGCCAAATCAAATCAGGTGGATTTCAGAAGGGTGGCACTGCAGTGCCATGCTTAGTGCTCCTCCATCACAATTCTAGGGATGCCAGTTCATCTCCTTTCCTTCTTTTCTAAGGGTACTCGAGGTTTCCTCCCACGCCTCCTGGTTGGCACACGTGATTGTTCGCTGTGGTGGACTGGCATGCTGCCTTTTGCTTTAAGCTGGCATAACAGGCTCTATGAGCCCCATGACCCTTAAAATGAATAGCTAATCAATCAATCAATTAATTAATTAATCAATGAGTCCCCTATCATCTCTGAGGGACTTTCTTTGAGGGTCCTAACAAACACACACACACACATTTAGCTTCTCCCTCATTCTGCTCAGCAGACGGTTGCCAGGCTCCTCTGCCTCTTCTCTCCTCAGCACCGTGCCACGCATGCTGATTCATTCACGCCTGCCGTCTTTTTAAAGCTGCGGCAGAATATTTATAAAGTTAAGCAAAAAAGGCAACGTGTCCCCAAATGTGGAAGAACATTCGTCTTCAATTAGGTCTCCTCCTCTTCTTCCCTTGGGAGATATCATCATCACCAGCATCATGAGGAGCTGCAATAGGGGAGGATTACACGTTCTAATCCCATAATATTCATAATGTAATAAAAGACATGGCTTGGGGCACAAGCACAGGGACGGCCTGCAGACAATGAGAGGACACCTCAGTGGCCACTAGGGGGCAGTAGACCATGAGGGTTCAGAATATTCCAGAACAGATCGATATAGGAGACACAAGGGGACAGGGACAGCGAGGGGGCAGAAGAGCAGAAAGAGAGCCCACCACTAGGTGGCAACAGAGCAAATGGCACCTTTAATGGAGTAGAGAGCAGAACACATGCCAGGATGCTAGGGGGCAGCACAGGGTCCCTAATTAGCAGGGCTGGCACTTTAAACACCTTAAACATTCAGGATGGCAGAGACACTCTGGTCCTTGGGTACATGTGTGGAGAAATGTCAGAACCTGAGCCTGGAGAGCCAGGAGGGCCACGGCGGAGAGGAAGAAGAGGCCAGCATCAAGAGGGGGATGGCACTGATAGCACTTAGCAGGTGGGCAAGCCAACCCGGGCACCGAGATGGGCACTTGAACTCCCTTGGCACTATTCAGGGTTAAGGAGAGCTGCACTGTGGGTTTGGGAGTGCGAAGGTCAGAATTTTGATGTCAGGAATTTCATTTCCTAATCCAGGGTGGGTCACGGGGGGAAGCTGGAGCCAAACCCAGCAGGCATTGGGCAGCAGGTACGTAGAACATGTCTTCATCTGTAGGTATTCACTTTCTGAAGTTTATGTCGTCATTACAGCGGCTCAGGAGTCCCTGTCATCGTCTGTGCGGGGGTCTCCACGTCCCCTCCGAGCTCAGGCGGGTCTCACTGTAAGCCGTCATCTTCCAGGTGGCATCGTCTGCGGGTGCTTGAAGCAAGAGAATGAATGAATGAATTTAGTCAAGTAATTCACCTGTGAGTGAATGAGGGAAACTAGAAAGGAAGGAAGGACTTCATTAATAAGACTATGAATAAAAGACAAAATCAATCAATCAGTCACTTTAGCTGTAGACTAAATGAATGAATGAATCAAACAGTCCAACAAACCAGTAAGTGAATACATGAAAAAACGAATAATGCAATAATCAACCTATGAATGAATGAATTATAGAAATAAAGAACTTTATAAATCAGCCTATAAGTGAATGAATTATACAATCAAAAACCTGATTATAGTGAATGACTGACTCTCTACAACATACCACTAAGAGAATGAAAGAAACAATTAATGAATCAATTTATGAGTGAGAGGAGGAATTAGAAAGGATTGATCTAATCAATCAGCCTATGAATGAATGAATGCCATAATCAATCACTTTATTGTGAATAGACTAAACAATCAATAAATAAGCCCATTAAACAAAGCAGCGAATGAATGAATGAACAAACAAATGAATTAACAAACAAATGAATGAATGAATGAACAAACAAATGAATGAACAAACAAATGAACGAACAAATGAATGAATTAACAAACAAATGAATGAATGAACAAACAAATGAACGAACAAATGAATCAATTAACAAACAAATGAATGAATGAACGAATGAATGAATTAACAAACAAATGAATGAATGAATGAATGAATGAACAAACAAATGAATGAATTAACAAACAAATGAATGAATGAACGAATGAATGAATTAACAAACGACTGAATGATGAACGAACAAATGAATGAATTAATAAATGAATGAACAAATGAATGAATGAATGAATTAACAAACAAACAAACGACTGAGTGAATGAATGAATAAATGAATGAAAAACAAATAAATGAACGAATGAATGAATTAACAAACAAATGAATGAACGAATGAATTAACAAACAAACGACTGAATGAAAGAACAAATGAATGAATTAACAAACGAATGAATTAACAAACAAATGAACAAACAAATGAATGAATGAATGAATCAACAAACAAATGACTGAGTGAATGAATGAATGAATTAACAAACAAATGAATGAATGAATGAATGAATGAATGAACAAACAAATGAATGAATGAATAAACAAACAAATGAATGAATGAATGAATGAATGAATGAATGAATTAATTAACAAACAAATGAATGAATGAATGAACGAGTTAACAAACAAATGACTGAATGAATGAACGAATAAATGAATGAATAAACAAATGAATGAACAAACGAATGAATGAATGAATTAACAAACAAACAAACGACTGAGTGAATGAACAAATGAACGAATGAATGAATTAACAAACGAATGAATTAAACAAATGAACAAACGAATGAATGAATTAACAAACAATGAAAGAACGAATGAATGAATTAACAAACGATTGAATGAATGAACGAATGAATGAATTAACAAACAAATGAACACATTAAAAAACAAATGAATGAATGAATGAAAAAATGAAGTAGCAGGTAATCAACTTATGAGTGAACAAAGCAGGGATTTCATCAAAGGAGGGATTTCATCAATCAGCCTATGAATGAATGAAGAAATGAATGCCACGATCAATCAGTCACTTTACAGTAAACATGTCGATGAATAAATAACTCGACTAACCGATACAACACAGCAATGAATCGGCTATCGAGTGAATGGAGGAAAGAGTCAAGGAAGGAAGGAGTTCATCCATCAGCCTTTCAATAAAAATGAATGTCATAATCAATCAAAGAGTCCATCAGATAAAGTTGAAATTCAGTTCATCGTTTAATCGACCAATAAATCAAATGAACGTGTGAATGAATCAACACTCCAGACAAAGAGGTGCACCAACAAAGCGAGGAATGAATGAACATCTGAATGAAACCGTTTGTCAACCTGTGAATAAATGAAGGAACAGGACAAACAATCAATTGTTCTACCAGCCAACCAATCACTCACTTACATCATCTGATCAACTACCCTGTGAGTGAATGAATTAGTAAATTAATGAAACCACAGCACACATCGGAATGAATGAATGATTCAACAGACTGAGCCATAAATGAACGAGAAATCAAATGCGTCATTCAATCAAAGACCCACTAAATGAATCAATGAGGCAATCATTCAGCCAATCAAAAATAGCTAGAAAGAAAGAACCAATCAAAGTGTGAATGAGTGGATGAATAAACGAGCCAATCAAATCAGGAACCAATGGGCCTTTGAATGAATGAATTAGTCAATCAGTCAGTCAATAAATGAAACCACCAGTGAGTGGACAACTCGTTGGATTACAGAGAATACACCACTCAGTCAAAGAGGACATGAAGGAGGCAATAACTCGAGGAAAGAAAGAAAGAACCACATTTGAATGAATGAATGAGGCAATCACTCAAGTAATAAGCCAAAGAAAGAAGGAAAGTAAGAAAGTAAGTCAGACTGAGTAAACAAGTAAACACCGTGCTGCTCAGGTCTTCTCCAAGGTGCTTCATGGTGACCCTCAATACACACCGACTCCCACCATCTCGGCCTCGAAGCTCTGCCACAGCTCCCCCTGGGTTTTTCGTGCCATCTGTCCAGTGGCACAGCTGTCACCAGCCTGCAGGTTCTTCTTGTCCTGCTACTTTTTCTCGGTTGCCAGTGTGAGTCGCCTATCAGAGCTCAATATCTGCTGTTTGATCCTCCGTCTCACCGACTCGACGCCCGACCACGCGGATGAGTGTCAGGACCGCAGATTAAAGGAGCCGCAAGGACACCTGAGGTGACGGCGCTGGGGACGCCTCTTGTGTAAAAGGGCCAAACAGCTCAGAGGAGAGTCAAAGCCTGACCTGCCCTGTCACCCAAGATCTGCATAACAGGAGGCTTTGGCCATCATGGCCGCCCTCTGAGTGAGGCAGAAGAAAATCAAAACTCCTGATGTGGGTGGAAAAGACACCATTAGATTCGCTCATCCCAGGTACTAAAAAGGGAAATAGGAAGGAAGGAAGGAAATTCAAAACTGGGTCTTTTCAATTTGTGCTTCTTTATGTTTAAGAAAACCAAATACAACAAAACTTAATGAAGTCAATAAAATGCAGCAAGAAACACCACCTTAGAAAGACCACCGAGCAACTGACTCCATCTTGGACACGACGGTGCAGCAGTCCAGGCCAGGAAGAGGAAGGGAAATTGGCCATCAAAGGGATGAGGAATCAGATAGACAGGACAGCACACACACACACACACACACACACAGACAGACAGACAGTGGACCATTTAATACACCCTCCATGTTTATCAGTATGTGACAGGAAAAGCAGAAAACTGTGAGGAAACACAAACACAAGGAGGGCATGCAGCCTCCGCCAAGACAAATGACGGGTGACGGGCTATCTATCTATCTGTCTGTCTGTCTGTCTATCTATCTATCTATCTATCTATCACATAGGGCTTTTCATATCTATCTATCTATCATATAGCGCCTTTCATATCTATCTATCTATCATATAGCGCCTTTCATATCTATCTATCTATTATATAGTGCCTTAGATAGATAGATAGATATGTGAAAGGCACTATATAATAGATGGATAAATTGATCTGAGAGGCACTATATGATAGATAGATAGAAAGACAGATAGATAGGAAAGGCACTATGTGATAGATAGATAGATAGATATGAAAGGCACTATACTGTATGATAGATAAATAGATATGAAAGGCACTATATGATAGATAGATAGATAGATAGATAGATAGACAGATAGATAGAACTTTGTGTGTGTGTGTATTGTCACAAATGCACATCTGTGGATACCCCTCAGGCTCCTCTGAGATTTGTGATACCACCCCGGGTCAAGAGAGGGTGCTGTTGCTATTCATGTCCTCTTTTATTCCCTCTACATCTTTATTATCTGTTTATTTATTCTGTTTTAAAGCCAGATTTCCCCCTGACCTGTGTACATTCAGCCCAAAGGAGCATTTGGTGAGGTCAGGCACCGATGCTGCACGAGAAGACCAGTCTCACTGTTGGTGTTCCAGCTGATCCCAGACGTGCTCAATAGGGTGGAGGTCAGGGCTCTGTGAAGGCCCCTCCATGTCATTTTACTGTCTTCTCCAAACTGTTGCCACAAAAGTGTCAAAAATGTCTTTGTGTTGTGTAGCATTAGCAGTACCCCTCACTGGGACCAAGGGACCGAGCCCAAATCCCACCATTATCCCTAAATTTCACAGCAGGCACAGTGCAGCTCAGCAGTTTCTGAAACACTCCAGCCAGCCCGTCTTCGCTGCTGCAGTCCAAACATCGCAGATCTCATTTTTTTTCCCCACTCTGGTGTCTGAAGTGAACATGAACTGAAGCTCCTGACCTGCCCCTGCAGGATGTCATACACTGCACTGCTGCCACGTGATTGGCTGGCTGATTAGACCACTGACCCCATAAGCAGGTGTCCAGGTGGTCCTAATAATTTTGGCTGGCGAGTGTTCATCAGCTGGAGAGCAAACCTCGGCAATCAAACAACACCTGAAGTTAAAATTGTGTGTGGTACATTTAGCTGTCTCTTCTTCTGTTTGTTGTAAACTTTCTAATACCATAAAATGAAACAAATAACCAAGAGATATAAAAGAAAAGATAAAGAAAACATCACCCGGCCATGACCGCAGGAGAGGAAGCTGCCGGCAGCTCCTGCTTTCAAGATTCATATTACAGACGAGCAAAGACCCTCATAATTATTTTACCTTTGCTTTTTTAGAAATCCATTAACATTGCCGTGCGTCACTCTTGCCATCAAAACAAGTGACTCAGTGTTCTAAGGGCTCCTTTTTCAATTTTTTATTTTTTCTCGCAAAAAAAAAAAAAGCAGATTAGCCCTTATGAGGCTCTTAATTCAAGGGGGCTTATTGTGCTCTTTGCCAGCCAAGGTCGACTGTGCCCACTTACATAAAAACTCACAAAAGACAAGACGGCGCGCACACACATTCATATGCACGCTGAAGGCTTCATGCCATCATACACGGACTTAATAGGGCAGACGGAAAAGATGGCACACACCCCGTCACTGTGGTGGGGAAGAAGATGGTGGAAACTGGATTGATTGGCGTGAGACCCCCATTTCTTACAAGTCAGCCTGATAAGCCAGGAGCAGAGCTGTGGAGTCGACGCACAAAACCACCGACGACGACTCCATCTCCTCAATTCACTGTAGCACCAGACTTTGTCATTTCAGCCAATGAATTACAATACAATACAGTATTGTCACACACGGGAGTGTGGGTGGGACGCAGCTAAAGGGCCTGAATGAGGGTAACTCCACGCCAGACCTGGGGGGTATCAGGGTGCACTGATCTCTTTCCACTGCAGGCCAGTTATGGGAAATCCTGCCTGGGCCTCGATGATGTCACTTCCGGTCCCCAATAATGCAACTTCCATTGCCGGCCCCCTATGACGACACTTCCGGTCACAGAACCCCGAGGCCATCACTTCCTGGCCCCCAATGATGCAACTTTTTGTTTTCGGCCCCCGATGATGTCACTTCTGGTCACGACCCTGATGCCACCACATCCGGTCCCCAATGATGCAACTTCCGTTTTCAGCCCCCTGATGACGACACTTCCTGTCACGGAACCCCGAGGCCGCTAATTCCTGGTTCCCGATGATGCAACTTTCTATTTCCGGCCCCAATGATGTCACTTCCTGACCTGATGATGCAACTTCCGTTTCCGGCCCCCTGATGACGACACTTCCTGTCACGGAACCCCAAGGCCACTACTTCCTGGTTCCCGATGATGCAACTTTCTGTTTCCGGCCCTGATGATGTCACTTCTTGACTTGATGATGCAACTTCCGTTTCTGGACCTGATGATGATACTTCTGGTCGCGGAACCCCGAAGCTGCCACTTTTTGGTCCCCGATGATGCAAATTCCATTTCCAGCCCCCCAATGATGTCACTTCCTGTCCCTGATGATGCAACTTCCGCTTCCGCCACCACCCCGATGGCATCACTTCCTGTCCCCGATGATGCAACTTCCGTTTCCGGGCCCTGATGACATCACTTCCTGTCCCTGATGATGCAACGTCCGTTTCCGGCCCCCGATGATGTCACTTCCTTTGCCATCCCGTAAAGCCGCCAGCTCTGTTTTGGACTCAACACTGTACACCACTCATTCAATGTTGCAGCCAGGAAACATTAGACAGGTGGCTGCCCCAAACCTTTTTATGGCTCCTGACTATTCTTTTGACAAATGCCAGGCAAATGCTTGGGGTCACCTCCCCCCCGAAATGATCATGTTTTTGATTAAAATTGAGACCCTTTTGTTATAAAGATAACATTAAACTGATTGAAGAATATAGTCAAGTCATTACTAGAGTCTATAATGGATGTCACTGCTTTAAATGGCTCCTATTTAATGTATTAGTCACCTCTGACTTCTCAGAAGCCATTCCTTCACTCTTCTAATGGTCAGCTTATCCTTAACCAGCGAGGTGTGAATGCTAATCGGTTATTAGAGAAACCTTTCTAACTGCATTCGCACCACTGAAACCTGTGATTCTGTTCACTCAAACTGAAGGGACCGGCGCTCTGAAAGTTCAGTTCTGGGTTCACAAATGAATCAGCCGTCTCGAGACACACGTCAGTCCGTTGTGTTTCTGCAGGATGAAGGCGGCTCCGTGTGATGGACCGCCATAAAACTGAAGATTTCATACAAAGGTTTTCTGTTACTGTCTTGATTAATGGGTCTGACAGGACAGAGAAAAAGAGGGGAAGGCCCAGACGGGCAACTGCATAACAGGAGAAGAAAACCAGAGTGAGTGAGTGAGTGAGACACAAACGCCTTTCAGATCTGCCGCTGACCCCTTCACTGAACGCCCCCCAGATTACAGCGGCGTCTGCAGCAGAGAAACGTCAACTCCAGGATTCCACCCATGATGTGCTCTTCCAGTCTCCTTCTATCGACTATCAACACACAGTAATGTCCCTCATCGAGATCTCCACGCCTACGCTAATCTCGCTCGCGGTGTCTGTGCGGCCTCATTGTTCTTTTTGAAAACCCCCCACTGCCACGGACCCCCAAATGCACTCTACCACAACTTTATTTCTGGCTGCTCCTTGCTCGCTCTTTTGGGGCGGTTTGCCATATTTCTAGTCCTAAAGATTTTTTGGTTTTGAATCGTCTCTGGAAAGCCGAAGTTTTATTTTGGTTTTCTTTCCCTTGAGAGGCATCTTTGGAAATCTTAAAGGCGTTTTAAAATGCCAGTTGCCCTGTTTTGGGGTCTGGTTAGGCCACAGGCCTGCAGGGTAGAAGATGTTGGGGGCTGGCTGGTTTGGGGTGAGGCCTGCTCTGGTGACTTATTTGAAGGCCTCATAACCTTCTCTGTGATGGACCTGACTCCGAATCATGAAAAAATGACCCTAAATGGGGGGGGCCTCTCCCGTTAAGGGGTAGCTCAGACTGAGTTTGCTGTGCAGCACCTCCTGGTGAAGTGACACTGATGTTCAGGATTAAACATTCACCCGACTGATCTTCTTGACCGTATGCTTGTCCATTGTTTTGCGTCACTAGACTCTTCTGCCCTATCACCGTTTAATTATGTCGCACGTCTTTTATCTGTCTGCTGGCTCGGACCCCCATGTGGCTAGATGATTTACCTGAATGAATCAATGCTTTTGTGGGCACTGGGCATGCAGACTCGCCAGCTCTTGTCAATTGTAATGGCAATGTGTTATTCTACTGGAGAGTGCCCAACTCCTGAACAGATCCACTAGAGGGGAAAATCCTGTCCAAAAACCCTGGCTAGTAAAGCAGAGGGCCGCTTAGAATCTTTAAAAAAATAAAAGATTTATGCTTCATCCAAATCTCTGAAATGAAATGAAGCTCGGTGGAACACATAAAGGCAAAAAGACAATCCAAGGTGAACTGAAGTCCACAACACAGCAATCCAAAGTAAAGTCAGAAAACGGAACTGAAGGTCAAAAATCCAGAAAACACACAATAAGCATAAGCAGAGACACAAAAAACAACAGACACTCAGTGACCGCCTACCACTGCTAGGTATTGAGGGAAACCCTCCCCTTTATAGAGCTGTGGGCAGTCCCTGGGGTCCCGCCTTCTTTGAGGACCACCCACAAAACAGAAGGCACATAACAAAGGCAACAAATATACTCAAAAAGTAAGTAAATAACAATATAAACATCAAAGAAAAGAATTAAAATTGAACAAAACACGTTAAGCAAGAATTTGAACCCCAGTCAGTGAAGGAACCCCATCTGAAACACAATACAGTGGGGACAGACATGGAGCAATGCCAAAGGGAAGGAGACGGAGCCGCCTGCTTAAACTTCAAAAGGAATACAAGAGGAGACATAAATTTTGAATCAATGCCGCAGCCTTTATATTTTCATTTAAAAGCCACAAGATGATACTCCCGGGTGTATAAATGACCAAAGAAATCATAGGGAAAAGAAACTGGTCATTCATTTTCAATTTTCCAACCATCTGAGGACACCAGAAGGACTGGCCACCAGGCAATGGGGGCCCCCTAGTGGCCAAGGATGGAAAGCATAAGGAGGCCCTTCACTCCACACACTGAGTCCTGGTGGGACGCTGAGGCAGAACTCACTCATCTAAACACCCGCAGAATGGGTGGAGTCTGCAGCACACCAAAAAAACCAAGGACATTCTGTGTCCCCCCCACAGCCTGCCCCATTGGCGTCTTACGGCTTGTATGTATTTTCTGTATTATTGTTATTTTGGAAATATTTTCCATGTTTTTATGTAATTTCTGTTATGTTTGTTTATTAGATAGATAGATAGACAGATAGATAGATGTGAAAGGCACTATAATAGATAGATAGATATGAAAGGCACTATATGATAGATTGATATGAAAGGCACTATATGATAGATTGATGTGAAAGGCACTACATGATAGACAGATATATATGAAAGGAACTATAATAGATAGATAGATAGATGTGAAAGGCACTATATAATAGATAGATATAAAAGGCACTATA
>JANRMT010062823.1:13521500-13557598 GCA_026402145.1 Polypterus bichir lapradei
ATATGAAAGGCACTATAATAGATAGATAGATAGATGTGAAAGGCACTATATAATAGATAGATATGAAAGGCACTATATAACCCCTCCCAACTCCCAAGCTCATTTGAATGAAGCACAAGTGGCTCTCGGTTGGCCCCGCCTTTATAGGGTCGAGTGAAGGAGGAGCAGGGCCCCCACCTTTTGGTGGTCCATTCACCACACTCAAGATATTCGATACACAGACAGGACGCACTGTAAATGATGAAGAAATGTGACATGCACTGTGGGAGGGAGCCATGGTGCCCAAAGGAGACCCACACAGACGTGGAAAGAACATGCAAGTGCCACAAAGGGAGGATCTGGGACGTGAACCTTTGGTCTCTTTACTGTGAGGCAGCAGCCCTGCCATAATGTGCCACTTACATTGATGCATAGAAACTAAATGACCAGCAATATTGTCATAAACATAGGAATCATAAATGGAACAAGAATGATGTGAAAATGGCATTTGAATCCAGCCAAAGAAGGAATCCTATCTGAAATACAGCAGATCTTTAGTTTATAAACTCCAGATTTGTTTACAGATTAATATTTACGGATATTGGACCTGATTATCCTGCTTTTAGTAAACAGAGGAGAATTAATGAGGCTGATTACAAGAAAAGACAAGGTCAGAATGTATTGATAGGTCAGAAACCAGGAGAGCGTCAATACAAGCCACACAAGCCAAAAACTGACGCACCAAATAATGTTTGGTTTTAAGCACGATACACACATGGTTTACCCGAGAACTCAGATCGAGAAGTGCTGCTACGGACAACCTTTTAAATTCCACAGTGACACCCCCAGGAAAATGGCAACATCAGAAACATCAAATGAAGAGAAACTGAATTTCAGATGTGAAACAGCAAATGCACCCCCTCCATGTATCACCACCTCCAATAACTCAAAGTGTTACCAGGTGCGTCATGAGAGAGGATCTTGTGTGACGCTGTCTGGTTGTTGCTGAAGTGTGTGTGTCATCAGACTGAAAGAGCTCTCTGAAGCCTTCAGAAAGAGGTTTTTACTGTAAGAGTCTGAAGAGGGATTAGAACAGATCCCCACTTACACTTCCATTTACTTTTATTTATTTGGCTGATGCCTTTCTCCAAAGTGACTTGCACCATTTGAGATACTGTTGGTTACATTTAACAAGTAGAAACTGTGGAAGATCATCAAAAAGTGCCGAAAATTTCTAACGACTGCCAACTGGTCCAGGTAAGGCCACCTCAGCAAGAAATACAAGATACTGAGAGAAGTCTCTAAGAAGCCCAGAACTTCATCATGGGACCACCAGGTAGGTCTTGCCACAGTTGATGTGAAAAGTGCACTGCACAAATCTACCACTAGAAAGAGGCCTCACAAATTAGATTCACACGGGAGGTGTGCCAGGAGGAAACCCCAAAACACCTCGGGCAAGACGTGAGCATGGAAACGGACGTACGCAACATTTATACATGAGGCCCCAGGACTTCAGGAAAAATGTGTTTGGGAGAGACGAGGACAAGGCAGAGAAAGCAGACCACATGACGAGTGTGCCAAAAATCCAAAGACGGCATTTGAGCAGAAGAACAAGATGGTGGGGGTGTTCTTGCATGTGGCTGTTTTGCTGCATCAGGGCCCCCGAGCAGCTCACCATCATAGAATCTATCATGGACTCATGGTACCTGCGGGTGCTGGTGGATAACGTGAGGCCATCTGGACGAAGGTTGAAGTTCAACTGAAAGCGACAGGACAATGACCAGTAAATCCACCAAGGAATGGCTGAAAAGAAAGCAATGGAGGGTACTGGAATGGCCAAGACAAGCGCAAATTGGAATTTCATGGTGGCGTACTGGTTAAGGCGTTGGACTTCAAACCCTGAGGCAACGTTCCCTGTAAGCTGCATTGTGGCCCGGTCGTACACCTGGTAAAACATTGCGAATTTCATTGTGAGATTCCACACTTGTTTGAACAACACTGTGACGCCCACCAGGAAGACCTTGCCATTGATGACGCCAGCAAACACGTTCATTTAATGCAGGAAACAGAGATGCTACTGCGGACAGTGCATATGATGTTTAGCAGGTTGTCGGTGAAACGAGCAAAACTCACGGAACTGGTGGAAGTTTGAGACAATCATTCTGTGTCATTCGGCCACAAAAAGAAGTATGATGGATTTAAAGGCATTTTTCACTCAGAGCTTTTATCAGAAATATTCCTGTTTTGTTCGAATACCGTAAGGAGCCAGTCAAACAAATTTTATGATCCAATCAGAAAATATGGCATTAGGCAGCTGGCCAACCCGCAGATTCAAGCAGCACTAATAAAATTCGACGACGTGGTTGGCACTGGAGTGAAGAACAAAAAGCCTTTACGGGCGGCGTTGAGTGGCATCTATGGTCCGGTTTGTTGAACGTATCTGTTTGCGCTTTCCGGAAGAAGAATTAGAACATTAGAACAACCTGGATGAGAACAGGCCATTCAGCCCAACAAAGCTCGCCAGTCCTCTCCACTTAATTCTTCTAAAAAAAACATCAAGTTGAGTTTTGAAAGTCCCTAACATCTTACTGTCTACCAACACAACTTGGTCGTTTATTCCAAGTGTCTATCGTTCTTTGTGTAAAGAAAAACATCCTAATGTTTGTGCAAAATTTACCCTTAACAAGTTTCCAACTGTGTCCACATGTTCTTGATGAACTCATTTTAAAGTCACCATCTCGATGTAGCCCTGAATGACCTTTTCTAGTGCTGTTATGTCCTTTTTGTAGCCTGGAGACCAAAACTGCACAAAGTATTCCAGATGAGGCCTCATCAGTGTGTTATAAAGCTTGAGCAGAACCTCCTGTGACTTGTACTCCACACATCAAGGCGCTATATAACCTGACATTCTGTTAGCCTTCTTAATGGCTTCTCAACACTAACTGGACGTTGATAAAGATGAGTTCACAATGACTCCCTCATCCTTCACACAGGGTGTACTAACAAATTTCACACCTACCATTGTGTATTCCAATCTAACTTTTTTTCTTCCTATGTATAATACTTTTCATTTACTTATAATAAACAGTTAAAAGTTTCAACTCCTTTAATCTTTCCTCATAACTCATCCCCTGTAGCCCTGAATCAGCCAATTTCTTCTTCTCTGGACCTTTTCTAGTGCTGTTATGTCCTTTTTGTAGCCTGGAGACCAAACTTGCACACTGTACTCCAGATGAGGCCTCACCAGTGTGTTATAAAGCTTGAGCAGAACCTCCTGTGACTTGTACTGCACACATCAAGGCGCTATATAACTGACATTCTGTTAGCCTTCTTAATGGCCTCTGAACACTAACTGGACATTGATAGTGTCGAGTCCACTGCGACTCCTAACTCCTTCTCATAAGGTGGACTCTCGATTTTCAGACCTCCCATTGTGTACTCAAACCTCACATTTTATCTTCCTATGTCTAATAATTTACATTTAATTACATTACATTTTCTTCAGTTTAGACTGTAAAGGCTCAGCTCTTTTAATCTTTCCTCATAACTCATCCCCTGTAGCCCTGAATCAGCCTAGTTGCTCTTCTCTGGACTTTTTCCAGTGCTGCTATGTCTTTTTTGTAATCTGGAGACCCAAACTGCACCCAGGACTCCAGCTGAGGCCTCACCAGCATGTTATAAAGCTCGAGCAGAACCTCCTGTGACTTGTACTCCACACTTCAAGGCGCTATATAACCTGACATTCTGTTAGCCTTCTTAATGGCTTGTCTGGAAGTCCACCACGACTCCTAAATCCTTCTCAAGGTGTACTCTCGATTTTCCGACCTCCCATTGTATATTCAAACCTCACATTTTTACTTCCTATGCGTAATTCTTTACATTTACTGACATTAAATTTCATCTGCCACAAATCTGCCCAAGCCTGTCTGCTATCCAAACCCCTCTGTGGTGATTCAATGGATTCCAAATTGTCTGCTAATCCACCTATCTTGGTATCATCTGCAGACTGAAACAGCTTGTTACTTATTTTTCTATCCAAATCATTTTTATATATTAATAATAGCAGCAGCCCCAGCACTGCCACCTGCTGGTCACCACTCTTAACATCACCCAATTCTGATGAGGTTCCTCGCACCATCATCCCCTGCTTTCTGTGTCTGAACCTTCTGCACCCACCTAAAACAATCACCCTGAACTCCCACTTCTTCTAGTTTGAGTATTTAGTATTAGAAAATAGCACACAGTGAACAGTAGAGGTCCTTTGCTTGGGAAATTGGCGTTATATAACCTGACATTCTGTTAGCCTTCTTAATGGCTTCTGAACACTGTCTGGAAATCGATAGCTTAGAGTCCACTACGACTCCTAAATCCTTCTCATAAGGTGAACTCTCGATTTTCTGTCCGCCCATTGTGTATTCAAACCTCACAGTTTTACTTCCTGTCTGTAATTCTTTGCATTTACTGATATTAAACTTCATCTGCCACAAATCTGTCCAAGCCTGTCTGCTGTCCAAGCCCCTCTGTGATGATATAACGGATATAACTGATGGACTGGAGGTTGGTTGTTCGAAGGCACCGTTATTTCCAACATGGCCGATTTTGATAATGGAGAAACAGAAATCACGACGCTGGCTCAAAGGTTACTGTCATTTCCTTCCCCGAGTTAAGACGGTGATGATGGCGTATCGCAATATTCGACTTGTCGTGTCTGTAAAACCAAATCGGGCTGCTTGGGACATTTGCCGCTATCGTTCAGTATGTCCTCAAAGAAGACGATGTTGTGATGCTGCCTTGCCTCGCGGATATCTGTGCGTCGTTTTGAACGCCGATTGTAAACGCACTTTCAGCGTCTCCTGGATGCCATCAAGACAAAAATCTCGTTAACCGCCTCGAGGCAGAACACTTGGACATGCGGATACACAGAAAGTCGTATCAAAACTCCGGACGAACGGTCGATTCGGTTCATGTTTATCAGCGTTGGTGTGCGTCAAGAGCCGTAAAGGCTGAAGTTGTAACTTATTAACTGTCCATATTTGAACTTTGGGTGTCAGTTAATCTAGACTCGTGTAGCAGTTTGTGCGTGTTTGTGGAAAACATTTTTCGTTTCCAATGTTTCTCGCTGTTAAAACTGACAATTTAAAAATGACATACAGTAAATGGAAAGCACAGCTCCTTGTAGAAATAAAAATCAGTTTCTTAACTCGCGCAGCTCCCTTGTGTTACTGCGCAGGCACGTAGGTCGGCATTCCGCGCACACGGGGAAAAAAAATATGAGAGGGACCGTTGCCCTGAAGTGGGTTTTTTAAATCCCACTACAGACACCACTGGGTGACCCTGAGGAAGTCACTTTGACCTGCTTGTGCTCAGATTGGAAAACCAGAAGAACTGAAACCAGTGTTGTATCATTAATGTTGCAAGTCACCTTGGATAAAAGCAAACGTACATGATGCTGTTGGGTATTTGGGGGGTCTTGGTTGAAATGGGTCGCACACACAAGACAACCCGTCAGACTTGGCACAGCTGAAAGACTGGGAAAGAGCTTTTTGCCTGACGATTTCAGTGATCAGAGGTAGCGACCATGAGCTGTTAGAGTCAAAGGGGGGTTACTATACACATAGATAAAAAAGGGAGATCTGATCATTTTTCATTGCATAAATTATTATTTTATCATTTATATCACCTTTATTTAAAGTTATTGTTGAAATGAAGACCAAATCTTTATAATGTCCACATGTGTTAAAAAGGAAAAAAAAAAAACATTTCATGGGGGGCACTTACTTTTTCACACGACTCTGAGACTATCTTACTGGCCAGTTACTGCAGCTGGACCGGTAAAGGCATCCACTCGTTTCATAAGCAGCTGCGTGTGAATTCCTTCACTTTTCCGTGTGAAACGACTTCTCATTTAAGAACAGGACGGCAATCCGGCGAGCAGCGGCTGCAGATTCAGCGGAAGGAGATAAACCGCACAGATTGCTGTTTTCCAGCAACCTGGCGACATCAATGTGAACTTGTAATTCTCTGACATTTCCTTGATTGGAAAATTGCTGGAATTAATATGAAATAATAGCTGCATATTTTCAGAGGGTTGGCCTCGCTCGTAATTCTGCTGCTCTTTTCCGCTCCTCGCTGCGGCGACGGATGAATACGCCCGGCGCTCGCCTGTACGCTGCTCTTCAATTATTGATTACGCTGCGATCGGCTCGTTACGAAAGGCGCTCTGGAGGGAAGCGTAGGGAACTCGTTTGAATTCAATATGGGAGGCAGATTGATGCAGTGGACTAAGAAAGTATGAGGAGTCCTTCGCCTCCTGCCCACTTTGCTGTCTTGCAGATTTAATGCTAAATCGATAAATTGACCCATCAATCCACACTCAGTAACTCATGATGGAAAAGAAAAAACATGTTCACAGACTGTGGTGGGTTGGCACCCTGCCCAGGATTAGTTCCTGCCTTGTGCCCTGTGTTGGCTGGGATTGGCTCCAGCAGACCCCCGTGACCCTGTGTTCGGATTCAGCGGGTTGGAAAATGGATGGATGTTTACAGAAAGGTCTATAAATGTATCAAAATTAAAAACTGAAATCTCTCATTCATAGAAGTTTTCAGACCCTTAAATGAATACTTTACAGAAACCCAATTTGGTAGCAATTCCAGCTTGGAGTCTTCTTGGCCCAGTCTCTATAAGCTTTGGACGCCTTGATCTGGGAAATTTAGCCCATTCTTGCAAACTCTGTTAGAGTGGATGCGAATTGTCATTAACTGTCATCTTCAGGCCTCTCCACAGATGTTTTGTGGGGTTTAAGTCTGGGATGCTCAAGGACACTCAGAGACTTGTTCCGATGCCACTCCACCATTGTCTTGGCTGTAGCTAAAGGTCATTGTCATGCTAAACATGTGAATATTCACCCCCAGTCTGCGGAGAGGTACACTCTGGAGCAGCTTTTCTTCAAGAACCTCAATGTACTTGGCTGCATTCATCCTCCCCTCAATGCTGACCAGTCTCCCTGTCCTTGTCCCCATAGCTTGATGCTGCCATCACCACAATTCAACTTTTTCTTCTTCTTTCCTCACTTTTATGTGAGGTCAATGACCTTGATTGACCTTCTCCAAAAGGTTCAGTCCTGTACCTCCTCGCCAGGCAGATCCCCTATCCTTCAGATATTCTTCTACTTTATCCCTCCACCTCTTCTTTGGCCTAACCTATCTATTATATGGTGCCTTTCATATCTATCTGTATATCTATCTATCTGGGTATCATATAGTGTGAAAGGCACTATATGATAGATAGACAGAAGTGAAATGTAATATATGTTAGATAGATAGATAGATAGATGGAAGTGAAACACACTATATGATAGATAGATGTGAAAGGCACTATATGATAGATAGATTAGATGTGAAAGGCACTATATAATAGATAGATAGAAGTGAAACGTACTATATGATAGATAGATGTGAAAGGCACTATATAATAGATAGATAGAAGTGAAATGTACTATATGTTAGATAGATTGATGTGAAAGGCACTATATAATAGATAGATAGATGGAAGTGAAACGCACTATATGATAGATAGATAGATAGATAGATAGATAGATAGATAGATAGATAGATAGATGGAAGTGAAACACACTATATGATAGATGTGAAAGGCACTATATGATATATAGATTAGATGTGAAAGGCACTATATGATAGATAGATAGATAGATAATAGATAGATAGATAGATAGATAGATAGATAGATAGATAATAGATAGATGTGAAAGGCTCTCCATTAGAGACAAATGAACAGACACATTGATGACACCAAAGGCGCTATATTAGAGACATTAAAGGCACTGACAGACAGAAGGACACCCATTCGTGTTTCCTGACACACTTCTGCTGAGGTCCTCAGTGCCAGTTGTGACAGAGTGAGGATGTGTAGTTTTGTTCATAATGGCCATCAGTTTTCTCTTCATCCTCTCCTCCACTACTATGTCTGGTAGTCCAGAGGGTGCCCCATAACTAAGCCTGTCTCCTCAATTACCTTGTTGATTCGGTGGGCCACTGACGTGGTCTTTAAGATGTGGTCTTCTGCTCACTATCATATTATTTTGTGTCATGCTACTGTCACATGTCTCTGTGAGACGTGCCAATACGATCCTCATTGTACGAAGGCCACTTGACTGTTATGTCACGTCTGTCACAGACTGTCCCATCACAAGGTACCTTACTCTTTTTTAGGTTTTCTGAATGTTGAAAACAGTGGGAATGAACTGGAAGTGAGAGGCACAAGCATGTCAAGGACTCGTTGATAATTTGAGGAATTTCTGGAAGTGGCTGAAAGTCACACTCAACAAGTTTTGCCTTTCCCTTCACCTTCACTGCCGTCTGTCCTACGATGAGCTCCAGATCGATATCTTTTTGCTAAAGACGTTAATTCATTTGGAAAGGCCGCACACTCGAGCAGGAGAGGTGCCCAGGAGTGTTATCTGAATCAAACACGAAATGAGAGGCTGATATGGATGATCAATGAGAAGACCCCTCTCATTGGTATGCTGGGTATTAAAAGACCACAGTAGCTTCTTTCAGTTTTTTGATTGGTCCAGATTCCAAATCCCAGAATTCTATGGTGCAATCTGGTGGAGTGATTTATTGTCCTGCCTCACAGCCCCCCAGAGTCTGGGGTTCACATTTCAGTCTGCATTCATTTCATAACAGGAGCCATGGTGGTCAGGGGGACGCTGCCTCACAGTTTCAATTCCTGACCTACTCACTTAAGTACACACTTTCTGCAAAAGGAGTCAGGGTGGCGCGGGTGGCAATGCTTCTGCCACCATACATCTCCAGAATCTTAGAGAGGAAAATACGGAGGAAGTGCAGAGGACTACGCCTTGATAGTGACCAGGCTTGAACTTGAGCCCCGGACCTCAGAGTGCTGAGGCAGCAGTGGAACTGGCACTGCCAAGTCATAATCCCGTCTGAAGACTAGCCACTTCAGTTTAGCACACCCTGACTAGAGCTGCTGATTAACTGTACAGACTGCATCTCTATTGTTAGTCATTAGCACTAAAACATAAGTAATACGATTGCTATAATTTGTTACTAACCCTCACCGATTCTGTTTCTCTTCACAGTACTCGAATGTACTCGAATTGGCACTTGGTGCCAATGCCCGCCTGCCAAGTTGTTCTGCCTGCCCTAAGGTAAAGTCTTCTCTGATGGAGGATTGCAGGAATCGTTGGGTAGAGGGGTCCTTTCATTGGATTGGCTGGCCCAGCGCTGACTCAGCTGTGGAATGGCCAATAGGGGGTGGCAGCTTGATGGCTGAGGTCTCCAGGACTCTGAACAAATCTGAATCACATTATGGGATATCATCTACTGTTAAATTCTGCTCTGTACTTGTAATATTAATATTGCACTATTATATTGTATTGAGGATCTCTTGTGTTCTGTTCTGTGTATTGACCCCCATTTTTTTTTGACACCCACTGCATGCCCATCCTACCTGAAAAGACATCTCTCTTTGAACTGCCTTTCCCCGAGGTTTCTTCCATTCTTCCAAGGGAGTTTTTCCTTTGTCCTCTTAGAGAGTCAAGGCTAGGGGGCAGTCCAAAGGCAGGGCCTGTTAAAGACCACCGTGGCACTCCTTGTGAGATTTTGGGCTATACAAAAATAAATTATATTGTATTGTATTGTATTGTATAATCCGAGTGCCAAGTCAATTTAGAAGTAAAGTTTATGTAACATTATAGTTTATCACAAACGTAACTTCTTCTTCTTCTTTCGACTGCTCCCGTTAGGGGTCGCCACAGCAGATCATCTTCTTCCATATCTTCCTGTCCTCATCATCTTGTTCTGTCACACCCATGACCTGCAAGTCCTCTCTCACCACATCCATAAACCTTCTTTTAGGCCTCCCTCTTCTCCTCTTGCCTGGCAGCTCTATCCTTAGCATCCTTCTCCCAATGTACTCATCATTTCTCCTCTGCACATGTCCAAACCAACGCAATCTCGCCTCTCTAGCTTTGTCTCCAAACCATCCAACCTTGGCTGACCCTCTAATGTCCTCATTTCTAATCCTGTCCATCCTCATCACACCCAATGCAAATCTTAGCATCTTTAACTCTGTCACCTCCAGCTCTGTCTCCTGCTTTCTGGTCAATGCCACCGTCTCCAGCCCATATAACATAGCTGGTCTCACTACCGTCCTGTAGACCTTCCCTTTCACTCTTGCTGATACCTGTCTGTCACAAATCACTCCTGACACTCTTCTCCACCCTGCCTGCACTCTCTTTTTCACAAATCACTCCTGACACTCTTCTCCACCCTGCCTGCACTCTCTTTTTCATCTCTCTTCCACACTCCCCATTACTCTGTACTGTTGATCCCAAGTATTTAAACTCATCCACCTTCGCCAACTCTACTCCCTGCATCCTCATTATTCCTCTGACCTCCCTCTCATTCACACACATGTATTCTGTCTTGTTCCTACTGATCTTCATTCCCCTCCTCTCATATCTCCACCTCTCCAGGGTCTCCTCAACCTGCTCGCTACTATCGCTACAGATCACAATGTCATCAGCAAACATCACAGTCCACGGGGACTCCTGTCTCATCTTGTCTGTCAACCTGTCCATCACCATTGCAAATAAGAAAGGGCTCAGAGCCGATCCCTGATGTAATCCCACCTCCATCACTCCTACCATAGACCTCACCACTGTCACTCTTCCCTCGTACATATCCTGTACAACTCTTACATACTTCTCTGCCACTCCCGACTTCCTCATACAATACCACAGCTCCTCTCTCTCAGCACCCTGCCATAAATAGTTTTAATAGCTTTAGTGACTTACCTGTTGGTTCAGTGTTCTGAAGAGGGACAGCACAGCAGGGAGACAAAGTCACTCCAGCGTTTGCTGTGTCCCCTTGAATCATTAACTGACTTGGAGGCCAACAAGTCTTAGGGGTTTTTCTCTGAGCCTCGATACCAAAGTGGACATCCCAAGCCGCTACAGGTGTTTCTTTGGATTCAAACCACGTCCTGACATCAAGGTATCTGCTGCCAAACAGAGCATGGAGTCTAAGGAGAAAAAGGGTAGAGAGAAAGAGAGCGCTAAGATTAAAATGGCTTCTGATGGAAACACATGTGCATCGAAAGAAAGAAGGTGAAAGTTCACAGGGTGACTCGTCAGTGAGAAGAACTAGCAGCCACCACGACATGGTCACCAAAACACGGTAGCATGTGGAAAGATTATAGATCTCCGAAACTGGCTTGATGTCCAACGTCTGGAGGACCACCAGAAGATGTGCACAGTGATTGGCTGGCCATGTGAAAGTGTAGAACAGACCACCGGGGGCTCGTTGTTTGACTGTTTTTTGGGATCTTTGAATAAATCTGAGCTGCTGAACAATTTAGTAACACAGTAAAGATAGCGGCCTGTATTATCGGGGAACACCCCTCTACTTAGCAGTAAGTGGACTCATCAGATTCATGACCGGGCTGGTCTACTGTCGCACCTCAACAACAACAACATTTCTTTCTATAGCACATATGATATCATATATATATCATATACAGATGATGAAACTGAAAGTGCTTTACATGATGGAGAAAGAGGAAAAAGACAATAAATAAGAATTAAAATAAGGGAACACTAATTAACATAGAATAAAAGTAAGGTCCGATGGCCAGGAAGGACAGAAAAAACAAACAAAAACTCCAGAAGGCTAGAGAAAAAAATAAAATCTGCAGGGGGTCCGAGGCCACAAGACCACCCAGCCCCCTCTAGGCATTCTACCTCACATAAATCACCTCACAATCAGTCCTCATTGTATTCAGGGTTCTCATGGAAGAACTTGATGATGACGGTCATGTGGACTTCTGGCCTTTAATTCATCAGTGTAGGGACATCACAGTGCTTTGAACAGGTGGTGGGGGCACAGATCGCCACCACAGAAAACCAGAAAAAGAAGAGAAAAGAAAGTAGGAGTTAGGACGAATTATGGAGCCACCAGGAATGATAATGATAATTAATTGAATATACAGAGCATCAGGATTTAACTAAAATGAAGCTATGAGAAAGCCATGTTAAAGTAATGTGTTTTCAGCAGTTGCTTAAAGTGCTCCACCGTATCAGCCTGGCAAATTTCTATCGGTCAGCTATTTCAGATTTGAGGTGCCTAATAGCAGAAGGCCGCCTCACCACTTCTTTTAAGTTTAGCTCTTGCAATTCTAAGCAGACCCTCATTTGAAGATCTAAGGTTACGATTTGGAGTGTAAGGTGAGAGGCATTCAGCGATATAGGATGGAGTGAGATGATTGAAGGCTTTGTAAACCATAAGCAGTATTTTAAAGTCAATTCTAAATGGCACAGGTAACCAGTGTAATGATGCTAAGACCGGTGTGATGTGTTCAGATTTTCTTTTCATAGTTAAGATTCTGGCAGCTCCATTCTGCACTCATTGCAATTGATTGATGTCTTTTTTTTGGGTGGTCCTGAGAGGAGTGCGTTACAGTAATCTAGCCGACTGAAAACATAAGCTTGAACTAATTTTTCAGCATCTCGCAATGTTAAAAGAGGCCTAACTTTTGTTATATTTCTTAAGTGAAAAAATGCTGTCCTAGTAATCTTATTACTATGTGATTTAAAATTCGATTCAGAGTCAATAATTACCCCTAAATTCTTTACCTCCATCTTGACTTTTATTCCTAATGCATCAACTTTATTTCTAATAACCTCATTATATTCATTTTTGCCAATCACTATGATTAAGATTAACACACACACACATAGATATACACAGACACACAGAAACTCAACAGTGCCTCATGAATGACACAGCCTATCACTCTCCTAGGACTTCATGAGACTGACATACACACAGAGACCCTAAACTCAACAGTGCCCCATGAATGACACCTACACAGCTGGTTAACCTCTGGCACTTTAAACCACACAAGCGCCTTAGGAATAACACAGCCTGTCACTCACTCAGCACTTCAAGAGACTCACTTATTATCGTCATGAACAACATACCATGTTTTAATGATATCTCAGACCTAAATATTACTTTTGGTTTTCAAAAATATTAGATCGCTCTGCACCCTGCTCGCCAGCCCCCAGGGGGGCACTACACAATAGCCACTTTACAGCTCTGCCGCTCGCGTATGGAGAAGCGGATATAAAATTTAAACAGATTGTTATTTTCATGGGAATTGTTACATATGCATAATAGAACTAACTATTTGACATTACAGCAAGTAATTAAGCAGAGTAAAAAATAAAATGTAATAAATTGAAAGAAAATTATGTTTTGTGTTGCATTAGAGGTATTCATTGCGTTATACGTTTTTGTTCTGTTTGGCTTTGAAATTAACACACAAATACTTTTTAAACTTACACTTTTACTGTAAAACTCCAGTAAAAAACAATACTGTATTTAGAATGAACTTTTCTTCAATATCGTATTGAATTTTGATTCCGTGTTTGGACTTACATTGTGACAACGCAACGTATAACTGCCCGTGAGTGAATATCGTTTCTTTCTCTCTAATAAATAAACCGACTTTGTCGAATGTTTGTCCTTGTGATTTGTTAATTGTCATAGCAAAAGCTCTTCTAACGTGAAACTGTAAATGTTTTAATAAGAATGGCATATCAAAATCTCCTTTGGTGTCTAATGTTAACCCTTGAAGATGGACTACATTACCTTTCTTGTCGCCTGTTAAAATTTTACATGTCAGAATTGTTTGACCAATTTTGAATACAACTAATCTTGTTGAATTAACAGCCCATCACTCAGTCATAAATTACGCAATAACATTACGATACATCCTTCTATCAACAGTAATTCGGCGGTGGAAGACCGGACGGTGTTAACGGTTGTAGATATTCTTTGTGATATTGTAAGTTGATCATCTTTCGCACCATCACCACCAACTGGTTCAGCAGAGTCTATTGATACGCATGTAACCAATTTGCCGTGTAACCGATTGATACTTTTCGCATTAATTTGTTTGACTTCATCGTTTCTTTGTGCTAGGATTGCCTGTGTACTCATTTCTTCTGTTGATAACCCTTCAGGATGAAATTCTTCTTTAAGATTTGGACTTAATACGTCTTCTTTAATTGGGAACTTAAAGTGAGGAAAACGTAAAATTTTAAAAGAGCTGAGAGAGCAAGAACTGTGTCTGACAAAAACATTCACACCAATGAGAGGTGACAGGGCAGCGGGCGTGGGCCGTGAACCAGAAATGGTTGAGAGGAGGGCGGGACTTGAAAAAATCTCTTGAAAAAGTCTCATCTCATCACAGGATTTTTTTATATAATGGAGAGACATTTAAACATACAAAGGCCCAGCACTCTTGACTATCGATCATTTATCAGCAAAGAATGCCTTACTTGACGTCCTTTTCCTTACTATTGGGTGGAGCTCTCATCCTCAGCCTTAATATACCTTGCAGCACGCAGCATATGGCAAACCTCCTGCTGCACCAGGTGCTCAAAGAAATCTACCTTATTACTTCAATCAATTTCAAGCATAGAAAGTTAAAAGCAGCGTGGTATTTATTACAGGAATAATATATAATATCAGTAGAACAAAGAATAATAGAAAATAGGACTGATAGTAAAGTCTGGATAGATATATATAGTCTTTAAAAAAAGCTTACAAAAAGTTAAAGATAACAAGGATGAATGCCGCAGGTGGTTTGTGACCAAACACTCGTAGTTGTTCATAATGGAAACTGCCGCACATCGCCGGCGCCATCTTCTGAAGTCTTTGTCCTTTCTTCTCCCTCCCTCCTATGTCACCCTTCAGACGAGACATATTTATTATCAGTAACAGCGCACTGCATGATAACGTGCAGGGAATAAACTTGACTTGAGTATTCCTAATCTTCATCATCTTTCTCTGTACGTTTAGCATTCATTTGCTCAGAGGTCGATGAGCTTTCTGCTTCCTGAGCAGCTCTTCTTTAATCCACCCTAGCGGCCCGTTTCTTCTCTTCTTTCATCGCCATCTTTTAAAACTGATTAAGTCAGTGTTTGTGTTGCAGTTACTTAGTATGTTTTTCTTAATTTTTCACTTAAGCTGGCACTTAAGTCTTCAATCTGTCTCAAGAATGATTTAAGATATGAAGAGGTAGGGGAAGTGACGGCGATGGTGGTAGGGATGCGCATGTACCGCATGGCCGCCCTTCTGGCCTCTGCTGAGGGTTGATTCTATAATAAAATAAAATAAAAATAGAAACAGGAATAACCTTGGTGGCTGATCATCACCCCAAAAGCGGCTAGTAGAGGTCACGTAGTATATGTGTACCAAATTTCAGGTCAATAGGTCAAATGGTTTGCGAGCTACAGGTGATTTAAAATCCTAGACAGACAAACAGACAGCCACGGTAGCTATCTTTATATAAGAGGTTGAAATTCTATTGGGGGGTTTTGTGAGATGTGATTGTTAGATGTTCAACGTCCTCTAGTGGGCACCGTGGAGCTTGATTGGCATTTGAATACCACAGAATACCAGAATTGGCAGGTCCACTACTGGTGCCCTGTGCTTTTCACAGATGAAAGCAGGTTCACCCTGAGCACATGTGACAGACGTGAAAGGATCTGGAGAAGCCGTGGAGAACGTTATGCTGCCTGTAACATTGTTCAGCATGAGCAGTTTGGTGGTGGGTCAGTGATGGTCTGGGGAGGCATATCCATGGAGGGACGCACAGACCTCTACAGGCTAGACAATGGCACCATTCACTGCCATTAGGTATCATGATGAAATCCTTGGACCCATTGTCACACCCTATGCTGGTGCAGTGGCTCCTGGGTTCCTCCTGGTGCATGACAATGCCCGGCCTAATGTGGCGAGAGGGTGAAGGAACCTCAATCCAATAGAACACCTCTGGGTGGGACATTATGTTTCAGTCCATCCGATACCTCAATCCTGTCCAGAAGCTCAATGATGCTCTGGTCCAGATCAGGGAGAAGATCCCCCAGGACACCATTCTTCAACTCATTAGGACATTGACAGACATGCATACAAGCACATGGGTTGGGGCATACAAACTACTGAGTACGGCTTGGAGTTGCTGCAATGAAATTTTGGCCAAATGGATGAGCCTGCCTGCCTACCTGCCGCCTCATTTGTTCCCTTTGATTTTCGAGGAGTCCCTCTGTTGGTTGATAATTTTCATTTCCATCCTTACGTTCCTATCACATTACCATATCAGTCCATAGCAGTAGAGATAGCCTGCAGGATTTGTTTCCTCATTGAGATCTGATGTGTTTTCAAAGTGTTCCTTTAATTTCCAATAAAATGTACAGATTTTGTACCCCACAATACCCGACCTAACTTTGCATATACTAGCAATGGGGGCTTTACTTCTGATAGTACAAGGGAGAATCAAATAGTAAAGGCCACTTACCCCTTTAAAGTCAGAAATGGAGGTGTGGAATACTGGAGCACCCCAGGGGTCTTTCCTGTCTCTTTCCCCCATCCTGCTCACCCTCCACACAGCAGACGTCCAGCACAACACCAGTGCTGGCCATCTACAGACCTGTTCAGATGACTCCTCCATCACAGACTGCCTTATTAATGAAGTCGGAAGGACAGTAAGCTTGTGGAGGACTTCATCTTGTGGTGCAGGGACAACAACCTGCAACTCAACATCAGAAAGAGAAAAGAGCGGGCATACTGAGAAACCTGTGAGACTCGTCAGGGGGAGGATGTGAACGTGGTGCGGAGTAAACTGGGGCAGCGCTGGACAAGAATGGCCAGAGGAGACTGGACTTGTGAAAGAGCTTCGGGTCTTGTGATGTGTGCAGCAACCTGCTGGAGATGTTCTACCAGTCCATAGTAGCCAGTGTAGTGTTTTCACTGCTGGGGCGAGGTCATTTTGCACCCTAGGCCAAGCTTATTAGTGCACCAACTGAGGAAGTCTGCAAGAACCCCACAGATTTTATTGCAGGATCTGCAGGTAACTCTTGTAAAGGTTGGTTATCAAAGTGCATGCATCCACAATCAGAGAGAGTGATTGCACAAATGGGACATGTGAGGTGTGCCAGGAAAATGGCTTAGCTGTCCAAAAAGGACATTCAAGGAAGAAGAAACAGGCAAAGACCAGGCCTTCTGGAACAGACGAATCAAACAATAACGATAGACATGTTTTGCACAAACAGAAGACAGCATTTCAGGAGAAGAACCTCAAACTTACTTGAGAAGCCTGGTGGTGGAAATGTTCTGGGTTGGGGTTTCTGGTAGTGTTGCAGACATTGAGCCAACTCTGAATTCTGCATCATATCAAAGTCTGCTTGAGTAGAACGTGAGGTCATCTGTCCAAAAGCTGGTGTTGAACTTGGACCCTTTCAACATGATAACGACTTGACGAACACAAGCAAATCTGGCAAGGGGATATGGCTCAGAGAGAAGATATGGAGGCCTATTGCCTGGCCCAGTCAGAGCCCTGTGTTTGAACCCCATTGAAATGTTGAACCAGGCAGGATATGCAAGAAAACTCACAAACATTTGACAAATGAAGGAATTGGTGGATGGGGGACTGGTCAGAAAATGTCACAGAGTCGATGTCAGACACTGGTGGGCAGTTCTGTAGAACACCTACAAGAAGTCATCTCTACTAAAGGGGGTGACACCAGCTTCTGAGGCCAAGGGTGGACTTACTTTTTTTTCCCAGTAGATGTCTATTGACATTTTTGTTGAATAAGTGATTGAAGGGGCACATTTGCCTTGAGTTTTTATTCGGAGATGCCACCTTTCTCTGTTGGCACTGCCTTCATGAAGATCCATTCTTTGGCTGTGCAGATATTTTGAAAAAAAAATAACAATTCCCATGGCGTGCCCTTACTTTTTCACACGATTGTACGTAATGCCCACATGAGGTTAGCACTTCGGTGGACACCCCACCCTGATGGCTGCACTGCCGGCTCCATTCAAACGCAGACAGACACTTCTACTCCTTTAAGATTTTATGACTGGCGCTGCCAACTCAGCAGATGATTCATTAAAAAGGGATTCCGATTCCTACTCGTCCATAATCTTGCAATTCTGAAATAATCCAAACATCATTGATGTGTGAAATCTTACAAGTTAACCAAAGCGTGACTTGCTGATCAACGCTGTCATGGTGGATCTCTGGGGTGCCTTGGTGCGCACTCAGTGAACATCTGGCATCTGCCGTGACGGCGGGGCGCACAGACATAACTGTCTTACGCCGGCCAGTTGCATTTATTCACTGGAAATTCCTCCCTGTTGTGGGTGCTGGATGGCGCTATGCCCAGGGAGGGGCACAGACGCCAGAGACGGGATGGGATGTCTCATTACTTTAGAAATCGAGAAATGGAGGGCCACTGATCACAAATATAATAATATTTTGTACAATGCATTCTTTACTGGTGGTCCCAGCCCACTATGAGGCTCTCCCAAAAGGGTAAAAATGACAAATTTCAAAAACGAGCATGTGGGGTATCATTTTAGACAATTTCAAAGTTGTGATTATGAATACGATATTATTTATGATTTTTGATCCTTTATTAAGGGTCTAGCTGTCTATGGACCTCAATCAGAGGGCGAAAAAAATGATGGATTTCGATTATAATCGAGAATATTTAGACTTTAAAATGTTTACATTGAAGAACACATGTTGATATTTTAAATATCTGACGCAGCATGAAGTGAATCATTATATCACTTATGAACACCCAAAACGTACACTAATTCTGACAATTTTATATATTTGTTTAATACACATATTTAATATTTAACATCTATCTATCATATAGTGCCTTTCATATCTATCTATCTATCTATCTATCAATCATATAGTGCCTTTCACATCTATCTATCTATCTATTATATAGTGCCTTATGTTTCTATACATCCATCCATCTATCAATCAATCTATTAATTATATACTTCCTTTCAAATCCATCTATCATATAGTGCCTTTCAAATCTATCTATAACAAATAAACACTTACTAATTGGATATTTAGACTCAACAGCAATCTTCTTGACTTTATTGCATCATATTTTATTAGAAACATTTCCAGTTTTTGTTGAAATCCTAAATTCTGCTGCTCTTCTTCACCCGTGTGTTAACTCGCTGTCCACTCCTGCCCCTCACACTCTCCCTTCTCTTGCCCGCGTCGTTTCTTTTTTAAACTACTGTGTCTTCCTCTCCAGTACAAGTCCAAAACATGGCAGGCAGGATGATGAAGAGCCTCACACGAAAGCCAAAGCTCCGGCAGGCCCGTACAGTTTACTAGGAGTTTGCCCAAATTGTTTTCCCGATAGCAGACACCTGCTAATTATGCCGGAGCGGGAGGTGAATGTGAATCGAAATCTCTTATTCCATTCTGTCTAAGCGCCATTAGCCTTTGACCTGCAATTAGCAGATGCGGAGAAGCGCTTTCCCATGAAACGTTTGTCAGGCTGGCATTGACCACTGATATGGTGATTGTTGACCGTGGACTCTGCAGTCAGAAAGCAAAATGTGCAAAGGCGTGAGTCTTGAAAGTGTAGCGTGAACTCAAACCTTGAAATGTCAGACTTCAGACCGTTGTTTTCAGTATGGACGTAAACTCTGCCTCATTTATGTACGTCTCTGTAAATATGGAGAAGTGACGTGGGCAGATGTGGGGCCACTTTGGGGGCAATGTGTTCTAAGTGCTTTGGAAGAAAAAAGGCAGCAGCAACAGCAGCCAGACAGAAACACAGGAGGGCGCTAGAGAGCAGGCATCATCTGTGGGCTGGCATGAAAGTTATGACATCTGCTGGGCAAATGGTGGCAACTGGGGAGGTCAGGGCCTGGTGTTCCATTCGGAGAGGCGTCCAAGAGAGGCATTTTAGCATGGGGTTTATACAATGGATTCAGGAAATCTTCAGACCCTTTTACTTCCTGCCCACTTCATTGTGTTGTAGATTTAATTTTAAATGGATATATTTTGTGCCTTTAATCTACAGAAAGTTATGTTACACTTTAAATAATGTATTATTGATAATATTCATAAATAACTAGGGGGCTTTGCCCCCTGCTCACTTCACTCGCCAACCCCCAGGGTTTACGCGCTAGCCACTTCACAGCTGTGCCACTCGCGTATGGGGAAGCGGATGTACAATTTAAACAGATTGTTATTTTCATGGGAATTTTTACATATGCATAATAGGGCTAACTATTTTACATTACAGCGAGTAATTAATCAGAGTAAAAAATAGTAAAATGTAATAAATTGAAAGAAAATTATGTTTCATGTTGTGTTAGAGGTATTTGTTGTGTTATATGTTTTTGTTCTGTTTGCCTTTGAAATTAACACGCAAATACTTTTTAAACGTACACTTTTACCGTGAAACTTCAGTAAAAAGAATATTTTGAAAGAACTTTTCATCAATATCATATTGAATTTTGATTCCGTTTTTGGACATCGTGCCAATGCAACGTATAACTGGCCGTGAGTAGATTTCGTTTCTTTCTCTCTAATACATAAAATGACTTTTTTGAATGTTTGTCCCTGTGATTTGTTAATTGTCATAGCAAAAGCTATTCTAACGGGAAACTGTCCAAGTTTTATTATATGAATGGCATATCAAGATCTCCTTTGGTGTCTAATGTTAGATGTACTACATTACCTTTCTTGTTATATGTCAGAATTGTTCGACCAATTTTGAATACAACTATTCTTGTCCTATTGCATAGCCCATCACTCTGACATAAATTACGCAATAACATTACGATACATCCTTCTTTCAACAGTAATTCGGTCGGTGGAAGACCTGATAGTGTTAACAGTTGTAGATATTCTAGAGGATATTGTAAGTTGATGTTTTCATCTTCCACACCATCACCACCAACTGTTTCAGCAGTCTATTGATATGCATTTAACCATTTTGCCATGCAACCGATCGACAATTTTTGCAATAATTTGTTTGACTTCATTGTTTCTCGCTGCTAGGATTGCCCGTGGACTCATTTCTTCTGTTGATAACCCTTTGGGATGAAATTCTTCAATAAGATTTGGACATAATGCGTCTTCTATTGGGAACTTAAAATGAGGAAAACGTAAAAATTTTTATGAGCTGAGAGTGCAGGAACTGTGTCTGAAAAAAACATTCACATGAATGAGAGGTGAGAGAACCATGAACCAGAAATGGTGGAGAGGAGGGCGAGACTTGAAAAAAATCTCATGGCCAAACTCACGGGACTTGAAAAAATCTTCTAAAAAGTTTGGTCTCGTCACAGAATTTTTTTTTTATTATAACTAGGGGGCTTTGCCCCCTGCTCGCTTTGCTCCCCAACCCCCCCTGGCTGGAGCCACACGCCATCAACTTCATGTCTATGCCACTTGCAAACAACAAATTCTTGTGGATACGCCTCTTCACTGGGAAAAAACACTACTATTCCCTGATGGCAACACGAATTAGACGATCTACCAGTCCCTGAATTAAACTTTAAAGCCAAACAATATATTCAATCTCTTATCGCTGTTCTGTAATCATTTTTGTTTGTTTGCACTAATGCAATCTTCACTATCAGTTTTTGAGACTTTTGAATTTAGTACTTCCATTATCTCTAACCTGCTCTGCATGTGTATCGCGCCAACGTTTTTGAAATCTTTATGACGTTCTACTTTGTCTTCTACCCTTTGTCTTTTATTTCCGGCCCCAGGAGTAGATAAATCTCTTGGCACAAAGTCTCGTTTCGTGGGACATGAAACTATCTCTCTGAAAAAGTCTCATCTCCCAAGATTTAGAGAGATAGAGAGATTTGGACATAATACATCTTCTTTAATTGGGAATTTAAAGTGAGGAAAACATTAAAATTTATAAGTGCTGAGAGAGCAGGAAGTGTGTCTGACAAAGACCATTCACAAGAATGAGAGGTGAGAGGACTATGGGCGTAGCTCAATATGGTTGAGAGGAGGGCGGGACTTGAAAAAAATCCCATGGCCAAAGTCTCACGGGACTTGCTTGAACTTATCTCTTTAAAAAAAGTCTCATCTCGTCGCAGGATTTTTTTATATAATAGAGAGATAACAATAAGCAAAGTACAAGTGAATATTGGCAACCATACAACCTGATAAATGCTGATGTGTAGTTTCAGGTGGCACACAGACTTGTTACTTACTTAAAATGTCTCTAGTTGAGTCTTCATGTTTGGTCAACTTTCTTCAGGACAGGCTGCATGCCTGTCTCAATATGGCTGCTGAGCTGTGCTCTCCATTGTGTTGTCCTTTTCAGTTGATGGTGTGTGAGCGTCTCCTTCATCAGCTGGTAAGAGAGAGAGAGAGGGGTAAAGCAAGCCAGCTTATAGATTTACTGTCCACACCCTACAGCCAATAGGGCATTGTGCTACTTAATTACTTCAGACCAATGGGGGCACAGAATATCTTTCACACCTGCCCCCAAAACTATTTGTTCAGCTGATGCTTGCCTGCCAGGTAGTTTGGCTTTCCTGTGGGGGTTGACTAAGAGAGTCCTGCAGAGAATCGCTTGCCAAACTGGTTTGAGGCAACACCCTCAATCTTGACATAAAATTACAAAGAGACTCAAGTCCTAAGGGGCGAAAGGTTCTTAACCATCAAACCACTGCTGTTCTTATCTGTGATCAACATTAGCGTTATAAGTTACAAATAAAGACATACAAAATATTTATCAAATTATATGCAGAATTTCACACCACAACCCAAGTCAATTCAGAAATCTGATACAAGCCAATTCCAAACAGCTGTACTTCAGACCAATGGGGCACAGAATACCATCACACCTGCCACCCCCAAAACCATTTGTTAAGTCAGTCTCGCTTTCCTGTGGGGGTTGACTGAGAGAGTCCCGTAGAGAATCACTTGCCATACTGGTTTGAGGCAACACCACCAACCCTGCTGTAAAATTACAAAGAGACTCAGTCCTATGGGGGTATTTGTACAGGGGTTCTCAGCTTCCTCTGGACCCTGTCATAAAATTCACTATCCTGACTTAGTCCTATGGTTAAACATGGATGGATCTCACTAATGAAATACTAATATCACATTGCTTGTTCTAAATTACAAATAAAGACAAACAAAATATTTATCAACTTGTATGCAAAATTTCACACCACAACAGACGCCTCTCTCCGGTCTCATACAGGACTCCAATCGGAAGGGGTAGAGTCATTTGCCCTCGCTGAGCGACTGTGGGTGATAAAAGAGGCAATGGGGTTAACGAAAGCGCCTGCCTCTCACCCTGAGGGGGGGTACCTCTTACCTTAGATAACCCTAGAAGGTGATTGTGTGTGACCATATCGATCATGATACCCTCCATTTAGAAACGCATACTCTGGCGAGGTTTGGTCCCCTTAGCGTGCTCTGTGCCCCACCACAGCTTGATCACAGAGGTCTACAGGTGGTTTCCTTGGACTTCATCACTTGGTTGTTCTTTTTCACATGCAGTGTGAGTTGTCGGACCTTCTATGCACACGGGTAGACGGGTTCGGGGGCATTCCAATCAATTCAGTGTGCCATGTGTTGGACTCCAGTCAAGTTCTTGATACATCTCAAGGAGCATTAAAGCAAACGGGACCTCCTGAGCACAATCTGAAGTACCACAGCAGAGGGTCCGACTACCTCGAGGAATGAGAGCTTCCAGTTTTTTCATTAATTTTAATGTAATTTTAATTAATTAAAATTTACATTTGCTAAATCTTCTTGAAAACACGTTGTCACTCCGTCTCTATGGGTTATTGAGGGCACATTGGTGGGAGAAAAAGTCAAATGTCTCCATTTCACAGAATAAAATGAGGGAGTCTGAAAATGTTATGAATCCACCATAGCCAGTAAAGTGAATATATGAGACGGACAAGTAGATATTAGGCATGGAATTTAAAATCTAAGCTAGCATGTTAGCATATTATGTGTCCATGGACACAGGCAGAATGGCACAAGCAGGAGCAAAATGCCAATGTGTAATTGGTGCAACATCCCAGCATCCTTAGCAGCAGGGAACCCAACCTAGAAAGGAGCTTCTAAAAGATTCAGTTGAGTGCCCATTGATCATCCATTTTCTAACCCACATCAGTTTCTGTCAGCACTTGGCACCAGGTGGCTGTCTGTGGATGGGATGCCAGTCCATTGCTCTCACACACCCCCATTCAGTCAGACTTACTAGTTGACATCTCATCTTTGGAATGTGGGAGGAAACAAATGCAGACCTGGTGACAATGTGCCAACAATGAAAGGTGCCATATGAGAGGTGGGCATCAAATTAAAAGAAGTGGCAGTTCAGGGTGTGGTGTGTAGATGGGGGCAGAATTGGCTCAGACACAGGAAGGAGACGGTGATGATGATGGTGTGAGGAACCTCATCAGAATTGGGAGATGTAAAGAGTGGTGACCAGCAGGGGGCAGTGCTGGGGCCGCTGCTATTATTAATATACAGAAATGATTTAGATAGGAATATAAGGAACAAGCTGGTTAAATCAGCAGATGATACCAAGACAGGTGGATTAGCAGATCATCGAGAATACACTGAATCATACAGAGGGACTTGGACAGCAGACAGGCTTGGGAAGATGAAATTGAATGTCAGTAAATGTAAAGAATTAAACATGGGAATTAAAAATGTGAGGTTTGAATACATAACAGGGGTCTGAAATTCAAAAGTCCACCTCATGAGAAGGATTTAGGAGTCGTAGTGGACTCTAAGCTATCGACTTCCTGACAGTGTTCAGAAGCCATTAAGAAGGCTAACAAAATGTCAGGTTATATAGCGCCTTGATGTATGGAGTACAAGTCACAGGAGGTTCTGCTCAAGCTTTATAACACACTGGTGAGGCCTCATCTGGAGTTCTGTGTGCAATTTTGGTCTCCATAAAGATATAACAGCACTAGAAAAGGTCCAGAGAAGAGCAACTTGGCTGATTCAGGCCTACAGGGGATGAGTTATGAGGAAAGATTAAAAGAGCTGAGCCTTTACAGTTTAAGGAAAAGAAGAATAACAGAAGACCTGAGTGAAGCATTTAAAATTATGAAGTGAATTAGTGCAGTGGATGACTTTAAAATTAGTTTCATCAAGAACACGGGGACACAGTTGGAAACTTGTTAAGGGGAACTTTCACAGAGAACCACAGACACGTGGAATGAGCTACCAAGTAGTGTGGTAGACAGCAGGACTTTAGTTTCTTTGAAAACTTAACTTGATGTTATTTTGGAAATTATACAGTGGATAGGACTGGCGAGCTTTGTTGGGCTCACTGGCCCCTTCTCGTCAAGATTGCTCTGATCGGTAGGGATTAGCCCCTCAGGACCCTGGAGTTTTGTAATGCTGTGTGGTTATGCTGATTACATCCTGTGACATTGCTGATTTCAATGAACACCTGCAGGCATCAAAAGTAACAAATGACTTCCTCGAGATTCTTAATTCCCCACAGCCTGCACATCTTGTCGAGACATTTCTCTGCTGTTGTCACACTGTGGGAGTCCTGTGGGGAATTTGAGTTCTGCACGCTGAGAAGAACCAAGCAGGGAGATCTTTATTTAGTCCTGGCACTCTAGATAGATAGAGAGATAGACAGAGAGATAGGGGGAGGCGAGCACTGATAAATATTTTCTCCCCCAATACATTAGCTGAGGGCTTTGCCTTTTATATGTATTATATGTGGTGCAGTGGGTAGCGCTGCTGCCTCGCAGTAAGGAGACCTGGGTTCGCTTCCCAGGTCCTACCTGTGTGGAGTTTGCATGTTCTCCCCGTGTCTGCGTGGGTTTCCTCCGAGTAATCCGGTTTCCTCCCACAGTCCAAAGACATGCAGGTTAGGTGCAATGGCGATTTTACATCGTCCCTAGTGTGTGCTTTGTGTGTGTGTGTGTGTGCCCTGCGTGGACTGGAGCCCTGCCCGGGGTTTGTTTCCTGCCTTGCACCCTGTGTTGACCAGGATTGGCTCCAGCAGACCCCCCGTGACCCTATAGTTAAGATATAGCTGGTTGGATAATGGATGGATACATTAGATGGCAAATCCCTTGGGGTAAGATTCCTACACAGATGCCTGCAGAGCATTCTGGGAACTGTAGTCCTGTGAATCAGCCCTGTTGTATTCTATGAGGGCCAGCAGGGGGACTTTTAATCCCTATTTTGGGGGACTTCTGATTGACTTGGAAGTACTTCCATCGGGCTATGCCTTAGCACCAGAAGTACTCCCAGGTCTAAGATAAAACACACCCCTCAGCCTCATCCAGGGGAGCTGGAGTCAGGTGTGGAGGACAGACAAGAGAGAGGTTGGGTTCATGCACTGATACAGCATGTTGCTGCACCACCTCAAGATCCCAAATTAGGACCTGAGCACAGCCGTGCTGTGCAATGGGTGACACCTGTGCACCACGGTAGTCTGAATGGGGCAGTACACTATGATGTTTTTTAAAGTGGCTGGAGTGCCATCCTTGCCACCAGTCCCATGCAGGTTGGAGGGCTGGATGCAGGTTAACATCATACCCAGGACAAAGGAACTGCAGACTAAGGGCCTTGCACAATAGCCCAATGGAGTGGAATCACTCCCGGCATGTACAGGATTCGAACCGATAACCTGCTCCAAGAGAGAGAAGAAGAAATGTGGTTGGTTTATGACACATTGGAGAGTCTTTGTACAAGATAATTTTATCAAATAAACCTTTTAGTTTTACCAGACCATGTGTCTGTCTGGTTGTGTCTGAGGTTTGTGGGGCTGTAATGCCCCCCCCACCACCACCCCCCAAATGTCATCTCCTTTTCTCTCCACGGTGCAGAGAAACTACCCAGTGAGGGTAACTGACTCCGCCCCTTCCAGGCTTCCTAGAAAGAGGCTTCATTATTTTCGGCAACAGCTACACGCGGTGCTAATGCGCCTGCCAGGCATCACCAAAGTACAGGAAAGCGTTGTCAGACTAAAAACAGCTTAAACTTACAACAGTAATGGCACTTACCTGTTTAAACAGTTGAAGTGGGAGTCGGCGCTTCTGCGAATATTTTGGCTTTGGCGGTGGTGGCAGGACCGCGCTGTGTAAAAAGCCGGCGGTGGGGTAGACGTGTGTTCAAGAAAGTGCCTACTGGACTTCACGTGTGCCCGGTCTCCACAGCCACCTTCCGCTGCAAAGTAAGAAGTGTGGAGGGTTAATTAATGAGTTCCGAGAAGGGGATCCCGAGATCAAATGTCAAAAGGCAACTGTGGAGAAGTGATATTTCTGTATGTATGTTGAGAAATTACATGCTTTTAAAACATCTCGTCTAGATTAATGCACTGCGCTTCTTTTTGAAATTAGCCAGGCCTCCATTGCTCGCCTACAGCTGGTGCAAAACGCTGCTGCTCGATTTTTAACTGGCACAAGAAAGCATGAGCATGTTACCCCAATTTTGGCTTCCCTTCACTGGCTTCCAATTCATTTTCGAATTCATTTTAAGATCTTTGTGTTTGTTTTTTAAATCTTTTAATGGTTGTGCCCCACTTTATTTGTCGGAACTGCTGCACCCTTACGTCCCGTCTGTCTCGCTCTCTCAGGTCAGCAGACCAGTTGCTTTTACGTGTTCCCAAGGCACGATGCAAACTCCGAGGTGATCTGCTTTTTCAGTTGCAGCTCCAAAACTCTGGAACGATTTGCCGTTGCACGTTAGGCCGGCTCCTTTGCTAGCTGCCTTTAAATCCTATTTAAAAAACACATTTTTACTCTCTGGCTTTTAACCCAGTATGATATGTTGGCTATCTGTATACTTTTTTATTAAGAATCTCTTCAGTTCTTATGTGTTTATGTGTTTCTGTTTCATTTACCCTTTGGTTTTGTGTGTCTGATATGCTGGGTTTTTATTGTACAGCACTTTGGTCAGCCTTGATGTTGTTTTTAAAGTGCTTTATAAATAAATAAATAAATAAATAAATACCACAACAGAGCCCCCCCCCCAATTCTGACCTTTCCCTGTTTGGGACCGTTTGCCTGTTCGCATATGTCGGAAATCGTTTCCATGGGGTGCACTCACCTTGCTGCACCGATTGGGGAGAGAAGGAGCGAAGTCATCAAGAAAACACGGTCTGAGGTGCCCTCACGGACCACCTTGCTGGCTACAGTGACCCCCGAGCAGCACAACGTGGAATTCTTGCAGAGCGGAAGGAGTCAATTAGGCAGGGAAAACCGTTAAAGCCGCCGCTCGGATTGAAACAAAATTAATTTTCAAAGTGGAGAGGTGCGCCTTTATAAAGACGGTGGATTACATTTTATTGTTTTCCGTTTAAAACTCCGCTAATTAGCACAATACTGTTGTGGCTGCTTACCGGCCCATTAAATTAGAAACACCTCAAATTATTTCAGAAAGAAAAATAAATAAAAAATAAAACGCTGTAATAACCGCCAATAAACTCTACTAAATAGAAACAATTACTCTCCTTATAAAGGTCAACTGAGAACCACAAACCTTGTTTTTTTCCATTTAATTGGTTTGGGGATTGCATTGGGGGGGGGATGGTGCAGAAAATAATGCATGCAAATAGTAAAGCAGGCAACCCATATTAAACAATCTATGCAAATCATGATAATAATTAATAATAACAATTAAACAAATGGCTGGTAAACAAAACCAAAGGGGCCATCTTAATGCATGGGCATGCTGGGCACATTGCCCGGAGGCCCCCGTTTTTTTCTGATGCCTATGGATGTATTGCTATCAAAACAGGGGCCCCAGTGCCCTACTTCGCCCAGGGGTGCCTATGATGCTGTTAAGACAGCCCTGTTTATAACAGATCTTCATTATTTAGTGCCACTAGCTTTGGCATTGAGTGTCATTCAAATGTCACCAATACACGTGTGGGTTGGTGGGCCTGTGTCGTAGTAAGGCTGCCTTTTCAATAAATCCACTTTTTTGTCCTTGGATTTCTTTTTTTCCTTTCCGCTTCCTTCATAGATTTTATTGGGTCGTTATTGTCACACGGAGAGGGGACTTACATGTGCTGGTCATGTCATGATTAGTGACCTCAAAACTGTACCTGTAAAAAATCTCTGAATGCAATTGTCAAGCCCCCCAAAACATTTGTAATACAGCCAGGAAGGCAGACAGGCAAAAAAAAACAAAAAAAAAAACAGCCTGGTAGCCCCTTTAAATAAAACCAATCGAAAAGACCACCGGTCAACAGCTGAAACAAAATGCAAATGCTTCAACGGTGAGGCTGTCAGTGGTCAGGAGCGCCGTCTGTCCATCTTGGGTGTCAGTTTGACATCTGACACCACCCTCCAAGAGTGGGCCGGCTTTACGGGGCTAGTACTGGTAGGGGCGGAGTCTACTCTGGGTGTTGAGGCGGGGTTAGGCATCACCCTCCCACTAGCAATTCAGAACAGGCCATCCGCCTGAAGTCAAGCATGTTCAGGCCCGGCCAGTACTTCATCTAGGAAAAGCTTGGGTTGCTGCTGGAAGAGATTGTGGGTGAGGCAAGCAGGGGGCACTCACCCTGTGATATGAATGTGGATGCCAATGTCCCAGTGCAGTGACAGGGACACAGAGCTGTGAAAATGGTACTGTCCTTCAAATGCGATGTAAAAATCCAAGGTCCTGACTCTCTGCAGTCATAAAAGACCCCTGGGGCATCCTTCACAAAGAGTAGGGTGTGTCCTGATGTTCTGACTAAACTACCCACCATGCCCTAGTCATTCCGGCCCCCTAATCATCCCTTGCCTCTAATTGTCCCTCTCCTTCCCCTCTTCACTACCTAATCTCTCATGTGTGGTGATTGTACTGGCACCAAAATGGCATCATCCAGGTGGGTGCTACACATTAGTGGTGGTTGAAGTGGCGTCCCACTCTCGGTGTAAAGCACTTTTGGTAATAAGAAAAGAGTTATAGAAATGAAAAGAACTATTAGTATTTATTATGACTATCTTTAGGCGTCTTTTCTTGGCTGCAGAAGAGGAAGGAGATATTGTGAGCATCGGCTCCCCCCCTCATACTGGGAACTGTTTACCTCACCAGAGCCAGGAAGATGGTCCCCAGGCACACATGTGTGACAATCAGAGCATACATATTACTTTATAAGTATGTAATTAGGACAATATACAGTACATTTCACTTTTCCTATATGTATTATCATCCACCCATCATGGCCATCTAAGCAGGCTGCATGGACAATATACAGGAAAATATTCAGGAAACAAAGTCACTGGCGAATACATTACATTCACCGTGAAAAACATGGTGAATTTCACTGATCAACATTATATAATTCGCTCAGGACCACCGAAATCCAGCAGAGCAATTTCAAGTTACCCACACTGGACTTCATTTCCCAGCCTGCCTTTCTTGAGGTTCCTGAACAGTGATGGATGGATGGCCCCGCCTCTTTAGGATACACCCACAAAGTACAAGGAGCAAAACGCAAAGTGCAAAAAAGAGCCTTCACAGTTCTCTTCTTATATTATTGTGATGGTTTTGTATTCGTTCAAATACTTTTCACATAACCTACGTGATTAGTTCAAATTATTTTAGAGGGTTTATTTTCAAAATATGGGAGGGCAGGTTGTGGCATTCTGTGACTTCTGTTTCTCCCCACTGTCTGAATTATGACTGATGCAGCTCTTGTGTTCAGCAGCAGTTCTGCGTCTAACGCGTCTACAAATGTTTACAACACAAAATTAAGGGACAAGGCGCCCTGACAATTAGGAGACACGTGCTGAATGGTAAAATCACCAGCCACACCCGGGGGCAAGGCAGAGACTAAACCTCAAAAGGGTGGCAGAGCTGCTGGTTAATGTCAACTATTGAGGCAGACAGGGGACACAAAGAGACAGTAAGGTGGAAGGAGAAATGCAAATCCTCTCGTTCAGCCTTCATTTTCTAAGGATGTGGGCGTCTGAGTAGGTGGGCAGCATTACACTCCATTTGTCTGCTGTGTGTCATCTATTAAGGTACGCCGCCTGCCATTAGAAGATAGTCTTTAATTTTAGTGAAGGATCGCTGAGCATCACTTCACCTTTATCTTTCATTATTTCTTACTCAAATGGAAACGTAGCAAGTCTGAAATATTTACAGTAAGGAGAGTGTGAAAAAGATCTGCTAAAATATATTAAAATAGTGCCTTTCATATCAATCTGTCTATATATAGTTTAATGTCTATCTATCATATAATGCCTTTTACATCCATGTATCTATTATATAGTGCCTTTCCTATCTATCTATTATATAGTGTGTGATGGACAGCCATGGCCACTACCTGGCCAGGATGCTAGCAGGGCGGAATTACCAGGGGAAAGGGTATTGATGAGGCGATACCTCCCCTGGGGCACTATAGAGGGCAGCCCTCCTGGGCGGCTGTGGCACCATGGATTCCTGCAGGGTATGTCGGGAACTGGAGTTTAGTGAAGCCCCGTTAGGTTCCGTGGAGACCACCAGGGGGAGCTGCTGAGCCCTGTAAATGACCTCCAGCACACCTGGGAGTGATTCCAGGTAATAGTGATGAGCCACCTGGAACACTCCTGGGACCTGAATAAGAGGAGCCACCTCACTCCATATATACAAACATACACACACACACACATACACATACATGCATACATATATGTATATATGCATATAATATATATATTATATATATATACATATACAGTTGTGCTTGAAAGTTTGTGAACCCTTTAGAATTTTCTATATTTCTGCATAAATATGCCCTAAAACATCATCAGATTTTCATTCAAGTCCTAAAAGTAGATAAAGAGAAACCAGTTAAACAAATGAGACAAAAATATTACACTTGGTCATTTATTTATTGAGGAAAATGATCGAATATTACATATTTGTGAGTGGCAAAAGTATGTGAACCTTTACTTTCAGTATCTGGTGTGGACCCCCTTTGCAGCAATAACTGCAACTAAACGTTTCCGGTAACTTCTGATCATTCCTGCACACCGGCTTGGAGGAATTTTAGCCCATTCCTCTGTCCAGAACAGCTTCAACTCTGGGATTTTGGTGGGTTTCCTCACATGAACTGCTCGCTTCAGATCCTTCCACAACATTTCGATTGGATTAAGGTCAGGACTTTGACTTGGCCTTTCCAAACCATTAACTTTATACTTCTTAACCATTCTTTGGTAGAACGATTTGTGTGCTTAGGGTCGTTGTCTTGCTGCATGACCCACCTTCTCTTGAGATTCAGTTCATGGACAGATGTCCTGACATTTTCCTTTAGAATTCTCTGATATAATTCAGAATTCATTGTTCCATCAATGAAGTCAAGCCGTCCTGGCCCAGATGCAGCAAAACAGGCCCAAACCATGATACTATCACCACCATGTTTCACAGATAGGATAAGGTTCTTATGCTGGAATGCAGTGTTTTCCTTTCTCCAAACATAACGCTTTTCATTTAAACCAAAAATTTCTATTTTGCTCTCATCTGTCTACAAAGCATTCTTCCAATAGCCTTCTGGTTTGTCCACGTGATCTTTAGCAAACTGCAGACGAGCAGCACTGTTTTTTTTGGAGAGCAGTGGCTTTCTCTTTGCAACTCTGTCATGCACACCATTGTTGCTCAGTATTCTCCTGATGGTGGACTCATGAACATGAACATTAGCCAATGTGAGAGAGGCCTTCAGTTGCTTAGAAGTTACCCTGGAGTCCTTTGTGACCTCGCCAACTATTACACGCCTTGCTCTTGGAGTGATCTTTGTTGGTCGACCACTCCTGGGGAGGGTAACAATGGTCTTGAATTTCTTCCATTTGTAAAAAGTCTGTCTGCCTGTGGATTGGTGGAGTCCAAACTCTTTAGAGATGGTTTTGTAACCTTTTCCAGCCTGATGAGCATCAACAACTCTTTTTGTGAGGTCCTCAGAAATCTGCTTTGTTCGTGCCATGATACACTTCCACAAACATGTGTTGTGAAGAGCAGACTTTGATAGATCCCTGTTCTTTAAATAACACAGGGTGCCCACTCACACCTGATTGGCATCCCACTGATTGAAAACACCAGACTCGAATTTCACCTTCAAACTAACTGCTAATCCTAGAGGTTCACATATGTTTGCCACTCACAAATATGTAATATTCGATCATTCTCCATAATAAATAAATGACCAAGTATAATATTTTTGTCTCATTTGTTTAACTGGTTTCTCTTTATCGACTTTTAGGACTTAAATTGAAAATCAGATGATGTTTTAGGTGATATTTATGTAGAAATATAGAAAATTGTAAAGGGTTCACAAACTTTCAAGCACAACTGTATGTATATATATATATATATATATATATATATATATATATATATATATACACATATACATACACATATATACATATACACATATACATATATACACGTAGAGGGATATACACCCAGCCGGGACGCCCAGGAGGACCGGAGGAGGGCTTGCACCTCCTCCAAACCATGAGGGGGCGACCGCCCTGGTTACTTTGGGGACCACGGGTAGAGAGCTTGGAAGCTCAACCCTGTAGGGGCCTGTGGTTACCGCTTGGGGGCGCCCCAATGTCTTTGGAGCCCTGGACCTCAGCACTTCCACAACACCCGGAAGTGCTGGGGGAAGAGGAGCACGGACACACGGAGTGCTTCCGGGAATACAGCCGGCACTTCCGCCACACGGGCTGTGGCGGTGGAAGATTGCCAGGAAGCACCTGGAGCACATCCGGGGAATTATAAAAGGGGCCACCTCCCTTCATTCAGGGTTGGAATTGGGTGGAAGTGGACAGTCTTGGAGGAGAGGAGAGGAGGAGGCGGCAAAGAAAGGCATTGTTGAGGGCCTGGACTAAGGCTGATTGGTGCTGCAGCATTGGGGTGTTTAACATTGTGTATAGTGTAAATAAACGTGTGTTGGGTGCTAAAACGATGTCCGTCTGTCTGTGTCCGGGTCAGGTTCCACAGTGGTGTAGTCGGCAGGATGCTCCACCTGGCTCAAGGTGGGGACCTGCGTTAAAAAAATCATTCTGTGGACGGCCCGGCACAGCAGCGGAACCCACACACGTGCCGCAGGAGCGCCACCCACACAACCCCGCGGAAGCAACTGACCGCAGAAGGGCTGTCTTCCCCTTATGAGAGGAGACAACAGGCGGAGCAAGAAGGCAGCAGGCTGCTACGAGCACGCCGTCTCTGGAGGCGCCCAGGACAGCATGTCGCCTAGGGAGGCAACGCTGAGGACATCTCCTCGGACAGACGGGACCCGGGAGGTAAGTTCCCTGCTTGCCGGCAACTGGCCCTGGGGGGCCGTGTGTGTTTTGTGTGTTGCAGGCAGGGGCTGCCCGGATCCACATCAGTGGCAGGCGCATGTCGATCCGCGGTGCTTCACTGACGCAGCGGCAGCAGGGAGAGCTGTTGGAGAGGAGTCGCTGCCGCTCAGAAAGCCGCAGCAGCTGCGCAGCTGTCCCGGAGGCTCGTCGAAGCACCAGGAGGGAGAGCAAAATGGCCGCGGACCGGAAGTCCCTCCCCATGACAGGCACGGGATTGGACGGTGTGTCTTGCGTGCCCGCCAATGATTGGATGGAGATGGGACGAAGGAATGTCCATCATGTGCCGGGGAAAGACCCGATTGGCCCGGAAGGAAAGGCCCACAGGAAGCAGCCGGCATGTGTTGCTGACAGACAGGTAAGCCCACTGTCAGCTGACTTTCTGTCCTTGCCTGGGGTCCTGCGCAAAGTGGACGAGTGCCTTCAGTCCACAGGGCCATTATAGCAGGTGCTGAGTGCTCTCCGTGCAGAGTTACAGAAGCTGGAGGGGAAGGCAGTCGTGTCATTACAGACGCTGCGTGTTGCGGCAGAACGGCACGATGCTGGATCCTTTGGCTGGAGCAGTACGGCGGGGAAGGTGAGTAGAGCTGACCCCATAAAGCATGCGGGAGGTCCCACCGAAAAGGCCCGTGAAACACATGATCGGAACCGAGTAGGGGGATCTCCAACAGTGGACGCGGCGGTGGGTGCTGTGCACGTGGTGACGGGGGAAGAATCTAGAGGGCTGACAGGACGAGGGGCTGATGAGTGCCCCGGTCTGAGCTCCCTACGCCCCAAGCCCGCGGCGGCCTCGCGTTGTTCCACCGGGATGCAAACGGGACAGAGTCTCTTTTTATGCCATAAGGAGACTCAGACCGTCATGGAGTCCCAGTGTAAAGGGAGAAATCGAGGGGAGAATGCCAGTTCCTCCGATAGGAAGGGACGTGATGCTGGGTGCTCACGTCCACAGAAGGGCCGCCCTCTGCGGAGGCAGAGGGAAACCCCACAGCCGGCTGTGGTGACGGAGGCGCGTGCGGTCCCGTCCGATGTCCCAACACGGGGGGCACGGAGGACTTGAAAGGGGGGCTGAGGTGGCAAACGCCGGGGTACCGGTCAGAGGGGGGAGTGTTGCCCACATACAACACGAGGAGACGCCAAGTGGCGGCATCAGGGCAACATCTCCGCCCCTTGTTCTGATTTATATTTTGCAGGACCGGGCCCTGGAGTGGAGTATGTCTGCTTCCCGCCGTGGAACACCTGCCCTCGCGGGTCGGGCTGCTGGCCCCTAGGGGTCTCAGCTTGTGGTGGGGTACTGTGGCATGCAGCTGTGGGTGGTACCCAGCCAGAACGCCCAGGAGGACCGGAGGAGGGCTTGCGCCTCCTCCAGACCACGAGGGGGCAGCCACCCTGGTTGCTTTGGGGACCACAGGTAGAGAGCTGGAAGCTCAACCCTGTAGGGGCCCGTGGTCACCACCAGGGGGCGCCCTGATGTCTTTGGAGCACTGGACCTCAGCACTTCCACCATACCCAGAAGTGCTGGGGGTGAAGAGGAGCAGGGACACCCGGAGTGCTTCCGGGAATACAGCCGGCACTTCTGCCACGTGGAAGATTGCTGGGAAGCACCTGGAGCACATCCGGGGAATTATAAAAGGGGCCGCCTCCCTTCATTCAGGGCTGGAGCCGGGTGGAAGTGGACAGAGTCTTGCAGGAGAGGAGGCGGCGAAGAAAGGCATTGTTGAGGGCCTGGACTGAGGCTGATTGGTGCTGCGGCATTGGGGTGTGTGTGTTTTAACATTGTGTATAGTGTAAATAAATGTGTGTTGGGTGCTAAAACGATGTCTGTCTGTCTGTGTCCAGGCCAGGTTCCACAATATATTATATACATATATATATATATATATATACACATACATACATACATACATATATATATATATATATATA
>JANRMT010062823.1:13584758-13602234 GCA_026402145.1 Polypterus bichir lapradei
TACACACCACACCCTGAACTCCCACATACTTGGAATAAGCGACCAAGTAGTGTGGTAGACAGTAAAACCTTAGGGACTTTCAAAACTCGACTTGATGTTTTTTTGGAAGAAGTAATTGGATAGGACTGGCGAGCTTTTTTGGGCTGAATGGCCTGTTCTCGTCTAGAGTGTTCTAATGTTCCAAAAAAAACTTTTGGACTGAGAGATTTCTTTCGCCATGCATTTGACTCGCACTTGATCCTGCCTTACCTATCAGCATCTACACACTGTGATAGCACAAAATGTAAAAGGTGCTAAACAGGGGGTGATTAAATGGACACCTTCCACTGCTGGTTTCCATAACAATAAGTATGGAGGTCATAATGACAACACTAAGGTGCTATAAAGAGCGACTGCATGAAGGACCTCCAAATCCACTTCTGTCACCATATCCAATGCTAGTTTCTGTACCAATAGGAATAGCCCTCACTATATGAGGCTCTATATAGCGTATCTCAATCAAGGACTTCCAAATCCACCAGTCACTGTGGAAGTAATGAATATGAAAGGGTGACTGTAAAACCTTGCCTTGTGAAGAAATGGGTAAAGATAACATGATGATTTATAAGCTAAACAGAAAAATACAACAAAATGCTCAAAAGATCAAATTAATGATCTCAAATTAATTGTGTCTCAATACACAAGTCCAAAGGCAAGTCCAAGAGACAGGCCTGAGCATTCAGTAACGAGTAAAAACAAACAAAAAAAATACTTACAGAAAACTCCAACATGACTCAATGCTCCACTGCCAGGTCTGCTCTTTCTTACTACAATATAAAGGCAGAGGGAGGAGTCAGCAGCAGTGATGCTGGCATGGCTCCGCCTCCTTGTGGGTTCCACCCAGAAAGCATAAGAAATTACAGAATGTTAAAAGAGGAACATTAATAAACAAACATAACAGAAATAACGTATATCTTAAAAATACATAATGCAAGAATAAGAAAAACAACAATAAAACATAAAAGAAACATAAGGCAGGAAAAAAAACCAGCAAAAACAAAAGGAAAAACACAAAGTAAATGAAAAACAGTAAAATCAAAAAGTCGAGGAGAGAACTTGGACAGGTTGTGACGTCACCCTCCGTAATTTAACACACTTCCACTTTAGCCTCTCTTTCTTCAACCACCTTGTCCTCCTCAACACCTGACTCCAAATACAATACATGTACATCATTAACTGAAAAGAGCTTTAAAACCTTGCCTAATTGCTACTTCTGGGTTAGACCCCCCCAAGTCACTTCTGGGGCCAGATCTTCCCCCTGAAATTCCTACAGCTGACCCTTTATTGACCACAGACTTCACTGCGGGCCACCTCCCCAATTCACATATGAAGGGTTAGGTAACCCCAGGTATTTTGTATAATATAAAGTGCCTTTCCAATCTGTCATATGATGTTTCTTATTGCTATCTATCCATATTATAGTAACTTTAGTATCTGTAACTCTACCTACTAAACAGTACTACATAGTGCCTTACATTTTTATCTATTATACAGCACCTTTCCTATCTATCAATTTTCATTATATAGTGACTTTATCTATCAATCATATAGTGCCTTTCATGTCTATCTGTTTGTTTAACATACATAGCCTTTCATAGCCAGGCTACTAAACCACAGCCCATAAGGAGTGTGCCCATCATACACAGAGAGACAATACGTAAATACTTCACAAGGCCCTCAAACCCACTTGTATTTGGCAGGGAACTTGTAAATGGTTAGAGACATCCATAGGATCTGTCCACCTTCCATACACTGCCTTTAATATCTGTCTATTTCATATACAGTGCCTTTCATATCTATATCTATATATATATCTCTACTATATATAGATATATCTATTATTATTATTAATAAAAAAAATCTTGGGTCGAGACGTGATCTTCTCAGAAAGACACTTTGACGTCCTACGAGACTAGGCATTACAACCTTAGGAAGCAAGACCCGTGAGACGGTGACTTTTGCACGTCACGCCCTACTTACAAACAATTGTGGCAGACAGCCGAAGTCCATGCCCAGCCAGGACACCCCTTTGGGATATGTTTAAGGGTGAGCAGCCATGGACTTTGCAATACCTCCCCCTGGACGCTAGATGGCAACCCCCCTGGATTGGAGCGGTGCCTCCGTTTCCCGCAATGATCCATGGGAATTGGAGTTGGATGCAGCCCTGTTGGGTCCCACAGGCACTGCCAGGGAGTGCTGCAGCTGGGATTCCTGAGCCCTTATGGGCAGTGTTTTCGCAACACCCGGAAGTACAGACGGAACTCGACAGTCAACCACCTGGAGCACTTCCGGGTGGACTATAAAAGGGGCCAGCAGCCACCACTCAAAGAGCCTGTGTCGGGAGGAGGAGGGCTACGCTTTCCGGGAGGAGTGGTGGTGCAAAGAGGAAGAGTGTTTGTGCTTTAGTGTACTTGGGACTGTGTTGTGCCTGTGAGGGTCACAGGGAAGATGTGCCACACAGGTGAAGAAAAATAAAAAGTTTCTTGGTTTTATAAGTGTGTCCGGTGTGAGTCTGTGTCGGGTCTGGCACCTATATAACGCTTTTTTGTTACACTGGCATCCCAGATGGGACGTCATTGTGATATACTAGCCCAGCCACAGATGGATAGACACTGAATGTCCCAAATATACACACACTTTATTTTAAGTAACTTGGCTCAAACCCACAGTGCACAATTAGCAACAATAATGCTCTCGGTCCTTTTTCTCTCTCTCTCTCTTTTCCTTTCTTTTTCCTCCTGACTTAGGCTCCTGTCTTCTCCCTCTTGACTCTGACCTTGAGTGGAGTGCGGCGGCCTTCTTTATACTGCACTTGGAAGTGGTCCAGGAGCTTCTTGATTAACATCCAACAGCATTTCCGGGTGTGGCGGAAGTGCTGCATTAGGGTTCAGCTCCTCTTCTGGCAGCACTTCCTGTTGTGGCGGAAGTGCTGCTGACCACCGCTCCGGAGTTGTCCAGGCACCCCCTGGTGGTGGCCACGTCCCCCAAGGCTGCCTTCTCATGGGAAAAAACTGCCCCTGTCCCGGCGTCCCAGTGGGCAATGTCCCTGGACATCTGTCACACAATTTAAAACACGTTCACAGATATCTAACCTCTCAGTTGTTGGAATACTTTTGGCAGACACACTTCATGCGCTCCCAGCTCTTAAAAATTGTATACATTCTAGATGGCACATCAACGACTAAGCAAAGAAGAAAGAGCAGCTATGTGCAAATTCTGAAAATAAGGAAAGTAATAATCAGCCCAGACCAAGTGGAATTAAAAACCTTGTAGGTCCAATCAGGGTCAGAAATAAAAGACTTCATAAAGACATTCAAAAATGTTGGCATGATATACATGCAGAGCGGGTTAGAGATTATGAAAGCAGTGGAATTCGAAAGGCTCAAAAAAAAAAAAAAAAGAAAGAAAATATCGCATTCTCGCAAACAAATGGAAATTATTACTCGGTGAAATAACGGAACAGCAAAAAGAGATCAAATATATGGACATAAGTGATATGTCAGAAGTATATAGATATTGTTCGGTTTTAAACTTTAAGTCAGAGACTTGTAGATCGTCTAATTCGTGTTGCCATCTGGGAAAAGTAGTGTTGCCTCCCAATGAAGAGGCGTATCCACGAGAATTAAAAGATTTGTTGTTTGGTGAAAGTGAGATCCACAAACACTACAGGCAAAATATCCGAGTCTACAATAATCTTTTCACGTTCGTATCATTCAATGCTCAAAACGTAGATTTACACGATTCAGGACTATACGCTATGAGAATCTGAGGTCCTGCAACAATTAAAGCTACAAGTTTAATTTCAAAGAAAGCGCAATTCAGTGAAGTTTATATTTATGATGATGTAGAAGTGATGCAACACTGAATCGAAAGAGTATGTAACAATTCCCATGAAAATAACACTCTCTTTAAATTGTATATCCGGATAACCAAACCCGGGGAAGGGCGATCGAAGTGAGCAGGGGGCACAGCCCCCTAGTATATATTATATATATATATATATATATATACACATATACATATACACAGTAGATATATATAAATATAAATACAGTATATAGATATGGTGCATATACAGTACATCTGTCTATCTATCAATGATGCAGTGCCTTTCATATCTATCTATCTACCTATCTAGTGAATTTCAGATCTATCTATCCATCGAATTATTACAATCTTATATTTTATAATAATAATAATAATGCATTTTATTTATAAGGCACTTTACCTAAGCAGCATTTTACCTATTTAATAAATTGCCTTTTACATCTGTCCAATATAGTGCCTTTCCTATCTATTTTACAACTTCCTACCCCCTTTCTATATTTAACTGCCCAGAATGGCAGGATACACCATTCACAGTCTGCGGCTAATGAAGCCCCCTTCTCATGTCTCGCTGAGCACGCTAAGCTTAAATGCGGATCAAAAGCCAGAGGGATCTCCTCTGTCTGACTGAAATTAGTCTGAAGTGCATTATGAGGGCTGACTGCTGCTTGGGAAGTCCCAGTAGCTTGAACTTGAAAGCCTCGCCTCAGTCTCTTCTTCAGACCTTTCAAGTTAGGTGAGTTTCTGAAGCTCCAGAGTAAAAGGCAGTGGCTTTATGGATCTTTCATAGGTTCAATGTGCACTTACAGTAAGTGCCGATAATTACCAGTGGACTCTTTGTTCTGGTCTCTAGATATCATCTACCGCAGGTTATTTCAGAAAGAATGTCCCATCTGGTCTGGAGCTAAAGTAAACTTCATCTAGTGAAAGATGACACAAAACACCACTTCTCCAGATCAGTGAGGACTTGAGTGGATGGTGGCACAGTGGGTACTACAGCTGCTAGGTTCTAATCCAGCCAGTCTATGTAGTGCTTGCAGGTTCTCCCTATGTCTTCATGTACTCTGGATTTTCCGCAATACCTCAAATTAATGATTTTTAGATAGCATGTGACTCTGAAGTGCCCCAGTTTGCCCTGTGACAGAATGGCACACCATCCAAGGTTGGCCCCAGTGGTGTTGGGATAGGCTCAACCATTCCCCAATTCTGAACTGTAAGAAAATGGACAGAAATGTAAGGATTAAAATATAAAAGACATTCCCATGTTAACAACTGATAAAGGAGTGTAAGATAAAGACTCCAGTGGGCAAAGGAGTCAAAGCAAGAAGTCACCCCTGAGAGCCCACAAATATTTTGGAATGTGCAAAATCAAGGTTTGGCTGATCCTGAACATGGACATCTGGCTACCCTCACCTTTACCATCATACTCTAATATGACATATTGGTATCAAAAAGATGGTGTAATAATATTATGTTAAAATATGTACAGTAACTAGAAACATCTACGTATTCAAAGAGCGACCCTACAAAGACAGGCAGAACTTTCAATTTTACTACCGGGCAGCAAATATACAAGCTATTAAAACCTGGACATAGACACAAATAGACGAACATACACAGGCTTGGTCCGCAATAGAAAATATGTACCTAGAAAAAAATATTTTAAAAATCATTTGCATTTATTGCAGCTTAAAACTAGAAATGACAAAAACCTCAGAAACTGAAGGGTCAGTTAGCCTGGGGGAATACAGGTGGAGCGAAATGAAAGGTCATTAGCAGTTGCCCCATCTCCTATTGAAAGAAAGCCTGGGCTAGAATAGGGGCTTGAGATTGGAGTGGTGCTTGACCAGGAGGGAGTCTGCTTATCTTGTTGGTGCAGATAAGGTACATTAAGGAAGATAAAGGCAGAGGTAACAAAGAAGCTCAGTCTCTCTGCCACTTTCCAGCCATGAAGAAGCAAGCCATCTGTCACCTCAATTAAAGTACACACTTTGGCAAAGACCAGGCCTGACCAGAGCCAAATCAAAAATAATAAGACAGAGAGTCACCTGGTAGTAAGCATATGGAAGCAAAATGAATGGCAACCTTGATTGTAATGATGTTTTTGTCACACTTATTTTACATTTATCTGTAATTCATAAATACGTGCACATTTTTTCTCTTCTCCTTGTTCTGGTGTTGTTGCTTCAGGTCATAGATATACAGTAAAAGGTAACATAGGAGGGCTACAGTCATGTGACAAAGTTGAGCTGTAGTGGGCCCTGACTACTGGAGGGTGCTGAAGTTGCTAAAAGATTTGTGCAGCTAAGCCCTACACCTAAGCCTTACAGTATTTCCACCCCAATACCTTGAATATTACCAGCATACACCAGAAAAATGTCCACATAGATTAAAATATACTAGGCAACATACACACACTCACCAGCTACTAGGTACACATTACTAATACTGAGTTGGACCCCCTTTTACCTTCAGAACTGAAATAATTCTTCGTGGAACAGATTCAACAAGGTACTGGAAACGTTCCTCTGGGATTATGGTCCACATTTACACGATAGTATCACACATTTGCTGCAGATTTGTCAGCTACACATCAATGATGTGAATCTCCCATTCTATCACATCACAAAGGTGCTCTCCTGGATTGAGATCTGGTGCCTGTGAAGGCCATTTGAGTGCAGTGAACTCATTGTCATGTTCAAGAAACCAGTTTGAGATGATTTGAGCTTTGTGTCATGGCGTGTTATCCTGCTGGAAGGAGCCATCTGCGGTCATAAAGGGATGGACATGGTCAGCAACACTACTCAGGTAGGCTGTGGCATTTAAATGATGCTCAGTTGGTACTAAGGGACCCAAAGTGTGCCAAGAAAATATCCCCCACACCATTATACCGCCAGCCTGAACCGTTGATACAAGGCACGATGGATCCATGCTTTCACGTTGCTGACGCCAAATTCTGACCCCACCATTCTGAATACTGCAGTAGAAATTGAGACTCATCAGACAAGGCAGCATTTTTCCCAAAGTTATATTGTCCTATTTTGCTGAGCTCATGTAAACTGTAGTCTCAGTTGCTTGTTCTTAGCTGACAGGAGTGGCACCAGTGTGGTCTCCTGCTGCTGAATCCCACCTGCTACAAGGAGTCCAAAAAATGATTTGGATAGGAATATAAATAACAAACTGGTGAAGTTTGCAGATGATACCAAGATACGTGGATTGGCGGATAAATGAGAATCCGTTATATCATCACAGAAGGACTTGGACAGCAGACAGGTTGGGCAGGTTTGTGGCAGATGAAGGTTAATGTCAGTAAATGTAAAGAATTACACATAAAGTAAAAATGTGAGGTTTGAATACACAATGAGGGGTTCTGAAAATTGGAAGTCCACCTTATGAGAAGGAGTTAGGAGTCATAGTGGACTCTAAGCTATCAACTGCCAGACAAGCCATTAAGAAGGCTAACAGAATGTCAGGTTATATAGCGCCTTGATGTGTGGAGTACAAGTCACAGGAGGTTCTGCTCAAGCTTTATAACACACTGCCGAGGCCTCATCTGGAGTCCTGTGTGCAGTTTGGGTCTCCATAAAGACATAACAGCACAGGAGAAAGTCCAGAGAAGAGCAACTCGGCTGATTCAGGGCTACAGGGGATGAGTTATGAGGAAAGATTAAAAGAGCTGAGCCTTTACAGTTTAAGGAAAAGAAGATTAAGAGGAGGCCTGAGTGAAGTGTTTAAAAAGATGAAGGGAATTAGTGCAGTGGATCGAGACGGTGACTTTAAAATGAGTTCATCAAGAACACAGGGACACAGTTAGAAACTTGTTAAGGGGAAATTTCATACAAACATGAGGAAGTTTTTCTTTACGCAGACAGCCATAGACACTTGGAATAAGCAACCAAGTAGAGTGGTAGACAGGAGGACCTTAGGGATTTTCAAAAATTAACTTAATGGTTTTTTTTTTTTAGAAGAATTAAGTGGATAGGACTGGCGAGCTTTCTTGTGCTGAATAGCCTGTTCTCGTCTAGATTGTTTTAATTGGGTTTCTGTTAAACTGGACCCAGCATGATGTGCAGCATTCAGGGATCCCTCCTGAGTTGCACTTCTAATCTCCAGTTCCCAAGAAAGCCCTGCGGGTGTCCAAGCTGGAACACCTGCAGCAGACCACTGCCACCTAACATATGGGGGGGGGATGGAACTGCTCCTGGCCTCCAACTTCTGCTCGATCATCTCCTGGCACCTTCCAACTTGGCAAGAGGTTATGCCATCGTCCAGCCGGGATGCCCTTCTGTCTTCCATGGTGCTCACATCACATAGACCAGGAAGCCTGGAGGATTTGATGCATGAGTTTGTGTGCATGACACACCCACATTAGCCGAGACACTCAAATGAGTTTTCGTTTTGATCAACTGCCATCTTTGTCAGACTGGTGTACTCACACAGACCCAAAGGGAACTTGAATGTTTTAGGCCTGAGTAGGGCAGGTCACTCAGATTACCTGACCTGCAAGGTGCTGAACCTCAAATCAGCTGCCATCTTAGCCTGACCAGAGACCCCAGACAGGCCAGGAGGACACTCCGCTTTCTGTTATCTCAATCCCATTAGCGTTCACGCTGACTGAGTGGCCAAGTGCTGAGCTGGCATCTCGTCAAAGGTGAATGCCCAGCTGCTCTTTTTACACTAAAGCCAATTAAAGAGCAGACGGCTCCACTCTGAAGCAAAGCAAGCGATGCCATCAATTCATGTAGTATAACGGGATGAGGCAGAACTGACAAAATGACTCCAAACGATGAGAAGGTCAGATCAGCAGGCACAGATATGTATTGTTATTGGTGGTCATTATTAATTTGTTTTACTCTTTACTGAGGAATTTTTGGGAACAATTTTGGTATTTCTGAGGTTGAACAATTTGATTATAGCATTTATTACATCTGTTGTGGGGTACAATATCTGTACATTTTGGTTTATATTTCCATTATATTTTGTTCAAGACAACAGATGAACTACATTCAGGACAAATCAATGCATGTCTTCTTCCCAGTTATACCTCACTTTTAAAACAGCTGTTCCAACAAGGAAAGGAAGACATGCTGGTGGCTCAGGCTATCAATTACTTTAGAAACAGACCTTACCTGAGAAAGGATGGACATCTAATTATTTTACAGCCTGGGAAAGGAAGACATAGCGACACCTCAGAGAACATCAAAAAAAGTTTTATCTTTGGGAAAACGGAGAGTGAATTAATTCTTCATAGTGACAGCCAGCCAATCAGAATATCTAACAATCACATCTTTCAAAACCCCCCAGAAGAATTTTAGAATAAATATGCCTAGTCTGAGAAGCGATATAGTGAGTAAGGAAGTAAGGAAGGAGGGAAGAAGAAGAAGAAGGGACGAAGACATCACTGGTCGTCAGAAAAGCATCATGAGCAACTACGAGTGCTCGATCACAAGCTGCCTGCGACATTCATCCTTGTCATCTTTACCTTTTCGTAAGCTTTTTCTAAAGACTATACATATCCAGACTTTTCTATCAGTCCTATTTTCTAATATTCTTTGTTCCAGTGGTATTATCATTCCTGTAATAAATACCTCGCTGCTTTTAACTTTCAATGCTTTGTCTTAATGTCTAGAGTGACTGAAGTAATAAGGTAGATTTCTTTGAGCACCTGGTGCAGTTAGAGGTTGCCATACGCTCCGTGCTGCAGAGGTTTATTAAGGCTGAGGGTGACAGCGCCACTCAATAGTAGGGAACATGACATGAAGTAATGTATTCTTGGAGAACAAAAGTAGACAGATAGATAGATAGATACTTTATTAATCCCAAGGGGAAAGTCACAAAAATAGAGAAAAATAGAGATAAAAAGGTAAAAAGATAAAGTCATATACGGAGCTGCTGGAAAAGGCTGCTACTCGGATGCGGCGCCGGAAATGATAGTAATATTTAGGTCTGAGATATCATTAAAACCTTGTATGTTGTTCGTGAGTCTCTTCAAGTGCTGAGAGAGTGACAGGCTGTGTTATTTCTAAGGCAATTGTGTGGTTTAAAGTGCTAGAGGTTAATCAGTTGTGTGTGTGTCATTCATGGGGCACTGTTGTGGTTAGGGTTTGAATGTATGCATATAGCTATGCATGTGTGTGCTAATCTTAAAGGCAACAGTAGACCAACCCGATAACGAACTTGACGAGTACACTTACCCTTGAAGAAAAACAGGTACAGGGTAAATAGAGGGAAATACTACGATAATACACCATCCCATCATGCTTCCTTACTAAGCTGTAACTTTTTAGCAACTTATCTCGACACCATTTTGTGACTTTCACATCAGCCGTTGCTAGGGCAGCCTCCCAGAAGTCTCTTTGTAGCATGCTCACATGACATCATCAGCGTGACCCTTTAAAAAAATCATTTAAAAGTCTTAACGTGTGCTTCACAGTATTTTCGTTCTGTGTTTTGACGTACTTTCCTGTTTTTACGATTCAGATTCTTGTCTTGTGTTCCTGGTTTGGTGAAAGTTCAGTTTTTCTCTTTGGTTCTGACCCCAGCATGTTCTTTCTGCTTTGTTCTTATGTCATCTTCTTGCCTCGGAGTGTATGTGACAAATGGGCACAAATTCCCACAGACACACTCCAAAATCTTAAGGAAAGAACAGTGAAGACAATGGGGGGAGGGCAACTCTATATTAATGCCCATGGGTTTGGAATGTGATGTTCACCAAGTTCACACAGGTGTGATAATCAGGTGGTTCGGGACCTTGCTTCCAATGAAGGGTACTGTTAATGCTACAGCAAATAAAGACATTTGAGAAAATTGTGAACTTCCAACTTTGTGGCAACAGTGTGGGGAAGGCAGCATGACAGTACCCCCTGTACAGGAACCAATGGAGGAACTCGAGTGACCTGAACAGAGAGCCCCGAGGTCAACACTCTAGGATGAATTAGAACTCCTATTGTGAGAAAGGTTTTCTCAACCAGCTCTCGTACCTGACCTCACAAAAGGTGACAGACACAGACACACTCCATAATCTCGAAGAACGAACAGTGAAGACTGTTATAGGGGGGCAACTCTATATTAATGTCCATGGTTTGGAATGGGATGTTCAACAAGCTCATAAAGGTGTGATACTCAGGTGTCCACAAAACTTTTTGCCATTTAGTGCATCACTTGCCTGTATGGTGTGAGAACTTCATTGTTTATTTCATGATCTTCCTGTTTTGACATTCTTTTTGTAATCTCACATGGTGGTGGTAGTAATTGGTGATGTTATGAATTCCTTTGTCATGACTGGCTTTGGTGGACACAGAGCCTGGGGGATAGTGGGGGGGAAGTGCCTTATCATTGGCTAGCATTCCATTCAGGGTTGGTTGAAGCCTTGTGTCCAATACTAAAGGAACAGGTGCCAGCTCTCTGGAGATATTATGAACTAGAGAGTTTCCAAGCACAAACAAATTCCAACAATGGCTCAAAATGCCTACTTTATGGTGGAAAAAATGTCAAACCCCTGTTACTCTAAAACGGACAAATGTTTGTATAAATAAAAAATGTACTTTAACAAGAACACCCTGAAATAAACATTAAGTTCCAATGAGCACTAGAGGCAACAGAAGGGAAACAAGTCCCAATACACAATTCAGTAGGCAAAGACAAAAACAGAACAAAAACAAAAAAAATCTGGAAATCCAAAATATAAAAAATGAGCAAAAAACACAGGGGACCTCACCAACCACCTAGCAGTTTTAATGAACCTCAAAGGACTGTGGGTTTTCAACCAGTCTTTATATGGCTGTGGACAGTGCCTTGTGGTGCTGGGCAAGTGGCCCCGCCTCTTCAGGTCCCGCGCACAAGACACAATAATAGAACAAGCATAGAAATTAAATAATATAAAACAACTAATAAGAAACACATGATTAATACCAGTAACATTACTAACATACAGAAAAGAATCAGAAACGGACCTGCAGTCACACCATATGCACTTCAGAAGATGAAGCTAAGCATGTTCAGGCCCAGCCAGTGCTTGAATGGGGGACTACCTAGGAAAAGCTTGGGTGGCTCCTGGAAGAGGGGTTGGCGAGGCCAGCAGGAAGCGTTTACACGGTGGTCCGAGTGTGGACCCCAATGTAGTGATGGTCACACTGTGCTGTAAAAATGGCACCACCCTTCAGATGAGATGTAAAACTGAGGGGGCCTGACTCCCTGTGGTCATAAAAGATCCCTGGACATCCTTCATAAAGAGTAGGGTGTATCCAGCTGTCCTGGCTAAATTGCCCACCATGGCCTGGTCTTTCTAGCCCCTTCATCACCCCGTCTCTAACTGGCTAACTATCTCTCACCCCTTCATCAACTAACAGCTAATGTGTGGTGAGTGTACTGGCACAAAAATGGCTGCCATCGCATCACCCAGGAGGGTGCTGCACATTACTGGTGGTTTAAGTGTCTCCGTGCTGACTATGTAAAGTGCTTTCAGTAGTGAGAAAAGCACCATACAAATATAAAGAATTATTATTATTTAAACAAGACATAAAAGAGAAATTTGCAACTCACCCTGACTGAAACATAACAATCTGATGGACTTGCAGGAAGGTTTCTCACTGAACTTCAAGTCTGATATTCAGTATATGCATTTAATTATCATTCCTGGTGGCTCTGTAATCCGTACTAACCCCTACTTTATCTGATAGATAGATAGATAGATACTTTATTAATCCCAAGGGGAAATTCACATAATCCAGCAACAGCATACTGATACAAAAAACAAAATTAAATTAAAGAGTAATAAAAATGCATGTAAAAACAGACAATAACTTTGAATAATGTTAGCATTTACTCCGCCGGGTGGAACTGAAGAGTCGCATAGTGTGGTTCTGTTGTTCTTTTTCCGGTTTTCTGTGGTGGCGGTCTGCACCACCACCACCTGATCAAAGCACCATGATGTCCCTACAATGATGGATTAAAGGCCAGAAGTCCACATGGCCGTCACCATCAAGTTCTTCCATGAGAATTCTGAATACAATGAGGACTGATTTGAGGTCATTTATGTTTGGTAGAATGCCTAGAGGGGGCTGGGTGATCTTGTGGCCTCGGACCCCCTGCAGATTTTTTTTTTTTCTCCAGCCATCTGGAGTATTTTTTTTTGTTTTTTCTGTCCTCCCTGGCCATTGGACCTTACTTTTATTCTATGTTGATTAGTGCTCCCTAATTTTAATTCTTATTTATTTTGTCTTTTTTCTCTCTTTCTTCATCATGTAAAGCACTTTGAGCGACATCGTTTGTATGAAAATGTGCTATAGAAAGAAATGTTGTTGTTGTTGAGACGTTTAATATTTTGATAACTCCTTATTCTGGTTTATTCTTGGTCGTGAACTACAAGAAGCCCCACGGTAAGATCAGTGCCAAGGAGGCGGTTGGCACGAGGCATCACAAATCCAAGAAATGAATACCTCTGTGTATTTTCCCAGTTACCCGTGAGTGTGCCATAGCTAAACTACATCTCTCACAGACTTCTTCTTCATTCTGTGCCTCCTCATTTGTCAAAAGTGCCGTTACTTAAGCCTAACTCTCCCCTCACTATCATATAAATTTTCTTTTCCGCCACCATGGCAGATTCCTTGACATGACAGGTGCTGATAACGTTCCATTTCTTTTCTCCCATTAAATATTTACCAGCCAGCGTTTTACAGACTTTATCATTTCACAGAACCCGTCTCTCTCTGACATCTTCAAGTTCCCCCCTGGGATGCATTATGCACTTATTCACCAGGTTAATTGTGGATATCCAAATCATAGCTGACAGTCGAATTTAAAAGGGTCTGCTTTGTGATGGTGCTCAAATATTGTGAGCAGAATGAGCTCCTCCACACCTTCCTGGAGAGTTCAATCAGCTTCTACCCCTTCAAACCGGCATGGTATTGTTTCTTGATCTTCTCCTTTATGGTCCTCTCTCTCTATCTATCACAAACAGCTAGGCTATTAGATATACAATATGACCAAATGTAAGTGGTCACCCCTCCAAATTATTGAGTTCAGGTGTCTTGAGTGCATAAAATCAAACAGAGCTACACAATTTCCATTGACAAACACTGGCAGTAGAATGAGGAGCTCAGTGACATTAAACGTGGCTCCATCATAGAATGCCACTTCTGCCACAAGTCTGTACATGAAATTCCAACTCTGTTAGATCTGCCCTGGTCAACTGCACATCCTGTTACTGTGAAGTGGAAACACTGAGGAGCAATAACATGGTAGACCACAAAGACTCAGAGTGCTGAAGCGCATAGTGTAGCCTAAAAATGGCCTTTCCTCTGTGGCATCATTCACAACAATGAAATGAACTGCCTCTGGAAACAATACCTGCACAACAACTGTCCATCAGGAGCTTCAAGAAATGGGTTGACATGGCCGAGAAGCTGCACGCAAGTCTAAACACCACTGTGTGTGTTACCGGCCTCAGGCCTAGGGGAACCTGGGTCAGGTACAAGCATCTATTGATACAGGGTGTAGCCACAGCGATATAGTGAAAGAGCTGTGAAAGGCACTACAGTATATAGGCACCCAACTCGACACAAACTGACAACGGAGGCACGTGAAAACTAAACAAAAAGATTTATTTTTCTTCACCTGTGGGGCACATCTTACCCATGTCCCTCAGGCACAGCACAGTCCAAAAAAACACACAAGCACCAAAATCAAAACACAGAAACAAAAGTTCTTCCTCCACTCTTCGCAGGCAGCCTCGTCCTCCTCCCAACTCTGGCACCCTGAGTAGTGGCCGCAAGCTCCCTTTTTAACCTAAATTAGGCTGCACTTCCGGGTGTGGCTGCATTTCCGCCCACCAGGCTCAGGAAGCCTTGCAGCTCCCCCAGGCGGTTGGCACGGAATCCAACAGGGAAGAGCTCCAAAGTCCCACGCCTGTGGCCTCAATGCAACCCAGGGGAGCTTCCACCAAGTGTTCTGGGGGACATAAATGTGGATCCCATGGCTGCTCCCCCGGATCTACTGTCAAAGGGGCGTCCCAGCCAGGCACGGGTCCTGGCTGTCCGCCACAGAGCATAAAAGAAGCAGGCAGCAGTCATGAATCTCAGACCAGACTTCTCTGTTCTCTTTTATTCTCATTTACCCAGAAATATATAAATACTTCAGTCTCTGCATAGATCAACATGACGATCAGTGAAGCAATGGTGCATGCCAATTTCTCCTGCGGAACAAAGACTGTCAACACATTTACTTTGGTTCAACAATAGTATTGGGGTCAGCTATCAAAAAGTACCTGATTAGACACCAGTGTTCCCAGAACTTGTACATTTTCAAAGGAAGCAGGCAGTTCTGTATCCCCACATTGTGAATGGATGAGATACTAAATCAAAGCAGTCTGACTATTCAAAGCAGGTGACTCTTTAGCAAGACAGGTAAATATTTATGTCCTGTAGATAGCCATTGTTTTGTCTTGGTAGAGTAATATTTTACTCTTTCCCCTATTGTATTATTAATATGTAGCCTTTGTCAGAATGCCTCAAATCTCCCAGACTTACGACTGTTTATAAGGTATTATAGTATATAACTTCTCCCTACCTTCCCTTCTACATCCATAACCTCAGGCAATTAGGTGTAGTAAAAGACAAGCAGGACTTAAGTTACAATTTGGACAATTTATTATTGGTAATATTCATAAATAATAATAATATGCAATGTGCATTTGAATATTGGCAACCATACAACCTGATAAATGGTGAAGTGTAGTTTCAGGTGGCACACAGACTTGTTAGTTACTTAATGTCTCTAGTTAAGGCATCATTTGTGGTCAGCTTTCTTCAAAACAGGCCGCATGCCTGTCTCAATATGGCTGCCGAGCTGTGCTCTTCATTGTGTTGTTCTTTTCAGTTTATGGTGTGTGAGATGCTGCTTCATCATTTGCTAGGTCAAAGAGAGAGTGAGGGAGTGAGCAAATTTATAGATGTTCTGTCCAATCCCTACAGCCAATAGGACGTCATGGTACTTAAAGGCTTCTGATACAAGCCTGTTCCAACCAGCCATACTTCAGACCAATGGGGTAAATAGAACATCTTCACACCTGCCCCCAAAACCATGATGTAGCGAGTTCCTCTTAAAGTAGGATGAGGAACCTGTCACACACAAAAACCTCCTACTCTTAGGAAAGATAATTCTATTAGGATCGGAACCAGACAGAACCTTATTCCCCCCCTTTGATCCCCTCAGCTGGAGATGACCTTTATGAATTTATAAAAGGAAATAACCACCCTAACAATTATTTAAACAAAACATATTTTATAAATCAATCAAACAAAACAATAAACACCATTTAAACAATCCTCCCCAAATCCGTAACAACTACACAAACCCTAATTAATATGCCCACCCCTTTAAACCCTTTTACAATATACTCCCCAGAAAACGGCGAAAGAAAGAATATCCCCTATTTAAAGACAGCACAAATATATTCACAAATATAAATTAGACACACACACATTCCCCACACGTTTTCCAGTCCCATTTATATTAACTTTGTTTTAAGTTTGTATCCAATCAGCCTGGGAAGTCTGTGATACATCCAGCGTTCAAGTCAAATATATTCCACCACCTCGTTATAAATCTATACAAAAGAAGCGATCTCACCGGCCTGGCAACGACTCTGCTGTAGAAGGTTGAAGTCAGTCTCACCCGGGTGTCTCGGTGTTAACGTCTGACCATAGCAGATGCCCGCATCAAAATTGTTAAGTAAAGCCATGCGCTTCGAGGATCCTTTCTGATTAGCCAGCACTTCTTTTCTGTGCGTTATTTTTTTATGGAGCCTTACGTGCTTTACCAATGGCTTCTTTTCTATTCACCTTCCCAGCTTCTTCTTTAAACAAACTTTCTTCTTGTTTTAAAATACGCACCTCCTTGCCTTTTAAAGTCGTTCTCCTTACGTCACACCAAAGCACATTTTGGCAAGGACCCACAGGCGTGGTTTGGCCCCCTGCTCCCCTTAAAGAGATATCACTTAAGACAATATTCTCTCAGACATAAACTCTAAAGGGAGCAAGCGGCAGAAACAGTTAAAAGCACACAAAGTATGTGACAACCATTACATTGTGTTAAGGTAAAGCTTGGCAGTCAGGCACCCTGACTTTCCTATGGGGGTTGAGAGAATTCAGAGAAACGTTAGCCAAACTTGTTTAAGGCACTTCCTGCCCTAATTCAAAGAGACCCATTCCTAAAAGGCAGGGAGGGGTAAACATGAATGCTTCTCACTAATGTAACACTAATATTACATTGCTTTGACTAAATTATAAATAAAGACATACAAAATATTTATCAACTTGTATGCTAAATCTCACATCACAATATCCATCAATGATAACCTGTAGCAGAGTTTTCCAGAAATTTTGCCTTTTCTTTAAAACACTGGTTTACAGCCTATTACACTAAGCAACACACAGAAATGTGATTTTCTTTAAAACACGGAATTCCATCCCATTACATGTGCAATGACAAGTGCCAACTGGACTCGGTGCAGTGGTTCTCTGGGGTGACGAATCGCACCCTCTGGACTGCATGCTGCCCAGAGGGGACTGGGCGGTCTCTTGGTCTGGAATCCCTACAGATTTTATTTTTTTTT
>JANRMT010062823.1:13602334-13627001 GCA_026402145.1 Polypterus bichir lapradei
GTTTTTTTTTTTTTTTTTTCTTTCTGTCCACCCTGGCCATCGGACCTTACTTATTCTATGTTAATTAATGTTGACTTATGTTTATTTTTTATTGTGTCTTCCATTTTTCTATTCTTCATTTTGTAAAGCACTTTGAGCTACATTTTTTTGTATGAAAACGTGCTATATAAATAAATGTTGTTGTTGTTGTTGCTGTAAAGTTTGGTGGTCTGGGGCTGTTTTTCAGGGTTTGGGCTCGGCCCCTTGCCTTCAAGTAAAGGCTACAGCAGACAAAGACATCTGAGGCAATTGTGGCATTACAACTTTGTGGAAGACAACATGACTGTACCCCCTGTACAGAAACCAATAGAGGAACTCAAGTGACCTGCACATAGAGCCCCGAGCTCAACATTTTGGGATGAATCAGAACTCCAATTGTGAGAAAGGTCTTCTCATCCTGCACCTGGGCACAAATTACCACAGACACACTCCATAATCTCGAGGAAAGCCTATTGTGGGGGAGGGGGGACAACTCTATATTAATGTGCATTAGTTTGGAATGAGATGATCAACAAGCTCATACAGGTGTGATAGCCAGGTGTCCAATAGTCTGTACAGCGTGAGATCTTTCATGTTTTAGTTCATCACCTTCTCGTTTTGATATTCTGCTGCCATGGTGGTGCAGTGATTGGCGATGTTATATCCTTCACAGGGCTGGCTTTTGGTTGGCACTAAAGCTGAGGGATGCAGGGGGTGTGGTGTATTATCATAGAAGTTTATTTATGGACTTCAGCTCGGCCTTTAACACCATTCACCCACCACGACTGGTGTCCAAATCTGGGACTTCCATCACTCACTTGCAGTTGGATACTGGACTTCCTGTCTGTTCGCTCCCAGAGGGTTAGGCTGGGTCCCCACATCTCCACTGCTCTCAGCCTCAACACCAGGATGCCACAGGGTGGTGTGCTCAGCCCACTCCTCTACACCCTCTACACATATGACTTTGTTCCCACCCACCAAAGCAACAAGATCATAAAGTTAGTGGATGACACGACGGTGGTCAGACTCATCTCAGGCAAGGAGGGTGAACTGGCATACATCGACAAGGTGGATCGGCTGTCGGAGTGGTGCAATCAATAACTGCTCCTCATCACCACAAAAATGAAAGAGCTTGTAATTGACTTTAGAAAAAACAAAACTGACATCCCCGCCACTCATCATTGTTCCAGAGTGGGGAGGGTACAGCCAATTACAGTCTGTGCAGTCTGTGTGGAGAGGGTACCGGTGTTCAGGTTTCTGGGCATTGAGCTGGACGTTGACCTGACCTGGAGGGCCAACACCAAGGAGCTGCTGAAGAAGGCACAACATAAAGTGTATGTTCTGAGAATCCTCAAAAAGAACCATCTCCCCAAAAATCTGCTCCTTGCCTTTTATCACTGTTCCATCGAGAGTGTGCTCATATATGGACTGTGTGTGTGGTACGGCAGCTGCACTTCCTCAGAAAGGAAAAACGCTCCACAGGGTCGTCAGGACAGCGGAGAGAACAATTGGCTGTACCCTCCCCACTCTGGAACAAACCTACACCTCCCGATGCCGCAAAAAAGCGATAAGACATTTCACAGGATTCATCATATCCCGGTCGTTGTCTCTTTCAGCTTTTGCCATCGGGCAAGAGATACAGAGCAATGAAAACCAGGACAAACCGCCTTAAAAACAGTTTTTATCCAAAAGCAATCATGGCCCTGAACTCAAATAAAACTGCTCCATATCATTCTCTAAATGTGTAATATAGACCTTAAGCCAGCCAATGCAATTTGTACATATGACAAGTGTAATTTGTATATATTTGTAATGTACTTTTATTACTATTCTTTTTCTTGTTTTTTGAACTCTTATGCCTCACACTGAGTCGACAGCACCATCAATTTCGTGGTTCCTTTGTAAAAGTGACAATGACAATAAAGATTTATCTATCTATTCGTTACTTCAGTTCATGTACAGCCTATGGCTATAGCTAACGTTGATGTGGGCACACTGGTGTAGCATGGATTTCGTGTGCCCCCTTGCAATTATGATGGTGGGGTCCCCACCCTGAAGAAAAAAAAAAAAAACAATTGTTTCAACCCCATCTGCATCATCACTAAAGTCAGGAACTGTTCCAATGAATTGTTCCTTCACTGTGTCTCCATGATTTGTTACAATTTGGGGGGAAAGCTGCTATGGTGTTAACATAACAATAATGAAACATTTTGAGACCTCTGTGTTTTTATATTCTTATTTTGGTTCAAATATTTCTCATTGTTGTATTATTATTATTAATATTATTAAATAAAAAAACAGGCTTAGTTAATGGGATGCCCTCTGGACCCACTGGAGGTAGTAGTGGAGAACAAAATGAAGACAAAAATGAGTGCTATTATGAACAAAGCTGCACGTCCTCTCTCTCGGACACACTCACAATGGGGACTTTCAGCTAACAGATGTGCGTGAAGAAATACTACTAGGGCTTCCACATCCCTATGAAAATACGCCTTTATAGTGTCTTGCTGGACTCTCTATTATTAGCTAAGAAAGTTTTTCAATGGCATCTTAGGATATTTTAAGACATCAGAAGCATTTTGAGTTTCAAGGGCCAGATTCATATTTTAGGCTGAAGCCTACTAGTAGTTGGGGGGGTTGCCTGGGTTGGGGTAGGCCTCTTTTGGGCTGGCAGGCAAGGAAACGGATGGTAGGACTTGTAGTGTATTGTAAGTCTGACCTTTTGGGGATTCCGTAGTAATAAGGAATTATGGGTATTGGGGAGCTATTAGGAAGTAGATACCATGTTTTCCCAAAAATAAGACAGGGTCTTATATTAATTTTTCCTTCAAAAGACGCACTAGGGCTTATTTTCAGGGGATGTCTTGTTTTTCCATGAACAAAAATCTACATTTCTCTATATTATAAAAAAAAAAAAAAAAAAAAAATCTTGGAAGGCTTGGAAGGAGGCGATACGTGATTTTCTAAGAGACACTTTAATGACCCGCTAGACAAGGCAGTGAGACAAAAGGACAGCTGCTGCACAGGCTTTTAAATGATCGACATGCAGCATGACAGCAGTAAGACAGCGGCTGATCTGACCACGTCTCCTTCGCGTGCGTTGACCCCCTCCCCTCCCAACAACGCGAGCAGCAGAGACGCGTAGTGACTGGTGTGCTGGGCCCCCAGGGGGTGGGCGAGTGAAGCAAGCCGGGGGCACAACCCCCTAGTATTCTGGAACAGAAATCTACATTTATTCAAATACAGTCATGTCATCATCTTCTGGAACATCATCATAACTCTCCAAACCCCAAATTCCATCATAAATTTCTGGCGACTCCATTTCCTTTAGAACAATTGGCTCCAATCTCTCATGTCTAGCAATAGAGCTTTCCTTAAATGAGCACCTCTTGTCCATGTAGCCCGCTCGTAGTGCATTTGGATATCCAACTTCTTCTCTTTGCAGAAAGCAGTAAGATTTTTGCCCTGGGACTCCCCGACAATTCCTTTCTTGTCGACAGAATAACTCATTCTTTTTGCACTCATCTTGTCGGGGGGTCAAAATACCGGTATTATTTCCTGTCCATCTGTGTACATACGGTTGCAGTAGGCGTTTATAGCTCATCCAAAGTCGCCTGCGCAAAATCGTAACTAGGGCTTATTTTCGCAGTAGGGCTTATATTACGAGCATCCTGAAAAATCATGCTAGGGCTTATTTTCAGGGTAGGTCTTATTTTTGGGGAAACATGATAATAAATAATAATAATAATAATATTATATACTGGTACTGTGAGTGCTGTGCAGAGTGGAAGCAGAACCTCTGTGTTTTTTCCAGTTGATTCCTATGGTTTGTCCAGTGCTTGTATGGACTGGGTGTTGAGGAGGGTCGTGGGGTCCAGCGGCTGTGGGGCATCTGCTGGTGAAGAAAGATTCACAGATCTTGACTTTGCTGACGATGCTGTGATCTCTTATGAGTCAATGGAGGCTCGGATCGGGGCTCTCGAGAGACTGAGCGAGGAGTCCGAGTGTCTGGGCTTGCAAGTGTCCTGAATAAAAACCAAGATCCAGGCCGTTAATGACCTCTTTGGCACGGCCATCAGCAGTGTGTCTGTCTGCAGAGAGAGTGTCGACCTCATCGAGAGGTTTACTTACCTCGGCAGTGACATTCATGTCTCTGGTGACTCTTCCTATGAAGTCAGTAGATGGACTGGGAGAGCATGGGGGGTCATGAGGTCACTGGAAAGGGGTGTGTGATGCTCCCGATATCTGCAAAAGGACGAAGGTCCAAGTCTTTAGAGTCCTGGTGCTTCCTGTCTTGCTATATGGTTGCGAGACACGGACGTTATCTAGTGACCTGAGACGAAGACTGGACTAATGTGTCTCTCCGGAAAATACTTGGGTACCACTGATTTGACTTTGTGTTGCTCATGGAGTCCCGAATGAGGCACATCACTTGCATCATGAGGGAGCATCAGTTACGGCACTACGGCCATATGGCACGTTTCCCAGAGGGTGATCCAGCTCGTAAGATCCTCACTGTTGGGGACCCGAGTGGCTGGACCAGGCCAAGGGGTCACCCACGTAACACCTGGCTGCAGCAGACAGAAGGTCATTTCCGGAGAGAGAGATTGGACCGCGTGTCTGCCTGGGGGGTTGCCAACCGGCATCCCGAGTTGTTTCATCGTGTAGTGGGTGCAGCAACGTGCTGTACCAGTGTATACTCCCCAACTTGACTTGACTTGTAACGTGTACTCTGAAACGATCTTAATAAAAGGACCTGTTAGAGTTTATCACTTTGTATCCGTCTCCGTCTTCTTCCCTTTTATTAGTACAATATTATTGCCTATAGATATAACAGGACTGAAGTCAGATGGACTGTACTTCCCAGCTACTCACTGGTCCTCCTGCATTTTGCGGAGAATCCTTGGGAACCTATGTCCATGTGTATAAAACATCTCTGAATTACTCCCAGGAATTTCACTAAACGCAAGAGTAGGATAAGAGAGGCCCCGATTTGGACGTCTTTGTCTTATGTTTTGGACATGGGCACAGCTCTGGTGTGCCTACTTGTTTTTAGTTTGTGCCTATGAGACCTTTTCTTTTTTTTTTTTTTTTTTTAAACAGTTTGCTAATTTTAAAAAGCCTGCCGCCCCTCTGCAACACATACAGTACGGTGGAGCAAACATCTATTATTAAAATAATATCTCTTTTGAGAATTGCGCACAATAATAAGCTAGCAGAGCTGTACAGTCAGTCTGTCACTTTGTCTCAATAATGGTAACCAGTTGATGCCGTTAGCTTTCTATTTAGTTTAATTTAGCTGACGGTTCAATTATCTCGAAAAGCAGATGCGGATGATAATTTATGCCCCATCTTATCACTAATAGAGCCAGTGCTTTTCAAGTCATTCTTTTTCAGCTCAGGCATTTAAACATGCCATGCGCTTAACAAATGTGATCCCAAACTGTAGCAGAATGCTGGGGAGAGCTGATATTTAAAAAATGGGCACAAGGCATACAAGTCAGCTTGTCACTGGAGCGGTTTACACGGCACCATGCCACTGTACAACAAGGAATATAAAAGTTCACAAATGAACGGGTACCCACACTTGGACACTGACTAAGTAATGGACTGTAAACCCTTAGGCTGCCAGCTCAGCTCCTGCCTCTCAGTCATGGTGTGCCAGTCACTTGATCTCTCCATATGCCAATTCTAAAAATGAAAAGAAAAGAAGAGCTGGTGGCTGAAATATGTAGCAGGATGGCACTTCCTAAGGAAGTGCAAATGAGGGCATTATTAAGTGTGGCACAGTGGTTAAGGCTTTGGACTTCAAACCCTGAGGCTGTGAGTTCAAATCCCACTACTGACACCACTGTGTGACCCTGAGCTAGTCACTTGACCTGCCTGTGCTCCAATTGGCAAAACAACATAAGTGTAGCCAAGCCTATCTGAAATGTAAGTCGCTTTGGATAAAGGTGTCAGACAAATAATAATAATAACTGGAGAGTGTGGGACTTGATGGTTACTGCTGGGGTAAACATTGGCTCTGTGAGACCCTCATACTGAAAAAGAGGCTATAGAAAATGGGATTGACTTTGAACGTTGAGCTTTGGCACCTGCTTGTTTCCTGTTACTGGCAAAAGACATTTTGGGAAAAGCATAAATGGCTGTAAATATATCAACGTGAGATCTGCTGTGAAGGTTAGGCATCTTGATGGACTGACGGGCCCGTCCGGGGTTGTTTTCTGCTTTAATGCCCAGTGCTCATAACAAATTACAGTTTCTGAACACACTTTATTTGTTTGAATGCTCATTCTGTGTAACTTTATACAAGTCCAGACAAAGGCTTTGGACTTCAAAACCTTAAGGCTGATGGTTCGAATTCAACAACTAACTCTGTGTGACCCTGAGCAAGTCACTTCACCTGCATGTGCTCCAACTGGGCAATTTTAAAGAAACTAGGGGACTCTGCCCCCTGCTCACTTCGCTCGCCAACCCCAGAGAGGGCGCTACGCGTTAGTCACTTTGTGGATCTGCAAGTCGCATATGGGGAAGCGGATGTACAATTTAAACAGATCATTATTTTCATGGGAATTGTTACATATGCATAACAGAACTATTTTACATTACAGCGAGTAATTAATCATAGTAAAAAATAGTAAAACGGTATAAATTGAAAGTAAATTATGTTTTAATGTTGCATTACAGGTATTTGTTGCATTTTATACGTTTTCATTCTGTTTGACTTTGAAAGTAACACAAAAACTTTTTAAACTTACACTTTTACTGTAAAACTTCAGTAAAAACAATTTTTTAATTAACTTTTCATCAATATTGCATTGACTCTGGCGTGTCATTTAAAGCACACATTACAAAGTTGTCCAAATCATGTTTCTTCCATCTTAAAAATGCTGGGAAATTAAGGCGCTTTCTAAATAAACAGGATTCTGAGAAATTACTTTATGTATTTATTTCTAGTTCAATTGACTACTGCAATGCGGTGTTCACTGGATGTTCAAACTGTTCTCTATACAGCCTCCAGTTAATCCAAAATGCTGCTGCAAGAATTAATACAAGAACAAGAAAATTCGAACACTTAACTCCAGTTTTTACATCCTTACACTGGCTCCCGGTTAAGTTTAGGGCAGATTTCAAAATCCTCCTTTTAACATATAAAGCCTTAAATGGCCAAGGTCCGGCTTACTTGTCTGAACTTATCATGACTTACAAACCAGAGCGCACATTAAGATCTCAAGATGCCAGTCTGCCTATGATTCCAAGAATCAATAAAATAACAGCGGGAGGTCCAGACTTTAGTTACAGGGCCCCTAAACTGTGGAATGGTCTGCCTGCTACTATAAGAGATGCCCCTTCTGTCTCAGTTTTCAAATCCCGGCTGAAGACTCACTACTTCAGTTTAGCACACCCTGACTGCTGATTAACTGTACAGACTGCATCTCTGTTGTTAGCCATTAGCACTAAAACATAGGTAACATGATCATTATAATTGGATACTAACCCTCACCTATTCTGTTTCTCTTCTTGGTACTCAAATGTGGCACTTGGTGCCACGGCCCACCTGCCAAGATGTTTTGCTTGCCTAAGGTAAAGTCATCCCTGATGGAGGATCGCAGGAATCGTGGGGTAGAGGGGTCCTCTCATCGGATTGGCTGGCCCAGCGCTGACTCAGCTGTGGAATGGCCAATAGGAGGAGGCAAGTTGATGGATGAGGTCTCCAGGACTCTAAACAAATCTGAATCATATTATGGGATATCATCTACTGTTAAATTCTGCTCCATACTTGTAAATTTTTTATTTTTATATTGTATTGAGGATTTGTTCTGTTCTGTGTATTGTATTCTATTGTCCCCCTTCTTTTTGACACCCAGCATACCTGGAAAGGGGTCTCTCTTTGACCTGCCTTTCCCAAGGTTTCTTCTATTTTTTTCCATACAAGGGTTTTTTTTGGGAGTTTTTCCTTCTTTCTTAGAGAGTCAAGGCTTGGGGGCTGTCAAGAGGCAGGGCTTGTTAAAGCCCATTGGGGCACTCCTTATGTGATTTTGGGCTTTACAAAAATAAATTGCATTGTATTGTATTGTATTCCGTGTTTGGACTTACATCGTGACAACACAATGTATACAGTAACTGCCCGTGAGTGAATATCGTTTCTCTCTAATAAATAAACCAACTTTTTCGAATGTTTGTCCCTGTGATTTGTTAATGGTCTTTGCAAAAGCTCTTCTAACGGGAAACTATAAACGTTTTGAAATGAATGGCATATCAAGATCTCCTTTGGTGTCTAATGTTATCCGTTGAAGATGGACTACATTACCTTTCATGTCACCTGTTAAAATTTCACATCAGAATTGTTCGAGCAATTTTCAATACAACTAATCTTGTCGTACCAGTAACAGCACACTGCATGATAACATGCAGTGAATACACCTGTCTTGAGCATTCCTAGTTTTCATCCTCTTTCTCTGTACGTTTACCATTCGTTTGCTCAGAGGTTGATGCGCTTGCTGCTTCCTGAGCAGCTCTTCTCTTCTCCACCCTAACGGCCTGCTTCTTTGCTTCTTTCGTCACCATCTTTTCGCATTAAAACTGATTAAGTCAGTTTTTGTGTTGCAATTACTTAGTACTTTTTTCTTAATTTTTCACTTAAGCTGGCACTTAAAATCATTCTTGAGGCAGATTGAACACTTAAGATATGAAGAGGTAGGGCAAGAGATGGCGAAGGTGGTAGGGAATGAGAACTGTCCCCCTGCCGAGAGTTGATTCTACGATAAAATAAAAATAAAAAGAGGAACAACCTTGGAGGTCAATCATCACCCCAAGAGCGTATAGTAGACGTCACTTAGTATATGTGTTCCAAATTTCAGGTCAATAGGTGAAACGGTTGGCGAGCTACAAGTTATTTAAAATCCTGGACAGACAAACGAACAGCCACGGTAGCGTATTATATATAAAGATAATTGCACCCCCCATCACTCAGCCATAAATTACGCAATAACATTACGATACGTCCTTCTTTCAACAGTAATTCGCCCGGTGGAAGACAAGACCACGTTAACGGTTGTAGATATTCTTCGTGATATTGTAAGTTGATGTTTTCAGAGTCTATCGATACGCATTTAACCAATTTGCCGTGTAACCCATCACGTTAATTCGTTTCACTTAAGAAGTAACGTTTGTCACTTTTGATAGAGAGATCAGAGCTACGTGTGTTTTAGCGGGTAGCTGCTCATTGGCAGAGAAATCACGGCCACGTAACTCTTCTCCCCACACGGGGGACGCTCTCCCGTCAGCGCTCAACAAGATCAGATACAGAGGCGACGTTTGACGTTAGAGCGTACCATCCATCCATCCATCCGCTCGGCCAGAGATACCTTGCCAAATTTTACATTTTCTGTTATGCACCTAAAATCTGGAATAGCCTGCCAATAGGAATTTGCCATGCTAATACAGTAGAGCACTTTAAAACACTGCTGAAAACACATTACTTTAACATGGCCTTTTTATAACTTCACTTTAATTTCATACTGATAGTCTGTATGTTCAATTCATCATAATAACTATTTACAGTGGATCCAAAATCCATACTGACCCCTACTCTCTCTTCTGTTTCTTTTTCCGGTTTCTTTGTGGTGGCGGCCTGCGCCACCACCACCTACCCAAAGCATCATGATGCACCAACATTGATGGACTGAAAGCCAGAAGTCTACGTGACCATCATCATCAGGTCCTTCCATGAGAACCCTAAATACAAAGAGGACTGTTTCGTTTATGTTAGGTAGATTGCCCAGAGGGGACTGGGCGGTCTCTTTGTCTGGAATCCCTACAGATTTTATTTTTTTTTCTCCAGCTTTTGGAGTTTTTTTTTGTTTTTTCTGTCCACCCTGGCCATCGGACCTTTCTTATCCTATGTTAATTAATGTTGACTTATGTTTATTTTTTATTGTGTCTTTTACTTTTCTATTCATTTTGTAAAGCACTTTGAGCTACATTTTTTTGTATGAAAATGTGCTATATAAATAAATGTTGATTGATTGATTGATTGATTTTTGCAAAGAGATCACAGCCACATGCTCACCCCTGATAGCAAAACCAAAAATATTGTATATCAAGAGGCCCTCGGATACGAAAGCTATCAATATAAATTCTTCTCAGTACAAATGATTATCTTTTTTTTTTTTGACTTTTAAAAAGTTTGTCCTGTGTCACTACTACACGGGCGGAGCCGCAGGGGACAGCTAGTTAATAATAACTACTATTGTAACAGCCAGCTCTGTCACTCTAAAGATGGGTGGGTTCTGGACAGGTGATTGACAGCATGGTATTCACAGGTGTGCGGAGCTCCAAGTTCCGAGAAGCCCTGGAACTTTCTCATTAGACCTTTCAAGTCTGAGAAGGCTCAAGAAAGCAGGTGGAGGCTCCCATGGCGTTAAAAATAGAGTCTTGCAGATGATAACAAGGGTAACTGGGAAAAGGGAGACGATAGGAGACGCTGGTCAACGTTTGGGCAAACAGCGAGAGTGGAATTGCCTGCCTAGTTAAGTGACTGTGTTTTTTTTTTTTTTTAAGTGCCTTTTGTGAGTCTGATTTTCTGCTAGATTACTGCAGTAAATGTTTTATTATTGAATGAACACGCCTGTAATTGGGCTTAAATTCCATTGCTGTGTGCCTCAGTCTTTCCATTTTAGTGTTTGTTACAATAATAATAATAATAATGTGACGTGGGCGCTGCTGCCTCGCAGTTAGGAGACCTGGGTTCGCTTCCCGGGTCCTCCCTGCGTGGAGTTTGCATGTTCTCTCCATGTCTGCTTCCTCCCACACCCCAAAGACATGCAGGTTAGGTGGATTGGTGATTCTAAATTGGCCCTAGTGTGTGCTTGGTGTGTGGGTGTGTTTGTGTGTGTCCTGCGGTGGGTTGGCACTCTGCCCGGGATTGGTTCCTGCCTTGTGCCCTGTGTTGGCTGGGATTGGCTCCAGCAGACCGACCCTGTGTTCGTATTCAGCGGGTTGGATAATGGATGGATGGATAATGTGATGTGTCTTACCACTGCATGGGTAGGGTTGCCAGAGTAGAAAATTAGAAATACGGGACACTCTTAAAATCTCTCTCTATTTTACTATATATATAAATTTATACATGTCTCCTACACACCCAGACCAATATATTACATAAAAGTATACAGACATAAGTTAAAATCATAAAGCAAGGACTTTAATGAGTTATGAGGAAAACAAAAGTAAAATCATTTGAAAATTATTTAATACTAGGCTGACCCGCCTTTTAAGGCGACCGACTTTTAAGTTGACCACTTCTTATGGCAATTCAATATGTAGATCAATTTGATATTTTATACAAACTCATTAATTTGGTTATATTGCATTTGAGCGGTATTACTTTAATACTCGTAGTTTCTGCTATTTTTGTGATGAAATTAAAACTTTTTTTCTATAGTGAGGTCGCCCTTTTGAACCCCCTGATATTTACTACGCGGTGAGGCATTTGTCTTAATTAATTTTGTCTATTTTTCCAGCGCATCGCGCACAAAAGCAAGGGGACGATGGGAGCACCAGAACTCTGCTCACATCATGTCGCTTCATACCATAAGCTGCAAGTAGTAAGTCTGTGATAAGCGGAATACCGCTACGCTTTCCACTCACGGGACGGAAGGACAATCCCGACCGCTTTTATATAGTAAGAAAGAAGAAGAAGATATCGCACAGTCTGGAGTAGAAAATCATCTTTTACTTGGAAAAACAAAACTACAAATCCCATCGTGCATTGCAAAATGGACAGGGCGTGTGTGAAACTCCGCGCCTGCGTAGCACTCACGGGACGGAAGGACAAAACCGACCGCTTTTATATAGAAGGACAAGCTAAAAAACATTTTGTAAAAGTGAAACAATCTGGAAATATTTATTTAATACAGACAACAGAGAAATATTGTTATTATTTAATACAGGCAATACAGATGGCTAAAAGAAATTCTGAGAAAGTGAAATCATTGCAAAATTATTATTCAATAGAGAAAAATAAAAATATAAAGAAAAATACTTCAGAAATTATTTAATACAAACAATACAGAAAAAATGAAAATTGTTTCATATGGAGAATATGAAAAGAAACAAAACTGAGAAACTTTATGTAAAATTTTCTTAACAGACCGCATGAGAATTGAACTTGTGCCTTCAGTTATATTTCAGTGATGATTTGGCTTTTGTTAACAGGTCCTTGTTTTCTAACACCTGTCTATAAAATTCTTTACATTGACAGTTAAGGTTCCATGTGCATTGTAAGAGAGCTTCTAAAGAAGCCACATCCAACTTATTTGGATGTGTACTTTTAATTTCGTTGTACTTGTGACAATGACAATAAAGGATCATTCATTCAAGGATCATTCATTTTGTGACTCAGTCCACTGAACATTCATCATCGAGAAGACACGCTCAACATTAGCATTATGCGCTACAATACACCTTGACGATGCTGTATGTTGCAGTGCTGATCCAGAACTACACAGCAGTGCGGCTGGGGAGCAAAATGGTAAGAGTGTCGCTGTCCTCAGCCAACCATAGCAATTGAACAAGTTACAAACAGGCAGCAAACACGAGTTTCCTCGTTACATTTAGTTTATTTTCAAGAGAATCTGAGAAAAGAAAGTATAATTACTTATAAAGTTACAACTAAGTACCGTAAGAAGGTAGTAAAAATGGATTTTTATTACGAAATTTGAAAATGAACTAAATACGGGACATTTGGGTGTCCCTGAAAGGTCAGTATGGGATAGGGGACATGTCCAGTGTGTAAGGAAGCAAACTCCTGTCAATCATGAAGAATCCACTGCATCCACTTTAACAGTGTCATTTCCAGGCAGAGGAGTAGCTTCAGTGACAGACTTTTGTCACTGTCCTGCTCCACTGACAGACTGAGGAGATCGTTCCTCCTCCACACTATGCGACTCTTCAATTCCACCGGGGGAGTAAATGCTAACATTATTCAAAGTTATTGTCTGTTTTTACATGCATTTTTATTACTCTTTAATTTAATATTGTTTTTGTATCAGTATGCTGCTGCTGGAGTATGTGAATTTCCCCTTGGGATTAATAAAGTATCTATCTATCTAAGGGACGTCTGGCTACCCTATGCATGGGCTGTAGGGCGTGGAAGCAGTGCTGAGGTGGTGTCTTGGGGTTACCTCCCTAGAGAGAGAGTTGAGTGACAGAGATCAGCGTTATTTAACGGTGGGCGGAGAAAAGGGGAGGTCGGAAGGAAGACAGCATCAAGTGTAGAAGGGAGCGAACAGTTAAAGCAATGAAAGGCAACCTTTTTCGAGTTGCGGCGCACTAAGTCCAAAAATTTTCTTTCGCGGCGCACCTGAGGTACTGCCCATCAATAAAGTCGTGACGACACAATCTATGGACAATCGCCAATAAAACAGTTAATTTTACAAGTTTGAAAGACATTGTATTAATAAAAGAATCAATGGATAAATCTTCAGTTTAATTAATGTGAACGTTGAGATTGGTTTTCTACACATATGAGATTGATGCGAGGATCAATTTTCGAAAGACAGACGCGCATTTCCTTGTCGATCATTTGAAGTCTCCCGCGTTTCTTAGACTTCATTTCCGTAAGTGTTCCGTTATCTGTTTTTAAAACGTAATTTTTTTTTAAACATTATCTTTTTAATCAAACAAAAGTTCAAAAACACTAGCAATTTTAAATATTTTACAAAAGTTTTCGCGGCGCCCCTAGAAAATTCCGCAGCGCATTCGCACCGGTTGCCCGACAATGAGTTAAAGAGAAGGCAAGAGGTAGATAGGACGAAAGCAGGTTATTTTGGAGGTGTCCCCGTGACTCAGACAACGGGCGGCTGTAGGGCACCGTTTACATCGCAGCATATCCAATAAAAAGCCAGTCGGCATTTGGGAAAACTCCCCCGGACAAGCGGCTCCTGAGTGTGTTTTATTCGACGGGACGTCACAATACATTTTATTTATACAGTACCTTACACAGATTAGAGAAATGGCACGTACCTGCATGAAGGAAGGCGTGTAGCGGCGGCAAAGGGATGATGAATCTTTGTAGGATGTTGTGGACGTCTCTCCTCGAAGGGCCCTCGAAAGGGCTGCCACCTGTCCGTTTCTTTAGGAGTCGCTTACTTGCTGGAAGACGGGAAAGTTTTTAAAACTTTTTTGTTTTATTTGTTGCCGACAGACGAGATGCGTCTAATCAGGAATATGAAGCAGAGCGCGGGAGTTAGGATGTGTACGTCTGAGCGTGTCACCTTTTCAGCAGAAAACCGCGCGCGCGGTTCACTCGTTTGTTTAAAGGCGCGCGGTGCACGTGACAGGGGAATAGATGACCACCAGGTCCCTTGTCAGCTGACCGCGGGAGAAAAGCTTGGCGCGCATGTAGAAGGGAGTGAGCGTGGAGCACGGGTGTCAAACTCTGGTCCTGGGTGGCTGCAGGTTTTCATTCTAACCATCTTCTTCATTAGTCTTTGCTGCTAATTAACTTTTTTTGCCTTATTTTTAATTCAGTTCACTCGGGCCCCTTAGTTGTCTCTTTTTCCTTAATTAGCTGCCAAACAATAATGAGACACAGAACAAGCTGCCTCATGACCAGCTCACCTGTGCCCATCACACAATATCTGAAAATAAAGAAAGGTGAAGGTCTCAGTAAGGCTGATCTCTCAGGTCACCAAAAACATCTTGATTGTGTTCTTAGGAAAAACAGAAAAATCAACAGTTTTGGAAATGTCTGCTGTGGCAGAATGAGAGCAGCAACAAGCCATGGAATAAAATAATGGGTTTAATTAACAGCAAGAATTGGCCTGTCATTAAGAGATTGGTTGGAGTGAAATTGGTTGGAGTTTGAAGCCCCAATTTAACTGGTCATCTGCCAACTCGTGTCACATCTCATTTTTGTTTGGCTGTCATTTAATGATGAAAAGAATCAACTCAGAGGACTGAATCTTTAAAAACAGGGCTATTAAAATGAAGGGAAAAGGAGTTAATGAGCAGTGAAAACTGGTCACTGATTAGGAAAAGGGTTAGAATGAAAACCTGCAGCCACTGCGGCCCTCCAGGAGTCGGGAGAGGAACTTAGGGAGCTGCTTATGGACTTCAGCTGGTCTTGCTGGATGAGCAGGGCAGGAATTCTGTTATAGCAAAAAGGTTTGTGACCATCCGAACGTTAGTGAGAAGGCTAAAGTTTAATTTAAAAGAAGGTTTGCTGGGACTGAACGTGCTTGTTATGTGACGTGCTCAGGTAGGAAGAAAATTTGGGTAGTGTAATCTTTACGATGTTTGTTTTTTGACTATTATTGTGCATCTTTATAGCGTAATTTAACAACTATTTATTGCCGGTCCCAAGCCCAGATGAAAAAGGAGGAGGGTTGGGCATTGAGCTAGCAACCCCACCCCGTAAAACCCCAACGCTATAGAAACGGCAAAAAGAGAAACAGAGACTAACTTCCTGGAAGATGAAGGATCTCTGACAACTCGGAGACACATGACACTAGATGGTGAAAGCCAAAAGGAAACCACCGAGCCGACTACCCTTCTTTCAACCAGGAGAACCCTTATCGGTACAGGCTTTTAGATGGAGCACCCAAGGAAAGCGGAAGAGAGGCCGTCCAAGAAACACCTGGCGACACGACCTCGAGGCAGACATCACAAGGATGGGCTACACCTGGAGTCAACTAGAAAGAATGGCCCAGGACAGAAATCTCTGGAGATCTACCTTTGGCGGCCCATACCCCGGAAGGGGTGGAGGGCATAAGTGAATAAAGTAAAGTATTGTTTTTATATTTTGGAAAGTGCAGTTTTTTTAAATGTTTTTATCTATTTATTGCACAATAAATTGCATATTTTAAATTACACCTCTGTGTCCACCTCTCTCACTGTTCCACAGGCCTTGGTCCCTCTATTAAGGTCCTGGGGTCTGCCAGATTACCAGTTAAGGGCACAAAGGCCTGACAGTAAGTCACTTCACCTGCCTGTACTACTTCTTCTTCTTCTTCTTCTTTCGGCTGCTCCCGTTAGGCGTTGCCACAGCAAATCATCTTCTTCCATCTCTTCCTGTCCTCGTCATCTTGTTCTGTCACACTCATCACCTGCATGTCCTCTCTCACCACATCCATAAACCTTCGCTTAGGCCTTCCTCTTCTCCTCTTCCCTGGCAGCTCTATCCTTAGCACCCGTCTCCCAATATACTCATCATCTCTCCTCTGCACATGTCCAAATCAACGCAATCTCGCCTCTCTGACTTTGTCTCCCAACCGTCCCACCTGAGCTGACCCTCTAATGTCCTCATTTCTAATCCCGTCCATCCTCGTCACACCCAATGCCAATCTTAGCATCTTTAACTCTGCCACCTCCAGCTCTGTCTCCTGTGCCACCGTCTCCAGCCCATATAGCATAGCTGGTCTCACCACCGTCCTGTAGACCTTCCCTTTCACTCTTGCTGACACCTGCCCGTACTCCAATTGAAAAAACAAAAGAAATGTAACTACTTGTATCTTCAGTATTGTAAATTGCCTTGAATAAAAGTGTCGGCCAAGTAATGACAATAAATGATAATAACTACTTATAATAATAATAATACATTTTCCTTAACTATAACTGTTTGTGTCCCTGATACTGAAATTGTAATAAATGTGTTCAGTAAATGGAATTAAACTCCAAACACTCTGAGCTTTCTACTTATCGCTCGTGTTCACTTTCACCGAAAGCAAAGAGAGCTAACAGAAAAGAAGTTTGCTTTATTATTTTTTTATTATTATTTTACTCTCTCCGGATCTCTGTTGCCATGGAGGCAGCCTTGAAGTTCTTCTTCTTCTCTCTCGCTCAGTGCCTTCTTCTGCTTCGCCCACCTCCGTTTGCTTCATGGATTTCCCCACAGCATACCACTTGACGGCGGGCGCCCTTTGAAAACGAAGACATGAATTCATCGGCGGGAGCGCGGGCAGAACCCACACGTGCCGTGATTTCAGGCAGGCTGCCGTGATGACTGCCGGAGGCCATTTTCTTTGATTTGCTCGGAACCCTCCATTTTTCCATATGAAATGGGCACAGACATCCGGTCAGCAGGGATGGTTATTGAAATGTAATTCAAGTGCTGAGCACGGAGCCTCCATAATCAGAACAAAAATCGAAAAAGCTCATTGTGAAACTTTCATAATCAAGGACTCAAAGAGATGGGCTACTATTTGGCAGTCAAGAGCCATGCCAAGCCCACATATAGTGTGCCACCTTGCTGTAGCAACTGAGCAGCTGAATGTGGGAATGTGTGGGTGGCGCACGAGGTGGTGGTAGACTGGGCAAATGGCTTGACCCATCCCGCCCGGATGTGCTCCAGGTGGCTGATGACGATCTTCCGGCAGCACTTCCTGGTGTGGCGGAAGTGCTGCCCTTTGCCCCGGAAGCACTCCGGGTGTCCCTGGCAGGTTCCTCCGCCATCTTGCCAAGTGTGGCGGAAGTAATGTTCTCCCAGGTTCTAGGAGGCTTAAGATGCCCCCTGGCGGCGGCCACGGGTCCCAACGAGTTGGAAAGTCTCTCCTCCTCTCCCGTGGTCCTCTCCTGCTCCAGGGCGGTTGTGTCCTCCTGACCCGGAAGCTTTTACTGCCACCTTCCGGACCTTCTAGGCGTCCCAGCCGGGTAAGAACCCCAGCCGTCTGTGACAACGTTTAGAAATTCACCATGTTCGGGGTTTATTTAAGCACCTTGGGCATGGGAAAGGTGCTATATAAATAAAATTTATTATTATTATTTGCAAACTTAGAACACTGTGTCACACACGTGCAAGTAGGAGACAGCTAAAGGGCCTGAATAATGGTAATTCCACACCCGACCAGTGGGCGGCGGGGTGCACTAACTGTCTTTCTTAATCCCTTGCAGACCATTCTCGGGAAATTCTGCATGATTCCATCACGTCCGATGATGTCACTTCTGGCTCCGGGGTGCCTGCGATAACATCACATCCGTTTTCTGGTGCCTTCGATGATGTCACATCCTGTTCTGTTGCCTTCAATGACTTCACTTCCTTTTACCGGGCTCCTCCGATGACATCACATCCAGTGCCTTTGACAACGTCACTTCCGGTTCCGGCACCTCCGATGTCATCATTTCTGGTGCAGGCAAATAACGACGCCATTTTTACTGCCAAGATTCAGTTCTGTTTTGGACTGTGAACTGTAAAGACTTTCTCTAAAACTTAACCTTTTACAGCCAGGACATAATATATATACGGGTGGCTGCCCCAAATCTCTCTGTGGCTTTTTTGTCAATTCTTCTGACAACACACGTATACTCCGCCTTACTCCTACTGACTCTCATTCCCAATCTCTCCAGTGCGTACTTCCATCTCCCTCAGTAATTGAACTGATTATTAAAATTCTTAAACAGGTTGTGAGAGATAGGGGGCGCTATCGCTGCCTTGAACCCCTGTCCAAGACTCCAGACACCAAGTAAAAATCCAAATATTGAATTTATTCTTCTGCAACAGTGCACAAAGCACCCTCTCTTCCACAATACTTATTCAATTCCACAATAATCACAATAATAAACACTCCTCCGACTCCCAGACGCATTGCCCTCCTACCACCCAGCTCAGCTCAACGCTCTGGTGTCTTTTTTAGTCTTTTATATCCCCTGACCCGGAAGTGTTCCCACAGTCCTTCAGTTCATGATTCCTTATTACTTCCGGGTCAGATAAAAAGTCCTTATTCACCCCGGAAGCTCGTCACTTCCACAGTCGCTTTGTCTATGACGTACTTCCGGGTTATAGGGCACATGTGACACTCTGGGCCTTCCTGCAGCGTCCTCTGTTGGCCCCTGGGGTATCCAACAGGTTTGTAAAGGAAAACTCCATAGTCCATGATTCCCTGCTGGCATCCGGGGCACCTCCATGCTGCAGGGAGAGCTCCATCTGGCGGCCTGGGGGTATTGGCCATGATGACAAGCTGGCCATAGACCACAAGGTTTATTTTCTCTCTCTTTCTCATATGCTCAATGCTTTTTGCAATTTGTGAAATTGTCGTCATGCCGGGTGCCGCCAGCCTGTTTCCAGCTCATGGCTCAGCTCAGGGTTCTATTGGTCCTGCAATGATCGCTTCACCTTTGGGTGTGTGTGTGTGTGCGTGTGTGTGAACTTAGCTTAGTGATGGGGTTAGAACATAAGAGCATTAAAATCATGATTCCTTTTTTTGGTGTGTGTTTTATTATTATTATTAATAATTATGGGTTTTTCACATCCAGGTTTGAGCTTTTCTTAGTCAAGGCTGTGCAGTAAAAGCCATAGAAGATGTGCAAAAAGTCTAGGAGCATTTTCTCCCTTAAAGGTTGTAGCGGTAGTGACGATGCTCTGGTTCAAACTGTCTAAAAACAGTGATTTGTTTATTTTATCATGGGGACCCCAAGAACACATCCAGCCTTGACCCACAACAAGAGACATATAAACCAGCTGCCCAAGTGATTTGATAATAAAGAGTATATTAAACAAATCAGACACAAAATAAACAAATAATATACCCAAAGCACACCCAAATCCTCCAAAAGGCGCTAATTATTGAACAGCCAGCAGACAAATAACCTTTAGCGAAGAACTGAGTACATAATGGCTAATGATAGACACTCACAATTCAGTCCACAGACATTCCAGTTCCAGAGCTGGGTAAACTGCACTGAGATGCCAAGTGAACAGTTTCCTGAATGTTGTGAAGGTTTTGTCCTACCATGTGAAGATCTGTAGAAGTTGGGAGCAATCCCCCAGACGAAGATGTATACCAACTCAGGAGTGATCACACAAACAAGCGAGTGAGCACAGGACCAGCAAATAACTCTGGAAAGAAACTGTAATCCAACGGGCGAATAGTAATCCAGAGGCGAGGGGAAGTGAACTGGGAGACACAAAAGATGGATGATTGACCTTTTTTGCCGACTGCTTCTGGTGCACCTTTAAAGTCTTTATTTCCCACAGCAACATCCAAAGCTAGAGATGTTGAATTAAAATTGACATTTTGGTCTAAAAATCAAATCAAGTATTTAAAATATTTTTATCAAATACATTAATATTTAATAGTGAAAGAATGCTATATTATTAGAATAGACATTAATGCATTTACTTGTGATGTTTTTGTTTTTACTAACTGAAACAAAAATAATAACACCAATAACATAAACTTCCTATTCCTGCTTGTGATCAAACTCGAGAGAATGGAGCTGTGGTGGCACGTTGGGTACCGGGTAGTGTGCAGACCTAAACTGGTCTGGTCTGGTCTGGTCTGGTGGGAGCGCACATAAGCAAACAGTCTGTGTGCTGCCACATAGAATAGCATCATAGAATGAGTTTGTGGATTTGCATGTCAAGTTAGTTTTACTACAATATGGTTGTGCCCGAGGCAATTTCAAGTCAAAATGTTAATGTTTTTAATTAAATGATTAAATTAATTTTACATATTAATTCTATTACTTAATTCTACTAATTAATTCAGATTTTACTAATATATTCAAATAAAAACTTTTTTTAAACCTGGTTTTTAAAAACTGACAAACCCTACTATCTATCTATCTATCTATCTATCTATCTATCTATCTATCTATCTATTATATAGTGCCTTTCATTTCTATCTATCTATCTATCTATCTATCTATCTATCTATCTATCTATTATATAGTGCCTTTCATATCTATCTATCTATCTATCTATCTATCTATTATATAGTGCCTTTCATTCCTATCTATCTATCTATCTATCTATCTATCTATCTATCTATCTATCTATCTATTACATAGTGCCTATCTATCTATCTATCTATCTATCTATCTATCTATCTATCTATCTATCTATCTATTATATAGTGCCTTTCATTTCTATCTATCTATCTATCTACCATATAGTGCCTTTCATATCTATTGTTATAGACGGCACACATGCACACATGGGCAGGCATACCAGCTAGGATGGAGCATAGTGCCTTAACTGGACGGGAGGCCAGTCTCATGATGCCACAAGAAACAGGGCAATTATCATCCTGTGCATTCAGAGGACAGGCAGAAGATGATAACGCGACAGTAGGTACACTGGCACCGTGGCTAGGTTGGACCCAGGAACAATACTCAGCCAGGAAGCCAGTATAATGGAAGGACAGTTGGAAGACAACCTGACAGGGCTATAGGCTTCCCCAAGACAATAGGGGGCAGTGTCCTTGGGAAGTTCATGATATTACCTGTGCGGCACTCTGGGTATTGTAGTTCCATAGAACAGCCATGTTGAGTTCCTTGGGGGCCACCAGGAGATGCTGCAGGGATTCTGCATCCCTGTTTTATGGGACTTCCATTCGACTTGGAAGTACTCCCATCTAGCTGTGCCCTAGCACTGGAAGTATTCCTAGATAAAAGAAGCTGCTTATCCTCATCCAGGTAAGTTGGTGTCAGGTGGAAGGAAGACAAAGCTCATCTGGATGTGTGGAGGAGAAGAAAGACAGATATAATAGAGGAATGATGTGTATTGTGAGCCATTGTGAATGTATTATTGTTAATAAAATGCTTGTGTTTGTGTGGTGGTGTCTGAGGTTTGGGAGGCTGCAGCACCCCCTACTGCTCACACTATCTATCTATCTATCTATCTATCTATCTATCTATCTATCTATCTATCTATCTATCTATCTAGTGCTTGGTATAGTACAGTATAATGCTGGAAGTGTGAAAAGGGCTAAATGCCCAATTAACTTCAATTTAGTTTATCTTGCTGTATAAGTCTGCAGTGTTGCTAAGTGCATGGCTAGCAGAACGGGGGGCTATTTGTTGTACACATAGTGCCTTCAGAAGATATGCAGACTGTGGTACAGCACATTAGGGGTTGTCACACACATGGGAGGCAACTAAAGGGTCTGAATAGTGACTATTCCATGCCTGACCAGGGGGTGGCAAGGTGCACTGACTTTTTCTCTCAGTCCTTTGGAGGCCATTCACGGGAAATCCCACAGGGTTCCGGCACCCGTGATGACATCATTTTCCTGCCGTGATGACGTCACTTCCGGTTTTTCCAACACCTGTGATGATATCCCTTCCCGGGTTTTTCTAGTGTGCCGTGATGACGTCACTTCTGGTTCCAGTGCCCCGTGATGACTTCACTTCCTGCCCCGATGACATCACTTCCGGTCCAAACCTTTAAAGCCACCATTTTTGCCACATGTCTTCAGTTCTGTTTTGGTCTTGAACCTGAACACTACTCATCTAAAACAAACCCATTTTGCAGCCAGGGCATAATATACGGGTGGCTGCCCCAAACCTTTTTTGATGTCTTCTGTCTATTCTTGTGACAGGGTCTATAATATGGGGTGTCTGTAAATAAAAACAGTGCAGCTCAGGCTGTGTGGGTGTGCACAATCTTGTGGCCCCCGGGTGTTTAATGGGGAGATTGGGCTAATCGTGTTCGCATGTGAGAGTACTTTTGGTTTCAGTTTCCTTATTGACTCTGTGGGTCATAATTTGGACACAGCGCCCATGGGAGGATAAGAAGATTGGATCAGGAAAAAAAAAACAAGGATTATGACAGTATCAGGAGTGAAGCCAGCATGGTGGAGAGGAGACAGAGCTGTTGACGGAAATGGTGCTTCAGGGGCAGGTCACTCCCATTGAGCATTTTGGAGGAGACGGCAGTGATCGAGTGTACTGTGACTGGTCTTTTTTGCATTTCACTGACACATATTTTGGGACTCCTTGGTGGCCGTTATGGGGTTTCTGAGGTCGAGGAACACTGAGCAAACATTTATTTGGTCTTATCTTGGTTCTTGACTAAAATATAATCGCTGTGCCATTTTGAATACTGATGGGTGGTGCCATCTTGGTGATTTTCACCAAGGCAACCTCCCAGAAGTCCCCAGGAGCATGCTGGCATGACGTCATTGCCCCATTAAAGGGTCATATTATGCACTGTTGTGATGGCCGTGTTTGGATTAAACTAAGACACAATGTGCACTCCTCTGTATTTTCATTCTTTGTGTTTTGATTTACCTTCGGGCTTACGATTTTGATTCTTGTCTCACATGTCTGGTTTTTGACCACAGCACGTATTCTAGTTTGTTACTGTTTCATTTTCTGATCCCAAACTAAAAATTACTCCCAGGGTCCTGCTGGAGTGTAGATTGCTAGCAGGATGATGGAGGTCCGGCTTCAAGCATCCCAACGGCGACCAGCTGAGGTGGCTGGGATGAGAGTGAGGGGGGGGGGCATCTGCTGCAAAACCTGAGAATGGCAAGTTGGGGAGACGATAGGGAAAGAAAGATACGCTGGGCTGCATGGAGATTAGGAATCCAATGTCTGACCGTCCGTATAGTTGGATTTTAACATTTTATTGTCATTTTTTTTATCCCCACAAATATTGCCCAGTCTGTCAATGGCCCGGGTTCAAGAGGAGTGTGCCAGCTGCGTTGAACCTGAGCATCACACAAACGCCTCACTTTTTACACATTGTGTTATTTTCCAGCCTTGCGCTCAACACGTTTTAATGTATTTTTTTTTCCTCGTCAAACAGTACTCAATAGCCCAAACTGACAAACCAAGAACAGGAGCAATTTTTGCAAATTTATTAAAAACTAGGGGCCAAAGCCCCCTGCTCACTTCGCTCGCCCACCCCCACACCCCTGGGGCACGCTTCTTGCTAGCCACTCGTGTTGTGAAGTGGGGGGCTGCTGAATGCATGCTAAGGAGATGCGGTCGGATCAGCTGCTGTCTTGCTGTCTGCTGCTGCCGTGCCGCACGTTGTGCTTGTCACGCTGAGCATCGATCATTTAAAAGCCTGTACAGCAGCTGTTCTTTTGTCTCACTGCCTTGCCTTGTGGGATGTTAAAGTGTCTCCGAGAAAGTGTTTGTAAGTAGGGCGTGACGTGCAAGTAGTCTCACGGGACTTCAAAGTGTCTTTCCGAGATGATCACGTCTCGACCCAAGATTTTTTTATATAATAGATTGAAATATATATACAGTAATCCCTCCTCCATCGCGGGGGTTGCGTTCCAGACCCCCCCGCGATAGGTGAAAATCCGCGAAGTAGAAACCATATGTTTGTATGGTTATTTTTATATATTTTAAGCCCTTATAAACTCTCCCGCACTGTTTATAAATATTCCCCGCAGCGTTATACAGCATAATCCCTTTGTATTCTCTTAGATATTAGGTAAGATTCATTGAAATTATGTATATACTGTAAACACACTGTTTATATACAGTAAAACCTAAATATTATTTTAAAGATATTGATTGTCTCCGATATCACATATGTTACAGCCATTACGATAGACAGGTCACCAGCAATAAATACGTACATTGCAAGAAAAATAGTATACAGTAAATGTATTAATTATTTATGGTTACTCACCAACAATGACACAATGACTTGTCCGATAACAATGAGTTTAATTTTACTGCACAACAAAGGAGAGCGTTACAGCCCTTGTAAAGGAGCCTCTTCAGGCGATTGTGTAGCACTGCCGTTGTTCTTCTTCAATCCAAATCCCTAAAGCAGATTCCATCCAGACTACTGCCTTATTACATCCACTTGCAACTCGTTTTGCACCCTGGTTAAAAGGACGCTGAAGCCGTAGATTTTATATTCCTTTCCTACTTTTTAAATAAAAAGAATCGTAGCCTTCAA
>JANRMT010062823.1:13642001-13666786 GCA_026402145.1 Polypterus bichir lapradei
GTCCTTTTAACCAGGGTGCAAAACGAGTTGTAAGTGGATGTAATAAGGCAGTAGTCTGGATGGAATCTGCTTTAGGGATTTGGATTGAAGACTGCCAGAAGAAGAACAACGGCAGTGCTACACAATCGCCTGAAGTGGCTCCTTTACAAGGGCTGTAACGCTCTCCTTTGTTGTGCAGTAAAATTAAACTCATTGTTATCGGACAAGTCATCGTGTCATTGTTGGTGAGTAACCATAAATAATTAATACATTTACTGTATACTATTTTTCTTGCAATGTACGTATTTATTGCTGGTGACCTGTCTATCGTAATGGCTGTAACATATGTGATATCGGAGACACTCAATATCTTTAAAATAATATTTAGGTTTTACTGTATATAAACAGTGTGTTTACATACATAATTTCAATGAATCTTACCTAATATCTAAGAGAATACAAAGGGATTATGCTGTATAACTCTGCGGGGAATATTTATAAACAGTGCGGGAGAGTTTATAAGGGCTTAAAATATATAAAAATAACCAAACAAACATATGGTTTCTACTTCGCGGATTTTCACCTATCGCGGGGGGGTCTGGAACGCAACCCCCGCGATCGAGGAGGGATTACTGTACAAGGTTTGCATGACCCAACCCGACGATCAAAAATGAAACCAGACAAACAAACCACCAGACTGGAGAGCACAAAGCCGCTGCGTCTGACTGTGCCGCCATCTTGCCAGTTTACTGTCGGAACATGACTGTAAGCGTGTAGGGAAGATATAAATGTTTCAAAGGTACGGGAAGAAAATCCCAACTTAAAACGACTGATCTGTTCATTGAGACAATATGAAAATGAAAGTTTTTAGCATCATTGGTAAGTAATGATGAGCAAATCTGGCAAGTTTTGATTCGTATACAGTTTTGCAACAATTTGTTTTGGAGGCGATTCCACAACTGCCAAACTCACTAAAGACTTGGGTGGAAAACGAGAAATATTGCTCCCTAAAGCCTTGTTCCCACTTCCGTATTTACCTGTGTCTATTTCAGCAGCTGACTAACACATAATCCATAGCACTTTGGTAAAATAAATTTTATTGATACCTGTCGTTCACATATATTTTTTTAAAAATGTACACGTTTCTCATACAAAGCCAGTTACTTTCACAGTAACCAGAAAAATCTCACCAAACCTCGTGGTAACTGCCTTATCCTAGTTGATAATATGCACATTGGTTTAGTAGAGGTCTTTATTTAAATACTATGACAAGCAGGCACATGCAGAATAAATGTATTAACACTCTGGATGTGAGTTACGAGTTAAGTCCTACCTCATCGATCCTGTGAGAATGTGACGTACGAGAGAACTCAGACAGCTTGCTTGCCGAGCTTTGCTGCTGCACCCTAGTTACCTACTACCATATATACTCGTAGAGAAGTTCTCCCGCGGATAAGTCAGGGCTTGATTTTATTGTATAATTTCTGGTATTTTATAATGTCGATCGTATAACTCGAATGCGTTAAACTCCCGCTATTGGTTCAAGAGATTACGATATGCTAACGCCCACCTGAGAGAGTCACCGTGGAGCACAAGGCCTTGTTTTCTGTGTATTGTGCCTACGTGACCACACAATAATACCCAAACTATTCCGAAGCGACGTTTGCACTGATTTGTGTTTTGTGTATCTCACAAAATGAGTATTTGTGTATCACATATGAGGATATAGATTTGTTCAAAAACATCAAAAACAAAGTAAAAGTAATGAACAGAAATGAAAAACAGCAACAGCAACAGCAACAGCACCACGGCCACATTTTAGTAAAGGAGTCAGACAAGGCAGACGCAGTCAGAGTCCCCGAGACCTCAGCCAACAAGCCGCCTCCCCCTTTGGACATTGTACCGCTGAGTCAGGGCTGGGCCAGCCAATCAGATGAAAGGACCGTTCAACCCAATGACTCCAGTGCCCCTTTATCTGAGGTGACTTTTCCATAGTGTTTTGTGTATCTCACACCTTCATACACTTTTATCGTAAGAGTATCCCTTACCTACGATGGAGCCTTTGATCAGAAGAAAATATGAAGCTGGTTTTAAATTAAAAGTCGTTGAAGTTGGTAATTGCGCTGCTGCAACAAAATTCTATGTGTCTGAGAAACTGGGGTGACATTGGAGGAGGCGAGAAGATGTAAAAGAAAAAATGTAAGTGTCGCATTTTTGAACGGGCGTATAAGCCAGGATCTTATTTTATGATCGATTTTTCGGGTTTCAAGGCCCGACTTATATGCGAGTATATACGGTATCTTTTTGAGAAAACTATTTGGGAATTATAAACAACCTCTAGTTGAACCGATGACTGCGTGTGTGTCAGTTGTGTCTGGGGTTTGGGGCTCTGTGGTACCCGTCTTCCGCAATGCATAGACTTATACTGCAGTAGGCCGGAAAATAAATGGTCCAGTAGTCAATGTGTTAAAACACTTCCTGACAGGAACCTAACTCCTCTCTTCTTCTGTGAATGGAAAGAATTTCACTGGAGGCAAAATACAATTTACTTTGCAAAAGTTCCTCTGTGACTTCAGTTTCACATGAATCATTTACATGAACAATTTATTTCTTGTATAGCCCCAAATCACACAAGGCATGTCTCAATAGGCCCTGTTTTTATTGTCAGTCCCCGAGCATTGCCTCCCTAAGAAAATATCCATCCATCCATTAACCAACCCACTATATCCTAACTACAGGGTCACAGGAGGCAATCCCAGGGCACAAGGCAGGAAACAAACCCCAGGCAGGGCGCCAGCCCACCACAGGGCATACACACCAAGCACAATTTAGAACCACCAATGCACCTAACCTGCATGTCTTTGGGAGGAAACCCACACAGACACGGGGAGAACATGCAAACTCCACGCAGGGAGGACCCGGGAAGCGAACCCGGGTCTCCTAACTGTGAGGCAGCAGTGCTACCACTGCGCCACCGTGCCACCCCCCTAAGAAAACAACTCCCCAAAAATATCCCTTCTCAGGGAAGACATCTCAGGAAAGGCAATTGGGAGAGAGAATTACTTTTGGGTAATCTGGGCGTGCAATGGTATCGAAAAAGGGGTAAATACAACACACTAAACAGAACACAAGTAATCTACTTCATGGAGCTCGATGGCCGGTCTATCACGACCACCTCAGAAATACAACACAACAGTAGAAACGGCTTTGTTCTTAGACAACCAAACACACCAGGTGCAGACACAGAGTGGCATAACGGCTCTCAAGGCAAAATGCAAGAGTAAATTATACCACTCACTAAATGCAGAACTATCACATATGAGGATACAGATTTGTTCAAAAACATCAAAAACAAAGTAAAAGTAATGAACAGAAATGAAAAACAACAACATCTGTCCATCAGTTAATTGTACAACCACAGCCACATTTTAGTAAAGGAGTCAGACAAGGCAGACACAGTCAGAGTCCCCGAGACCTCGGCCAACAAGCCGCCTCCCCCTTTGGACATTCTACCGCTGAGTCAGGGCTGGGCCAACCAATCAGATGAAAGGACCGTTCAACCCAATGACTCCAGTGCCCCTTTATCTGAGGTGACTTTTCCATAGGCAGGCAAACAACATGGCAGTAGAGCAGTGGCACCAAGTGCCACATGAGGATACAGAGAAGAGAAACAGGACAGAGGAGGGTGAGTAACAGTTTATAAATATCATATTACTTATATATTTTAGTATTAATAACTAACCACAGAGATGCAGTCTGCACAGCTAATCAGCAGCTCTAGTCAGGGTGTGCTAAACTGAAGTTGTGAGTCTTCAGCCTGGAAACTGAAGGGGCGCCTCTTATAGTAGCAGGCAGGTCAATCCACAGCTTCAGGTCCCTGAAACTAAAAGCTTGACCTCCCACTGTTATTTTCTTAATCCTGGGGATCATAAGCAGGCCGACATCTTGAAATCTTAACGTGAGCTCTGGTTTCTAGATAATGATAAATTCAGATAAGTAAGCAGAACTTCAGCCATTTAAGGTTTTGTAAGTTAAAAATTAGTATTTTGCCCTAAACTTAACCCGGAGCCAGTGTAAGGATGTGAGAACTGGAGTTGTGAGTTCGTACTTTCTAGTTCTTGTAGTACAGCGTTTCTCAACCTTTAAGTATTTGCGACCCGAGTTTTCATAACAGTTTTAATCGCGTCCCCCTAACGTTTTTTTGAAAGGAGCCCATTAATACAAATTTGTTCTTTTTTAATTAATGATACATCATAGAAGCGGCATGGTGGTTCAGTGGGTAGCACTGCTGCCTCACAGTTAGGAGACCCGGATTCGCTTCCCGGGTCCTCCCTGTGTGGAGTTTGCATGTTCTCCCCGTGTCTGCGTGGGTTTTTTCCCACAGTCCAAAGACATGCCGGTTAGGTGCATTGGCAATTCTAAATTGTGCTTGGTGTGTGTGTGCCCTGTGGTGGGCTGACGCCCTGCCTGGGGTTTGGATGGATATCTAACTCTATATTTATTGTTCTAGTATCAGAATGTAGTTTAAGTTCATTTGTTTTGGTTTCAATAGATGTATTTTTCATATTTTCGATTCTTGTTTTCTTTTTTTCACATCTTCGCGCCCCCCTTCTTGTTACTTTGTGGCCCGCCCCACAGGTTGAGAACCACTGTTGTAGTACGTGAATTAAGTGGAAGCTGCATAAAGAATGATTTGAGCAGCCAGAGAACACAGTGACATTCGTGGGCATTCAGGACATCCCTCCTCTCGACCTCCACAAAAACTTTTGTGCCACTCAGACACTGGGTCACGTGACCTGCACTCTTCCTTGCAGACCTCTCTTAGCATCCAAAAGCATTCGGTGGCCATTTTGTTTCAATACACCCAAAATTTCTACTTGATACGTGGCTCCATTTTTCTGACGCACAAAAAAAAAAGTTAAATTCAAACAATGCCTGGCGGCAAACCAGTAACGATAACACCATTGAACCTTGGAGGGCTTCTTTGTGCTTGTCCAAGGTCCAACTCTGTTCCAGCTTTTCCAATTTGGTTTGATGCACAGAAGCCCAGTCTTTTTATTTTAATAGCTAAACCTCATTGTTATTGTGTTGCTTGGGTTTTTCATTACGTTCTGTTAAGGAGAAAGAAAAAAACGGTGTGTCCACACTGGAAAGGAAAGAAGGTGAGAGCCATAGCGGGTAACAGTTTGGTGACACAGCTGATGAAGGCTATGCTTCTATGCTTTTCAGAATGGAAACAACATTTAACATTTTTCGTTTTCAGTGCCATCTGACACAGTCCTTCCATAAATTTATTATACTATTTCAGGTCAAGTTTGGGAGCATGCACTGGTACAGCACATTGATGCAGCCACCACACAATGAAACAGCTTGGGATCCTGGCTGGCATCCCCCCAGGCAGACACATGGTCCAGTCCCACCCTCTGGAAGTGACCCTCTATCTGCCACAGCCAGGTGTTACGTGGGTGACCCCTTGGCCTGGTCCAGCCACTCAGGTCTCCAACAATGAGGATCTTATGAACCAGATCACCCTTGGAAAAACGCACCACATGGCCGTAGTGCCGTAACTGACGCTCCCTCACAACGCAGGTCATGTGCCTCATTCAGGACTCCATGAGCAACACCAGTCAAACCAGCGGTACCCAAGGATTCTCTGAAGAGACACAGTACTGAAGGAGTCCAGTCTTCATCTCCAGTCACCAGATAGCGCCCATGTCTCGCAAACAGGAAGCACCAGAACTCTAAAGACTTGGACCTTAGTCCTTTTGCACCACAAACCCCTTTCCAGTGACCTCATGACCTCCCCATGCTCTCCCTATCCGTTGTCACACACATGCGATTGGGAGCTAAACCTAAAGGGCCTCAATAATAGTAGTTCCACGCCAGACCAGGGGTTGGCATGGTGCCCTGACTTTCTCTCTCAATCCTCTGCAGACCATCCACGGGAAATCCTGCACATTTCTTGTGCATATGATGACGTCACTTCCGGTTCTGGCACCTATGACAACATCACGTCCAGTTTTACGACGCATATGATGATGTCACTTTCCAGTCCCTAAGACGTCACTTCCCGTTGACGGCGCAGATGACGATGTCATTTCCGGTCCATATGACATCACTTCCGATTCCCATCCCGATGATGTCACTTCCTGTCTTGGCCTTTAAAGCAGCCATCTTTCGCAGCCTAAAGTCAGCTCTGTTATGGACCCTGACCTGTGAACCACTCACAAAAAGTTACCCATTTGCAGCCAGGATATAATATACGGGTGGCTGCCCCAAACTTTTTATGATGTCTTTGGATTGTTCTTATGATAGTACAGAAACTGCACTGACGCGGGTTGTAAACGACATTCTGATGTCCTCTGATGAAGGAAACTCCACTGTAATTATGTTATTAGACTTAAGTGCAGCATTTGACACCATTGACCATTCTATTTTACTGCACAGGCTAGAAAATGATGTTGGGCTTACAGGCCACGTGCTCGCTTGGTTTAGTTCTTATTTATCAAATCGATTCCAATATGTACAGAAATGTGCTGACAGTACTCCATCATTATACACAGAAGTGCAATATGGTGTCCCACAGGGCTCAGTACTGGGACCTTTACTGTTTTCACTTTACATGCTTCCACTGGGATCTCTCCTTAGGAAACATCATGTTAATTTTCACTCGTATGCAGATGACACCCAGTTATACCTTTCATTTAAATCAAATGAAGTTTCTCCGATGTTGTCTTTAATTAGTTGTGTTAGTGAATTAAAGGAGTGGATGGATGAGAACTACTTGTCTTTAAACACAGATAAAACAGAGATGTTAATTGTTGGAGGGAATGACGCTGATCACAGCAATATTTTGGCGACATTTAACTCAGTTGGAATCCTAATTCATTTTACTGAATCAGCCCTCAATCTAGGAGTTATCTTTGATTCTAGCAGGTCATTTAAAGCACATATTACAAAGTTGTCCAAAACATGTTTCTTCCATCTTAAAAATGTTAGGAAATTAAGGCGCTTTCTAAATAAACAGGATTGTGAGAAATTAATTCATGCATTTATCTCTAGTAGGATTGACTATCGCAATGTGGTGTTCACTGGCTGTTCAAACTGTTCTTTATACAGCCTCCAGTTAATCCAAAATGCGGCAGCAAGAATTATTACAAGAACAAGAAAATATGAACACGTAACTCCAGTTCTTAAATCCTTACACTGGCTCCCGGTTAAGTTTAGGGCAGATTTCAAAATCCTCCTTTTAACATATAAAGCATTAAATGGCCGAGGTCCGGCTTACTTTATTTAGAAAATAATTAATTTATCATGTAAATAAATTTATCATGACTTACAAACCTGAGCGCACATTAAGATCCCAAGATGCCGGTCTGCTTATGATTCCAAGGATTAATAAAATAACAGTGGCCCCTAAATTGTGGACTGGTCTTCCTGCTTCTATAAGAGATGCCCCCTCGGTCTCAGCCTTTAAATCCCGGCTGAAGACTCACTACTTCAGTTTAGCACACCCTGACTAGAGCTGCTGATTAACTGTACATACTGCATCTCTGTTGTTAGTCATTAACACTAAAACATAAGTAACATGATTGTTATAATTTGTTACTAACCCTCACCTATTCTGTTTCTGTTCTCGGTACTCAAATGTGGCACTTGGTGCCACGGCCCTCCTGCCAAGTTGTTGCCTGCCTGTGGTAAAGTCATCCCTGATGGAGGATCACAGGAATCATGGGAAAAAGGGATACTTTCATCGGATTGGCTGGCCGAGCAACGTTTCAGCCGTGGAATGGCCAAATGGGGAGGCAGCTTAAAGGATGAGGTCTCCAGGACTCTAAAAATATCCAAATCTTATTATGGGATATCATCTACAGTTAAATTCTGCTCCGTGCTTCTAAAATTTGTATTATTATGCTCTATTAAGGATTTGTTCTGTTCTGTGTATTGTATTGTATTGACCCCCTTCTTTCGACACCCACTGCACGCCCAACCTACCTGAAAAGGGGTCTCTCTTTGAACTGCCTTTCCTGAGGTTTCTTCCATTTTTCCCTACAAGGTTTTTTTTGGGAGTTTTTCCTTGTCTTCTTAGAGAGTCAAGGCTGTCAAGAGGCAGGGCCTGTTAAAGTCCATTGCGGCACTTCCTGTGTGATTTTGGGCTATACAAAAATAAATTGTATTGTATTGTATTGTATTGTATACTGTCTACTGACTTCATAGGAGGAGTCACCAGAGACATGAGTGTCACTGCCGAGACGAGGTCGACACTCTCTCCGCAGATAGACACACTGTTGATGGCCGTGCCCAAGAGGTCATTAAAGGCCTGGCTCTTGGTTTTTATCAGGACCCTCACAAACCCAGACACTCAGACCCCTCACTCAGTCTCTCGAGATCCCCAATCAGAGCCTCCATTGACTCTGTGAAGATTACAGCATCGTCAGCAAAGTCAAGATCAGTGAATCTTTCTCCACCAACCCACTTTCACTTGAAAAAACAGAAATGCAACACACGTAACCAAACACACGTTCCTTATCATTTTTTGTACCATCTATCATTTATGTGAACCAACCCATTTAAGCACTGCACTCTACCTTCTGGAGAACCTCGGTCATTCTGCCAACATACTCTCAACATGTAACTGCCTTGCCCCACCTCCTCATGCAAATTAAGTACCAGTTGCCCAATCACAGGGGAGACATTCACTGACATTTGCACCTTGGAGGTTGGGTGACAATTTGTTTGCTTGAAATGCTCTAACCGTGTGGTTCCCAAACTTTTCTTTATCCCGCACCCCTAAAAAATGTTGGATTTCTATTCACACCCCGTGGGGGTGTGGTGGGGGGCACCGAGTTTAGGAGCAGGTGCTGATACAGCACGTTGCCGCAACCTCAACAGGACAAGCCACCTCAAGATCCCAGATTAGGACACGATAGGTGTTACCCACCCTAGACGACAAAGTCAGATTTCTCATTTTTGTACTGCATGCAGTATTTTGGATGAACAAACTGAACTAAAAAAAAATAAGTGTTTAACTCGGAGCATAAAATTGAAATTTACATAAAACAATTTACCTTTATAAATCTCAGTAATCTCAGTAATCATGAAGCTTAGACACTCGATTGATGTTCTGAGGGTTGAGGTATCAAAACATCAAGCGCCACAAGAAAATGACAGATGATCGACGATTGAAGGGTTTGGGGGATTGGAGATCCCAGTGAAGCAACGGCAGGTCACTAACCTGTAAAGAGCTGCACTGCAGTCCAAGGACAGATGTGCTGAACAATTAAAATCGCTGTGCTACTGCCAGGACCACCAGCAGGAGACATGGGCTGAGTGTCAGCAGCAGGTGATGCATCCAATTCAGTCCCCCTAGTCAAATGGCGGAGACGGAGTGGTGGCTCTGAGGCTAGGGATCTGCACTGGCAATCAGAAGGTTGCCAGTTCGAATCCCGTAAATGCCAATAGGGACGCCACTCTGTTGGGCCCTTGAGCAAGGCCCTTAACCTGAAATCGTTGAGCGCTTTGAGTAGTGAGAAAGGAACTACAGTATATAAATGCGAAGAATTATTATTATTAAATGTCAATCAAATCTCAGGTCCCCACTGCCAGGCCTTCAGCAATCCTGTGGTACCGCGCCGAGCCGCATACATCTCCTGCCACCTACCCCTTGGCGTCTGTGGGAGATGAATCACGCCGAGCTGCTCTTACTCCCTAGCAGGAGTGCCCTTTCTTCAGCAACAGGCTCCTGTGGCCCTGACGCTCACTCCCGACCACCTACCTCTTACCACTTCTGACCATCTGCTTGTTGCTCCTTGCTGTGCTGGGGCAGGTGGGCACTCTTCCTCTTCCTCTCTCTCTCTCTCCCCCTCCCTCAGACCTTCATGCAGGCTCCTTTTCAACCATAATCTTTAATTGGGTGCAGGTGTGACAAGCCACTTCCTCCGTGGTATAACTGAAGAGCCTGACAGATCCGCCTGTGCCACATACACGTGCCCACTGTATTAGCCAGGGAGCGAATTGGATTGGAGCCCCGCACATGAATATTTATTTAAAACTGCCTAACACCACAGACCGGCTCTCACAATAACTCTTATATAGTTTCACCTTTTACATCTATCTGTGTATACAGTAGTGCCTTTGCTATCTATCTACAGGTGCCGGTCATAAAATTAGAATATCATGACAAAGTTGATTTATTTCAGTAATTCCATTCAAAAAGTGAAACTTGTATATTAGATTCATTCATTACACACAGACTGATGTATTTCAAATGTTTATTTCTTTTAATTTTGATGATTATAACTGACAACTAATGAAAGTCCCAAATTTAGTATCTCGGAAAATTAGAATATTGTGAAAAGGTTCAATATTGAAGACACCTGGTGCCACACTCTAATCAACTAATTAACTCAAAACACCTGCAAAAGCCTTTAAATGGTCTCTCAGTCTCGTTCTGTAGGCTACACAATCATGGGGAAGACTGCTGACTTGACGGTTGTCCAAAAGACGACCATTGACACCTTGCACGAGGAGGGCAAGACACAAAAGGTCATTGCTAAAGAGGCTGGCTGTTCACAGAGCTCTGTGTCCAAGCACATTAATAGAGAGGCGAAGGGAAGGACAAGATGTGGTAGAAAAAAGTGTACAAGCAATAGGGATAACCGCACCCTGGAGAGGATTGTGAAACAAAACCCATTCAAAACTGTGGGGGAGATTCACAAAGAGTGGACTGCAGCTGGAGTCAGTGCTTCAAGAACCACCACGCACAGACATATGCAAGACATGGGTTTCAGCTGTCGCATTCCTTGTGTCAAGCCACTGTCAGGGATGCCAGGGGCAACGACCCGGCTGGGATGCCGTGAGTTACCGGAAGAGGGTCAGAGCCCACCCTGGATCACGTGGGGGCCGCCTTCCTGGTTGCTTTGGGGGCCACGGGTACAGGGCATGGAAGCTCCACCCTGTAGGTGCCCGTGGTCACTGCCAGGACGCGCCCCAATGCCTTGGGGACCTGTTACCCCAGCACTTCCGCCACACCAGGAAGTGCTGGGGGGAAGATTTAGGACGGCACCCGGGGAGCTGCCGGGAGGACAGCCGGCACTTCCGCCACGCTGGGGCGTGGCCAAGGGAGGAATGCCGGGAACACCTGGAGCTCATCCGGGTCATGTATAAAAGGGGCCGTCTCCCTTCATTCGAGGCTAGAGTCGGGTGGAAGAAGGACGAGGCAGAGAGAGAGTGTGGAGGCGGCCCGAAGAAAGGCATTGAGTGGCCAGGATTGAGTTGGGGTTTGTGCACTGGACTTTATATTTGTAAATAATTGTTGTAAATAGTTGTGTAAATAAACGTGTGGTGGTGATGAACAACATGTCCGCCTGTCTGTGTCCGGTCGGCTCCGCACCACTCTTGAACAAGAGACAGCGTCAGAAGCGTCTCGCCTGGGCTAAAGACAAAAAGGACTGGACTGCTGCCGAGTGGTCCAAAGTTATGTTCTCTGATGAAAGTAAATTTTGCATTTCCTTTGGAAATCAAGGTCCCAGAGTCTGGAGGAAGACAGGAGAGGCACAGAATCCACGTTGCTTGAGGTCCAGTGTAAAGTTTCCACAGTCAGTGATGGTTTGGGGTGCCATGTCATCTGCTGGTGTTGGTCCATTGTGTTTTCTGAGGTCCAAGGTCAACGCAGCCGGGAAGTTTTAGAGCACTTCATGCTTCCTGCTGCTTACAAACTTTATGGAGATGCAGATTTCATTTTCCAACAGGACCTGGCACCTGCACACAGTGCCAAAGCTACTAGTACCTGGTTTAAGGACCATGGTGTCCCTGTTCTTGATTGGCCAGCAAACTCGCCTGACCTTAACCCCATCGAAAAATCTATGGGGTATTGTGAAGAGGAAGATGCAATACGCCAGACCCAACAATTCAGAAGAGCTGAAGGCCACTATCAGAGCAACATGGGCTCTCATAACACCTGAGCAGTGCCACAGACTGATCGACTCCATGCCACGCCGCATTGCTGCAGTAATCCAGGCCAAAGGAGCCCCAACTAAATATCAAGTGCTGTACATGCTCATACTTTTCATGTTCATACCTTTCAGTTGGGCAACATTTCTAAAAATCCTTTTTTTGCATTGGTCTTAATTGATATTCTAATTTTCCTAGATACTGAATTTGGGACTTTCATTAGTTGTCAGTTATAATCATCAAAATTAAAAGAAATAAACATTTGAAATACATCCGTCTGTGTGTAATGAATGAATCTAATATACAAGTTTCACTTTTTGAATGGAATTACTGAAATAAATCAACTTTGTCATGATATTCTAATTTTATGACCGGCACCTGTATTGTTTAGTAGCTTCTTCCAGATCAATCTACAGTAGTATATAGCGCCTTTCCCTTTATACTTGCATGTACTTACTGTTTATCCCCTTTATGCCTGCATTAACATTTTAACATGGAGCTCCTTTCGTGTTTAAATCCCCTGTGGATCATCTCCCCAGGTGTTCAGTATCAGCAGCTCTTCCATGCAGAAGCCCAGCAAGTCGTGTTTAAGGTGGGAGCCCCTCATCCGTCTGTCCGTCCATCCTTCCCTTCCCCTGGTGTGAAGTATCCAAGTTAATTATCTGGCACCTTCAGCTTTGTCCTCTTCCAGTTTTTCTTTCTGCTTCAGCCTCTCCACATTCAGCAGCCCCTCAAGGGACAGAAGGGTCTCTGCATTGAACAGCAAGCCTTGCGTCTGTTCTCTGAAGATGTCCGATATGCGGGCTGTTGCTCTTCTCTGCCATCCCCGGGGACGTACTGTACTCCACTCGACAGGAACGCGCAGCTTCCTTTTTATTTCTGTTATCTTGACCTTCAAAGGTTTATTTATTTATTTATTTTTTTATTTTCTTCTTGAACAATTTGGCAGCTGCTGCAAACAGCCTTTGTGCCACCTACAATGTGAATGGGTGAGGCCGACCTTTTTATTTGTTTTGATCCCTCATCAACTGAGAAAAGGAAGAACAAGAAAATGCCATCTTGTCTCTTGTGCTCCACTTCTGGCCCGCCTTTGTTCATTCTTTTGCTAGAAAGGTTGCAACCACTTAACCAGTTCAAGTGGAATTTGTTTTATTTTTTGTACGGCAGAGTAGGGCAGAGGTTAACTCCAACATCCCAGCAGCCTGTCATTGTCTTCAGCTTCCCACTTCAATGTCCCTTTGGTATGAAATTCGCAAAAGCAGTGTTAATGTTTGTGATGCGCCATCTGTTGGAAAGAGAGCCATAGCAACTGGGCAGAGACACACAAATCCTTATCATCTTGTAGCAGTGCTAGCCATCTAAGACGGATTGAAATCTAAGTAATCAATGTACACTTTAGCATTAATGTTTGCAGTGCAGTGTAGTTTTTAACGCGTGTAGTAAAAAAATGCATTGAAGATGGCATATCTCAAACATTTCTCATATGCTGTTTGATATAGGATTTGTAAAAGCAGTGTTAATATTCGTGATAGGACGGCACGGTGGCGCAGTGGTAGCGCTGCTGCCTCGCAGTTAGGAGACCCGGGTTCACTTCCCGGGTCCTCCCTGCGTGGAGTTTGCATGTTCTCCCCGTGTCTGCGTGGGTTTCCTCCCACAGTCCAAAGACATGCAGGTTAGGTGGATTGGCGATTCTAAATTGGCCCTGGTGTGTGTTTGTGTGTGTCCTGCGGTGGGTTGGCACCCTGCCTGGGATTGGTTCCTGCCTTGTGCCCTGTGTTGGCTGGGATTGGCTCCAGCAGACCCCCGTGACCCTGTGTTTGGATTCAGCGGGTTGGAAAATGGATGGAATATTCGTGATGTGCCATCAGTTGGAAAGACAAATGCAATGCATTATATTGTTAAAAATGTTTGTGATGCGCCATCTGTTGGAATGACATGCAATGCATATACGTCTGTTATAGGCCATTTTTATGGGATTCATAAAAGCAGTGTGTGACAGATAGGGGGCACTATCGCTCCCTAGAACCCTCAGACTTGACTCCAGACACCAGATAAAAGTCCAATAAGTTGACTTCATTATTAATAACAGTGCACAAAGCACCTTCCTCTCCATAATACTCATAAATAATAATCAATACACTACAATAAACAATCCTCCACACTCCCAGACGCGTTGCCACCCTTCCACCCAGCTCAGCTCAACGTCTGGGGATTACCCAGAAGTGTTTCGCCCTCTCTGTCCACGTGACTAGGAACACTTCCAGGTCAGATAAAAATCCTTTTCCTTCACCCCGGAAGAACGTCACTTCCGTTGTTGCTTTGCCTATGATGTACGTCCGGGTTATAGGGCACATGTGACTCTCTGGGCCTCCCTGCAGCGTCCTCTGTTGGCCTCTGGGGTATCCAGCAGGGCTGTAGGGGAAAACTCCATAGTTCATGATTCCCTGCTGGTATCTGGGGCACCTCCATGCTGCAGGGAGAGCTCCATCTGGCGGCCTGGGGGTATTGGCCGGGATGACAAGCCGGCCATAGACCACAAGTGTTAATATTTGTAATGCACCATCTTTTGGAATGACAAATAACATGCATTTCTATACTAGAAATGTTTGTGATGTGCCATTTTTTGGAATGACAGAAGCATGGCACCTGAATGGACACACAGACAGACATTTATCCTTTTATAACTATACTACCTATCTAAGATGGTTTGAAATCTAAGTAATCAACATACACTTTAGCATTAATGTTTGCAGTGCAGTTTATTTTGTAACGTATGTAGTAAAAAAGTGCATTGCATCTGTCATTCCAACAGGTGGCATATCTCAAACATTTGTCATATGCTATTTGATATAGGATTTGTAAAAGCAGTGTTAATATTTGTGATGCGCCATCTTTTGGAATGACATGCAATGCATATATGTCAGTTATATGCCATTTTTATGGGATTCATAAAAGCAGTGTTAATATTTGCAATGCACCATCTGTTGGAATGACAAATGCCATGCATTTTAATAGTAAAAATGTTTGTGATGTGCCATCTTTTGGAATGACAGAAGCATAGCCCCGAACAGACACAGACAGACATTCATCATTTTATAGCTGTGCTACCCGTCTAAGACGGTTTGAAATCTAAGTATTCAATGTACACTTTAGCATTAATGTTTGCAGTGGAGTGTATTTTGTAAAGTATGTAGTAAAAAAATGCATTGCATTTGTCATTCCAACAGGTGGTATATCTCAAACATTTGTCATATGCTATTTGATATAGGATTTGTAAAAGCAGTGTTAATATTTCTGATGCGCCATCTGTTGGAATGACAGAGCCATAGCAACTGGCCAGACACACGCAAATTCTTATCCTTTTGTAGCACTGCTATGCACCTAAGATGGAATGAAATTTGTGTAATTAACGCAGACTTCAGCATTAACGTTTGCAGTGCACTACCTATTAGAATGTATTTTGTACTGCATGTGGTAATAAAATACATTACTATGTATGGTTGTGATGCACCATCTGTTGGAATGACATGCAATGCATATGTGTCTGTTATATACCATTTGGTATAGGATTCATAGTGCTCATATTTGCAATGCACCATCTGTTGGAATGACAAATGCCATGCATTTCAATACTAAAAATGTTTGTGATGCACCATCTTTTGGAATGACAGAAGCATAGTCCCGAATTGACACACAGTCAGACATTTACCCTTTAATAGGTGTGCTACCCGTTTAAGACAGGTTGAAATCTATGTAATCAGCATACACTTTAGCATTAACATTTGCAGTGGAATGTATTTTGTAACACATGTAGTAATAAAGTTTCCTCCGGGTGCTCCGGTTTCTTCCCACAGTCCAAAGACATGCAGGTTAGGTGCAATGGCGATTCTAAATTGTCCCTAGTGTGTGCTTGGTGGGTGGGTGTGTGTGTGTCCTGTGGTGGGCTGGCGCCCTACCCAGGATTTGTTCCCTGCCTTGCTCCCTGTGTTGGCTGGGATTGGCTCCAGCAGACCCCCATGACCCTGTAGTTATGATATAGCGGGTTGGATAATGGATGGATGGATGTGGTAATAAAATGCGTTGCATTTGTCATTCCAACCGATGGTATATCTCAAACATTTGTCATATGCTATTTGATATAGGATTTGTAAAAGCAGTGTTAATATTTCTGATGTGCCATCTGTTGGAATGACAGAGCCATAGCAACTGGCCAGACATACGCAAATCCTTATCCTTTTGTAGCACTGCTATCCACCTAAGATGGAATGAAATTTGTATAATTAACGCAGACCTCAGCATTAACATTTGCAGTGCACTACCTATTAGAATGTATTTTGTACTGCATGTGGTAATAAAATACATTACTATGTATGTTTGCAATGCACCATCTGTTGGAATGACAAATGCCATGCATTTCAATACTAAAAATGTTTGTGATGCACCATCTTTTGGAATGACAGAAGCATAGTCCCGAATTGACACACAGACAGACATTTACCCTTTAATAGGTGTGCTACCCGTTTAAGACAGGTTGAAATCTATGTAATCAACATACACTTTAGCATTAACGTTTGCAGTGGAATGTATTTTGTAACACATGTGGTAATAAAGTTTTCTCCGGGTGCTCTGGTTTCTTCCCACAGTCCAAAGACATGCAGGTTAGGTGCATTGGCGGTCCTAAATTGTCCCTAGTGTGTGCTTGGTGTGTGTGTGTGCCCTGCGGTGGGCTGGCGCCCTGCCCAGGGTTTGTTTCCGCCTTGCGCCCTGTGTTGACTGGGATTGGCTCCAGCAGACCCCCGTGACCCTGTAGTTAGTATATAGCGGGTTGGATAATGGATGGATGGATGTGGTAATAAAATGCGTTGCATTTGTCATTCCAACAGATGGCATATCACAAACATTTGTCATATGCACAGTCCAAAGACATGCAGGTTAGCTGTATTGGTGATCTTAAATTGTCCCTAGTGTGGGTGTGTGTGTGTGCCCTGCGGTGGGCTGGCGCCCTGCCTGGGATTTGTTCCTGCCGTGTGCCCTGTGTTGGCTGGGATTGGCTCCAGCAGATCCCCATGACCCTGTGTTAAGATATAGCAGGTTGGATGATGGATGGATGGATATTTGACATAGAAGTGTTAATATTTGTGATGCGCCATCTGTTGGAATGACAAATGCAATGCATTTTATTACTAAAAATGTTTGTGTTGTGTCATTGTTTGGAATAATAGAAGCATAGCACCCAGACAGGATGGTAAGGAGGATCTGGTGGTTGACCACGTTGAAGGCAGAGGACAGATGGAGCACTTCATGTTGCATGCTTATTACTTTACTAGACATTAAGCCCGTTACAATAACGGGTGCTACAACAGTAGTGCATAAACATTAGTAGGAATAGTCTATATTAAATGGCAAGGGACCTTGTATGTGGCTGTAATATGCGTCACTGTATTGTGTGCCTTTAATTTTCTCTCTCAGTAATACTGGTTTGTATTTCTGTAAAATGCCTGTAATTTTGTCTGACAGTAATACAGTGGAATCTCAGTTCACGACCATAATTCGTTCCAAAACTCTGGTTGCAACCCGATTTGGTCGTGAACCGAAGTAATTTCCCCCCATAGGATTGTATGTAAATACAATTAATCCATTCCAGACCGTATGAACTGTATGTAAATATATATTTTTTTACGTTTTTAAGCACATATATAGTTAATTATACCACTGAATGTACAGTGTAATAGTAAACTAAATGTAAAAACATTGAATAACACTAAGAAAACTTTGAACAACTGAGAAAACTAAGACTGGAAGAGTTCACGCTATAGCCTTACAACCCGCTCGCTAAAAACACCTTTTTTAATGAGTTTTAAGCACAGGGAAAAAAATGAACAGTTGAAAAATTAATAATCAACCAAGAAAAGTAACACTGCAACAATGCACGCACACACTTGTGTGTGTGTGTGTGTGTGTGCGTCCCGCGCACGCCTGTGTGTGTGTGCGTCCCGCGGGCGTCTGTGTGTGTGTCCCGCAGGCGCCTGTGTGTGTGTGTGTGTGTATGCGTACGTGTGTCTGTCGCGTGGGCGCCTGTGTGTGTACGTGTGTCTGTCGTGCACGCGCCTGTGTGTGCGTGTCTGTCTCTCATGATTCTATGTATGTGTCTGCACAGGGAATGCACAGGAAGAGACTGAACACGTGCCGTGTGACCCCACGCATGCACACTTCACCAGAAGACACACACGGACACCTGGACGCACACAGGGCTTTTATTAAAGAGGATGCGGCAGCTCCCGTGGTCTGTAACAGCACAAAAGCACAACTAAGAGGGATAGACCTTCCAGTGCCCACAGATGTCCTTTTCAAATGAACACATCCATTGCTGCTACCTCTCAGTCTTTCCATGTCAATATTCAATAGCAACATACCTATTTACTTTTAATGACGGGGGGGCCATATGATAGCTTTGACATTTCAAGTGGTGGCTTAAGCCCCCACAAGTCCCTCAGGGGTAAGCACAGCAGTAATGTCAGATTGAGAGGCCAGTTGGAATGAAAATATCAAAGGCACCACAGCCTGAGAGAAGACCTCTGTATCGTCCACCACTAAAACCCCACACTTCATGAAATTAACCTTTTTGTGGACTGAAAAATGGGAAGCCATCAGGACATCTTGTGTGCACATCTGCCATTGGTGCCTGCCAGCTCTGAGTCACGCTGAGTCACCACATAATCACCGAGACAAATCTTAGTTGTCTGCCCCTGAAAATCCACAGTGTGCCTGACCCATCTTGTAAAACAAGTGCAGCTTATGAGCCCGAGGCACAGAGTCCTTAATTTACCTCCAGCAGCACCTGCTGAGTTTGTCTGAAAACCTGATGGAAATTGAAAAAAATAAATAAATAAAAAGGGAGGACGATTTTAAAGGTCGCACTCACGATGAGTCACAGGAGTTGAGATTCATCACAGACATTAGGGCTGCGGGACCACAAAGCGTGCCCAGCACTACAAAAAGGCACTTTAGTGCCTTGCAAGCCTAACATTTCATTTTTTTTCCAGTGGTAATTAAATGGGGGTAACCCCACCTCGGACCCCCCCTCCCCACCACCACCACCACTCTAACATCTCCATTTACAGGAGACGACTAAAAGCTTGTGAACATCTGAGCCTCATACCTATAAAGGATTGTAGGACACCCCATTCCAAGTCATTGGCATTAATGCCAAGTTGGCCCTCCATATCTCTGTCTGATTCCTAGCTGATGGCTGGAGGAGGCGGTTGGCCACACAACCCGTACGCTGCTGTGGGTGCCACAGGATTTCAGACTCGCTTCACGGTGCTTTTCCATGCTTTACGGCCCACGGTGATGGGTCCTGACCTGGTTCAGGTCAAGTCATCGGATCTTCAGATCTTCCTCCATTTGTTTGAGTGGCTGTCGGCAGTTAAGAGCAAAAGGTTATTGAAATAAAAGTTAAAAAACAACACACACGAGAAATATTCAGATATTCATTTAAAACACTTCATCACACAGACTAACATTTCTCTGATTTGCGTTTTTCCTTGTATTCTCTTTTAATGTTTGTGACAGATAGGGGGCCGTAGCGCTCCCTTGAACCCCTGTCCACGACTCCAGGTAAAAGTCCACATGATGACTTTATTAAAGTGCACAAAGCACCCTCTCCTCCACTATACTCATAAATCAACAATAATCACAATCAATAATTACAATCCTCCAACTCCCAGACACGTTGCCACCCTTCCACCCAGCTCAGCTCCCCGTCTGGGAGCTCTCACAGTCCTTTTATTCTCCCTGACCCGGAAGTGTTCCCAATCCCCAGTCCACGTGATTCACTATCACTTCCGGGTCAGGCACAAGTCCTTTTTCTTCACCCCGGAAGCACGTCGTCCTTCCTCTGACGCACTTCCGGGTTACAGGGCACAAAGAAGTCTTCGGTCCTCCCTGCAGCTCCCTCTTGCGGCCCCTGTGGTACCCAGCAGGGCTGAGGATAAAAACTACAAAGTCCATGACTCCCTGCTGGTCTTCGGGGCACCGCCATACTGTAGGGTGGGCTCCATCTGGCGGCCTGGGGGTATTGGCCGGGATGACAAGCCGGCCAAATCCCACATGTTTTATCAAACTATACTCACTAACTACCATCACAAGTCAGTAAAGGTACTATTAAGTTGTCTCGATTTACTTGTTTAGTACGGGTACGTTTACGTACCAGATAAATACTATTAATACGGACAAATAAATAATACAACCGAATACAATACAATGCAGTTGCCAAATTTGCTTGTTTGAAAATAAAAATAAATTACTGTATTTTGTAAAAGAAGGTGCCAAGCAGCAATTTTTTGCACTTTATATTTTACTACTCGTACTAGGGGGCTTTGCCTCCTGCTCGCTTCGTTTGCCAACCCCCCTGCTTGCGCTCTCACTGGATCGCCCACTCGCGTATGGGGAAGCGGATGTACAATTTAAACAGATTGTTATTTTCATGTGAATTGTTCCATATGCATAATAGAACTAACTATTTTACATTACAGCGAGTAATTAACCTCACTTCGCTCGCCAACCCCCGGGTATGTGTATGGGATCATCGAAGAATAGTTAGAGGCAGAAGATTTACTTAAAAAGTAGTAAAAAATAATAAAACGTAATGGATTGAAAAGTCTCATGTTGCGTTACAGGTATTCGTTCTGTTTGGCTTTGAAATTAACACACAAATACTCTTTAAACTTACACTTTTACTGCAAAACTCCAGTAAAAACAATATTTGGAATTAACTTTTCGTCTATCGCATTGAATTTTGATTCCGTGTTTGGACTTACATCGTGACAACGCAACGTATAACTGCCCGTGAGTGAATTTCGTTTCTTTCTCTCTAATAAATAAACCGACTTTTTCGAATGTTTGTCCCTGTGATTTGTTATTTGTCAGAGCAAAAGCTCTTCTAACGGGAAACTGTAAACGTTTTAATACGAATGGCATATCAAGATCTCCTTTGTTGTGTAATGTTATCCCCTGAAGATGGACTGCGTTACCTTTCTTGTCGCCTGTTAAAGTTTTACATGTCAGAATTGTTTGACCAATTTTGAATACAACTATTCTTGTCCCATTGCATAGCCCATCACTCTACATAAATTATGCAATAACATTACGATACGTCCTTCTTTCAACAGTAATTTGGTGGTGGAAGACCAGACAGTATTAACGGTTGTAGATATTCTTCATGATATTGTAAGTTGATGTTTTCGTCTTCCACACCATCACCACCAACTGTTTCATCAGAGTCTATTGATACGCATTTAAACAATTTGCCGTGTAACCGATCATCATTTTTCACGTAAATTTGTTTGACTTTATCGTTTCTCTGTGCTAGGATTTCCCGTGGACTCATTTCTTCTGTTGATAACCCTTCAGGAAGGAATTCTTCAATAAGATTTGGACATGATACGTCTTCTTTTATTGGGAAGTTGAAGTGAGGAAAACATAAAAAAATTTATAAGAGCTGAGAGAACAGGAACTGTGTCTGACAAAAGCATTCACAAAAATGAGAGGTGAGAGGACCGCGAGCATGGGCCATTAACTGGAAATGGTTGAGAGGAGGGCTGGACTTGAAAAAATCTCTTGGCAATAGTCTCGTCTCAAGATTTTCTTTTATAATAGAGAGATTTAACATTTATTCTATAGTATATTGTGATAGACGGCCGGCAGCTTAATCCGACCGGGACGTCCCTGAACTGGAAGAGTAGAGGAAGACAGCCTTTCCAGGACACTGCCTCCCCCAGGACGCTAGGTGGCAGCTCCCCTGGACGGGAGGAGTGGGCAGGAGGAGGAGTACAGGAAGCTAATCAAGGACTTTGTTAAATGGTGCAACTCAAACCACCTACAGCTGAACACCAGCAAGACCAAGGAACTGGTGGTGGATTTTAGGAGGCCCAGGCCCCTCTTGGACCCCATGATCATCAGAGGTGACTGTGCAGAGGGTGCAGACCTATAAATACCTGGGAGTGCAGCTGGATGATAAATTGGACTGGACTGCCAATACTGATGCCCTGTGTAAGAGAGGACAGAGCCGACTATACTTTCTTAGAAGGTTGGCGTCCTTCAACATCTGCAATAAGATGCTGTAGATGTTCTATCAGAGGGTTGTGGTGAGCGCCCTCTTCTACGCGATGGTGTGCTGGGGAGGCAGCATAAAGAAGAGGGACGTCTCACACCTGGACAAGCTGGTGAGCAAGGCAGGCTCTATTGTAGGCACGGAGCTGGACAGTTTGACATCCATGGCAGAGCGACGGGCGCTGAGCAGGCTTCTGTCAATCATGGAGAATCCACTGCATCCACTGAACGGGATCATCTCCAGGCAGAGGAGCAGCTCCACTGACAGACTGAGGAGACCCCACACTATGCGACTCTTCAATTCCACCCGGGGGGGTAAACACTAACATTATTCAAAGTTATTGTCTGTTTTTACATGTATTTTTATTACTCTTTAATTTAATATTGTTTTTTTGTATCAGTATACTGCTGCTGGATTATGTGAATTTCCCCTTGGGATTAATAAAGTATCTATCTATTGTGGCAGTAGGGGGCGCTAGTGCTCCCTTGAACCCTCAGGTACCACGCAAGACACTGGATAAAAGTCCCAGACTCTTTATTTTTCTGTTCCTCAGTGCACCAAGCACCTTCCACACTACTCATAAATTATCAACACTACAATACTCTTAATCAATCCTCCAACTCCCAGACACTTAGCCACCCTTCCTCCCAGCTCAGCTCTGGACTGAGCCATAGTCCTTTTATAGCCCCTGACCCGGAGGTGTTCCTGCCCAATCAGTCCACAGTTCCTTATTCCTTCCGGGTCAGGGTAATCAGTCCTTTTCTTCAACCCGGGAGCACATTGTTCCTTCCCGTCACGTGACCGTGACGTACTCCCGGGTCATAAGGCACAAAAGAGCCCACAAGCCCCCCTACAGTGACGCCTGGTGACCCCCAAGGTATCCAGCAGGGCTGTGTATAAACACTACAAAGTCCATGAGGCCCTGCTGGACCTCGGGGCACGATCCTGCGGTCGGGAGAGCTCCTCCTGGTGGCCTGGGGGTGAGGACCGGAACCAGAAGCCGGCAATCCTCCACACTATCTATCTATCTATCTATCTATCTATCTATCTGCCCCAGATTCCCTCAGGAGATCCTGGGACATGGAGTCCGTTTTCTCAGCCCTGTTGGGTGCCATGGGTGCCGCCAGGGGGAGCTCATAAAGCACCTGGGGACTCCTACTTTTCCTACAACCCGGAAGTACTTCAGAGTCAGGAGGACGGAAGCCCACAGTACTTCCGTGCTGCTTGAGAACTGATGATGTGTCGTTTGACCCGGAAGAGGAGGAGCACTTCAAGGAATATATTAAGGACTGGTAGAGACCCAGCAAGTGAGCCGGAATTGGGAGGGTGTGTGACGGAGCTGCTGGGAGTGGAGGATTGTATTATTGTGATTATTAATTATTCTGAATTGTGGTGGTTGTGGTGTTTTGTACACTTTATTTAAGAAAAGAATTAAAAATTCTACTTGGTGCTTTTATACGTGTGTCCTGAACATCTGTCTGTTGGGTTTCACAGGGCAAAAGCGCCCTCTAGCGTCCACAATATACAGTTACATAAATAAAATGAAATGTATTTTATAATATAACACTCTTTCCAAGGTGCATTTTGTGTTCATATTTAGTTCTACATTGGTCATGGCATTCTGGCCCAGCCATACAAGCAGTGCTCTTGTACAAAGTGTAAAGTGTAAAGATGTCGGCTTTGGCAAATTCAAGTCCTTTGAGTATCTTGCCGAAGTTATTCATGGAGTTGCTCAGTTTCTGGTATTATCCGTGTATAGACCTACTAAATGCAATGCGTCTTTCTTTAAGGAATTCTCAGACTTGGTGTCAATTATAATTACAAACTATAACATGTTTCTAATAGTTGGTGACTTTAACTTTCATATCGATAATCAGTGTGACCCAAAAGTAAAAGAATTCTTGAACCTCCTGGACTCTTTTGATTTAAGTCAGCACATTAATCAGCCTACACATAAAGCAGGTCATACGTTAGAGTTAGTAATTACTAAAGGACTAAAAGTTGATGTGAAGCAGATCATTGATATTGGTCTATCAGACCATTTTCTTTTATTATTTAATATGGAAATAATGATAGAAAATATTCACGAGAAGCATATTGTTAAAAAATGTTTCTTTGATTCATCAGCAGCTTCAAAATTTACAAACATTCTAAGCAACCAGTCCGTTTATTATGCTAACTATAATAGTGATAATGTAAATAGTAAGGTGGAAAATTTGAATACTAAGGTGAGAGCTGCTGCTGACATAGTCGCACCTGAAAAGACAGTTAAAAAATCTTCTAGCATCGTTACACCGTGGAAGACCCAAAGAGTGTCTGATTTAAAGAGAACATGCCGTAGAGCTGAGCATAAATGGAGGTAAACTAAACTAACTATCCACTATGAGATATTGAAGGTTAAAATAACAGAATACAATAACACAGTCTGTCTTGAGAGGTGCTGCTATTTCTCTAAGATTATAAATAACAATGCTAGTAATCCCAGAGTCTTATTCTCTACGATTCATCGTCTGCTAAGCCCAGGTCACTCGATGGAATGCCTCCAAAATACCTCCAGTGAAACTTGTGAGGCTTTTGCTGTATTTTTTAATCAAAAAATTTATGATATTAGAAATAATAAAGTATCTATCTATCTATCTATCTATCTATCTATCTATCTATTTATCTATCTATCTATTATTATATAGTGCCTTTCATATCTATCTATCTATCTATCTATCTATCTATCTATCTATCTATCTAT
>JANRMT010062823.1:13666796-13697200 GCA_026402145.1 Polypterus bichir lapradei
TATCTATCTATCTATCTATCTATCTATCTATCTATCTATCTATCTATTATATAGTGCCTTTCATATCTATCTATCTATCTATCTAATATAGTATATCTTCCCAATACTGAACCACTTAAACCTCAGTACTCCATTTTAAACAAATTCAATTCTTTCACTAGGATAGATTTATCTGATTTATATAAAATTTCTCAACTGAGACCCTCCACCTGCGTCCTCGACCCAATACCAACAAGTTTTTTCAAAGAAGTATCAGGCGTGCTAACTGATAGTATTCTTGACATAGTAAACTCATCATTAGATACGGGGGTCTTCCCAGACTGTCTTAAGACTGCTGTAGTTAAACCCCTGCTGAAGAAAAATAATCTTGACCCCTATGCTGTTGAAAATTTTAGACCCATTTCTAACCTGCTTTTCTTAAGTAAAATTCTAGAGAAGGCAGTCATTAAGCAGCTAAATGACCATCTCAATAAACCTGCTATTCTAGATAAGTTTCAGTTGGGTTTCACGACAAATCACAGCACAGAAACTGCACTTGTTAAAGTAGTAAATGACTTGTGGGCAAATGCAGACAGAGGCCGTCTATCTGTTCTCATCCTCTTAAATCTGAGTGCCGCATTCGATACCATTGATCACAATATTCTTAGAAATCGCATTAGTCAGTGGATGGGCCTCTCTGGCAGGGTCTTAAATTGGTTTGAATCCTATCTAGCAGGTAGAAAATTCTTTGTTAGTTGTGGTAATTATACTTCAAAGACACATGATATCCAATATGGTGTTCCACAAGGCTCTATTCTGGGTCCGCTGCTCTTTTCAATTTACATGCTTCCGTTAGGTCAGATTATCTCGAGGCATAACGTGAGCTACCACAGCTATGCTGATGACAGGCAGCTGTATTTATCAATAGCACCTGATGACCCCGACTCTCTTGATTCACTGACCCAATGTCTTACTTGTGTTTCTGAATGGTTGAGTAGTAATTTTCTCAAACTAAATAAAGAGAAAATGGAAATTTTAGCGATTAGCAACAATGGATATAATGAGGTTATTAGAAAATTATTTCCCCTTGGGATTAATAAAGTATCTATCTATCTATCTAAAAATAAACTTGATACATTAGGATTAAAACTCAAGATGGCAGTAAAGAATTTAGGGGTAACTATTGACTCTGACTTGAATTTTAAATCGCATATTAATCAGATCACTAGGACAGCATTTTTCCACTTAAGAAATATAGAAAAAGTTAGACCTCTTATAACATTGCAAGATGCGAAGAAATTAATCCACACTTTTGTTTTCAGTCGACTAGATTACTGTAACGCACTCCTCTCAGGACCACCCAAAAAAGACATCAATCGATTGCAGCGAGTGCAGAATGGAGCTGCTAGAATCCTAAATAGGAAAAGAAAATCCGAGCACATCTCTCCAGTTTTGATGTCACTACACTGGTTACCTGTGTCATTCAGAATTGACTTTAAAATACTGCTTATGGTTTATAAAGCCTTAAATAATCTCGCCCCATCTTATATATCGGAGTGTCTGACATCTTATATTCCAAATTGTAACCTTAGATCTTCAAATGAGGGTCTGATTAGAATTCCAAGAGCTAAACTTAAAAGAAGTGGTGAGGCGGGCGGCCTTCTGCTGTTATGCACCTCAAATCTGGAATAGCCTGCCAATAGGAATTCACTAGGCTAATACAGTGGAGCACTTTAAACAACTGCTGAAAACACATTACTTTAACATGGCTTTCTCATAGCTTCATTTTAGTTTAATCCTAATGCTCTGTATATTCAATTAATTATCATTACTATTCATGGTATTCATATTCAAAATCCATACTAACTCCTTCTCTCTCTTCTGTTCGTTTTCTGGTTTTCTGCGGTGACAATCTGCGCCACCACCACCTGATCAAAGCACCGTGATGTTCCTACATTGATGGATCGAAGGCCAGAAGTCCACATGACTGTCGTCATCATCAAGTTCTTCCATGTGAACCCTGAAAACCATGAGGACTGATTGTGAGGTCATTTATGTGAGGTAAAATGCCTAGAAGGGGCTGGGTGGTCTCGTGGCCTCGGTAACCCTGCAGATTTTATTTTTTTCTCCAGCGCCGTCTGGAGTTTTTTTTTTTTCTTTTTCTGTCCTCCCTGGCCTTTGGACCTTACTCTTATTCTATGTTAATGAGTCTTCCTTAATTTTAATTCTTATTTATTTTGTCTTTTTCTTCATTGTGTAAAGCACTTTGAGCGACATCGTTTGTATGAAAATGGGCTATAGAAAGAAATGTTGTTGTTGTTGTTGCTTTTGAATATTAATCTTTAGAATTTTTGTTTATATTGTTTTTACCAAATAAAACTAATTTTGGAATAAGCAAATTTGTTTATTTCTTATTAATAACTTTAAACATGAACTATTAAATGATACTGGAACAAGTGTAATTGACAACCTAAAAAGGCTATAGCTAAGTAACTCGGTGAGGTGCATTTTTTAAAAAGTTTATAAAACAATTGTTAAAATATTATGCTTTATAGACATGAGTCATGTTCATTTAACATAATATAATTAATTTAACAGAGAATGAAAATGTTTGTTTCATTTTATATAAAAAATATCACGTTGTTTCAGGATATATTAATTTAGTGCATTAAGCATAATTAAATTAGCTTTGATAAGAACAATTTTATTATGTGCAACCACCCATCCAACCTGCTATATCCTAACTACAGAGTCACAGGGGTCTGCTGGAGCCAATCCCAGCCAACACAGGGTGCAAGGCAGGAAACAAACCCCAGGCAGGGTGCCAGCCCACTGCAGGGCACACACACACACACACACACACAGGACAATTTTAGAATCACCAATGCACCTAACCTGCATGTCTTTGGGCTGTGGGAGGAAACTGGAGTACCCGGAGGAAACCCACGCAGACACGGGGAGATCATGCAAACTCCCACTACCCGCTACCTACTGCGCCACCCTGCCGCCATTATGTGCAACCGATGTACATATTTTTTTTTAATTTTAATCTGACATGTCATCTGACATGTCAGTGAGTGACTCGAATGGAGGATGGCGCGAGTGACGATGGCCCCGCCCAGCTCCCCATTCCTGAGGTCCTGCCTCCCCCTCCCCCTAGGCCCTGCAAGTGAACTACAGTTGTGCTTGAAAGTTTGTGAACCCTTTAGAATTTTCTATATTTCTGCATAAATATCACCTAAAACATCATCAGATTTTCACTCAAGTCCTAAAAGTAGATAAAGAAACCAGTTAAACAAATGAGACAAAAATATTATACTTGGTCATTTATTTATTGAGGAAAATTATCAAATATTACATATTTGTGAGCGGCAAAAAGTAGATCATTTCAACCTGGTCATTTTAAAAGTAGCTTGCAAGCCAAAAAAGTGTGGGCACCCCTGATCTAACGCAACATGAGACATAATTTTCTTTCCATTTATTATGTTAACTACTTTTTAAGTAAATCTTCTGCCTCTAACTATTGTTCGATGATCCCATACACATACCCAGGGGTTGGCGAGCGAAGCGAGCAGGGGGTGGACCCCCCTAGTATTAATAATACATTTTATTTATATAGCACCTTTATCTTGCTGAAGGGACGGTGATAGAGCTCCAGCTGAAGCACCATACGTTTGACTACTGTCACACATGCGTGTTTAGGAGACAGTCAACAAACCCAGAGGTGAGTGAAATCCCGCGAGGCAAAGGGTTTCTATGGGGTTCTAACGTCTCTCTCTCTCTATCTCCTGATCCAAGGAAGACAAATAATAAATCAGCTCACTTACCTCCTCCGTATCCAGGCTCCCAAAATGGCTATTCCACATCCGGGTCCACAACGAAGACGTCAGTCTCCACTCCCCGCCGAAGATGTCACTTCCAGCTTCAATCTTTTCCCTTGTTGGTGACGCCATTTCTGCTTCAATCAACAGCTCCATCTTTTGTTTCCCTATAAATAACCGCGATGTACCCTCTTTAAGTTGTCAAATGTTTCTTTGATCATTTAGACAAACGTCTAAACTTTCTTTTATTGTCTGCTCAACATTATATGGGGCTACCACCCCAAACCTTCTCATGCAGTCTGTCTATTTATTACACTACTGAAGCCCCTATAATTGGAGTGCCGAGGGCACAAATCTTTTTTTTTTTTTTTTTGCTTTTCTAAACAGGGCTGCCCAGTTGGCACCCCAACCTTTCTTCCGGCATCCTTAGTCTGTTGACCAAGTTACAGATTTTATAAGGAGATTTGGAAGTTCCCGACACTGCACTCTAGTGTCCAGGGAGGCTATGTTTCCATCCACTCCACACCATTCTCTGTCTCTCTTGGGCAGCCCCTGTGGGGCACTTCATGGGCACAACAGGTCATGCCACCCTGTTTGCAATGCCCTGGCTTCTGCACTGGCCTGACCATATTCCTTTCCTAGAGGTTTACTGGGCCCTACCTGTTGTCCTCCTGAGCTGCCCACTGATCCCTCAGCTTCTGGGCCCTTTCAGAATACGCATCAGCGCCCACCTTCTGGTGTCTTTTCTGTCATTATTATTATTTAAATGCTGTATAAAGTCTCATTGCTCTGGAAATTCTCAAATCTCAAACCCTTCTCAATGAAAATTTACGTAATGATACAGAAATGTCAAAGACTGTAATTTATAATCTGAACCGAAGTAAAACATGCCAAGAAAAGATTACAGGCCATGAAGTCTTCTGAGGTGTTGGGGGGGGCCGCCCCGCATTGGCCTTTGGTAAATTAGACACTGATTTGGATTTGCAAAATTAATGTATGTAAATCATACCTTTGTTGACAGGTTAGCAGATTAAGCTGTTGTCAGTTGCGGTTGGAGAACGCGCCCATGCATATATCATTCACATGCTTATCTCCTCTGCCTAAAGCGGCACAATCTACTTAACGACAACGTGTTATTTTTACAGCACGATGGCTACATGCTTTGCAGCTGTTTCTCAATCCACCTCTTATTCATGACCTGCAGGCACCAGACTTTGATTGATTTACGTGACAATTCACAAACACACCCAATAGGAAAGGACTTTTATTGGTTTTATTTTATTTATATATATATATATATTTTTTTTTTTTTAGGAGAATGCCACCTACAGGTCGCACCTAGAATGACAGAAAGTGGAAAGGATTAATCAGGTGAGGTCAGGTCAGGTTGTGGGAGCATGCACTGGTACAACGCGCTGGCTTACCCACCGCACAACGAAACAGCTCGGGATCCCGGTTGGTAACTCCTCAGGCAGACATGCGGTCCTGTGCCACCCTCTGGAAATGACCATCTATCTGTTGCAGGCAAGTGTTACGTGGGCATCCATTGGCCTGGAGGATCCTATGAGCCGGATCACCCTCTGAGAATCGCACCACATGGCCGTAGTACCGTAACTGACGCCACCTCACAATGCATTTCATGTGCCTCATTTAGGGCTCCGTGAGAAACACAAAGTCAAACCAGTGGGACCCAAGGATTCTCGGAAGACACACAGGAGTCCAGTCTTCGTCTCAGGTCACTGGATCGCGTCCATGTCTCACAACCATATAGCAAGACAGGAAGCACCAGGACTCTAAAGACTTGGACCTTCGTCCTTTTGCAGATATCAGGAGCACCAAACACCCCTTTCCAGCGACCTCATGACCCCCCCATGCTCTACTGACTTCATAGGAAGAGTCACCAGAGACATGAATGTCACTGCCGTGGTAAGTGAACCTCTCGAGGTCGACACTCTCTCTGCAAACGGACACACTGCTGATGTCTGTGCCCAAGAGGTCATTAAAGGCCTGGATGTTGGTTTTTATCAGGACACTCGCAAGCCCAGACACACTTCGCTCAGCCTCTCAAGCGCCCCGATCAGAGCCTCCATTGACTGCGCGTGAGGTCGCTGGAAAGGGGTGAGTGGCGCTCCCAATATCTGTGGAAAAGGACGAAGGTCCAAGTCTTTACAGTCCTGGGGCCTCCTGTCTTGCTATATGGTTGTGAGACATGGACGCTATCCAGTGACCCGAGACAAAGTCTGGACTCCTATGTCTCTCCGGAAAATCCTTGGGTACTGTTGGGTTGAATTTGTGTTGCTCATGGAGTCCTGAACGAGGCACATGACCTGCATTGTGAGGGAGAGTCAGTTATGGCACTACGGCCATGTGCCGCATTTTCCAGAGGGTGATCCAGCTCGTAAGATCCTTATTGTTGGGGACACAAGTGGCTGGACCAGGCCATGGGGTCGCCCACATAACACCTGGCTGCGGCAGATAGGGGGTCATTTCCGGAGGGTGGGACTGGACCGCGTGTCTGCCTGGGGGGTTGCCAACTGGGATCCTGAGTTGTTTCGTCGTGTGGTGGGTGCGGCAAAGCACTGTACCAGTGCCTGCTCCCCAACTTGACTTGACTTGAGTTGTACTTTTGACCTGGACTGAAACAAAGTCCAGTTTTGTTTTATTTTAAGGCTGCTGATGCCCTTACATGGACTGGAATTGACTGTATATATGCAGTGATCCTTCGCTATATCGCGCTTCGGCTTTCGCTTCTTCACTCTATCGCGGATTTTAAATGTAAGCATATCTAAATATATATCACGGATTTTTCGCTGGTTTCGCTGGTTCTATGGACAATGGGTCTTTTAATTTATGGTATGTTGCCCAGTTGATTTCATACAAGGGACGCTATTGGTGGATGGCTGAGAAGCTACCCAATCAGAGCACGTATTATATATTAAATAAAACTCCTCAATGATATATGATAAGCTTCCCGAGTGGTGCTTCGCATACTTGAAAGCCCGAACGGCACGTATTGATTTTTGATTGTTTGCTTTTCTCTGTCTCTCTCACTCTCTCTGACATTCTCTGCTCCTGACGGAGGGGGTGTGAGCAGAGGAGCTGTTCGCACACTGGCCTAGAAGATACGGACGCTCCTCTAAAAAATGCTGAAAGACTACCTTCACATTGCTCCCTTCTTTGCAGCAGCTTTGTCCGGTGGTGCTTCGCATTTTTAAAAGCCGAACAGCCCTATTGATTTTTGATTGTTTGCTTTTCTCTCTCTCTCTGACATTCTCTGCTCCTGACGCGCACTCCTTTGAAGAGGAAGATACGTTTGCATTCCTTTAATTGTGAGACGGAACTGTCATCTCTGTCTTGTCATGGAGCACAGTTTAAACTTTTGACTAAAGGGTGTTATTTCATGTCTAGAGGGCACTAATAATGTTAAAAAAACGTATTTAGAAGGTCGTAAACAGGTTTTCTATGCTCTAACTGCGAAAAATTTTCGCTTTATAGATAAAGAATCCTACTTCATTTATCGCGGTAGAGTCTGGAATGGATTAACCGCGATAAACGAGGGTTTACTGTATATATTAGGGTAAGAACCTCTGTGTTTTCCTATGTCTCACACGTGCGGATGGGAGGCAGCTAAAAGGCTTGAGTGAGCGCAATTCCGAGTCAGACCGGGAAGTGGCAGAGTGCACTGATTCTTTTTCTCGTTTTCCTGCAGACCATCCACGGGAGATTCCACCTGGCCCTGTTGACGTCACTTCCGGGTCCGAGCCTATGGAGGAACACCTTGTCGGCTTTGATGTCACGTGCGGGCTCGAGCCTATGGCTGAAGACCCTTATGAGCCCGACCCCTCTGACTTCACTTCCTGTCTTCCCCTTTAAAAGCCTCCACCTTTTCCTTATTCCCTCAGTTCTGTTTTGGACTCGGTTTTGTGCACATCAGTGCTGTTATACATTTTGTAACTTTGCAGCCAGGATACCAATATACAGGTGGCTACCCCAAACCTTTTTATGACTCTTATGTCTGGTTTTTGTGACACCTATTTCTATTTTTCATCTTTTTTTTTTTCCTTCATAACTAGATTTTGACTTGTCACAGAATTATTTATACGTTTTTGTGCATCCTTTTACATCAGTAACTGTTTTTTTTTTCTCTACTCTATCGTGGAATAATAAAATTATTAATTTTTTTTTATTATACTTTATTAATCCCAAAGGAAATGACTTGGTTTTCACATATCCCTTGGGGTCAGAGCGCAGGGTCAGCCATTGTACAGCACCCCTGGAGCAATTGAAGGTTAAGGGCCTTGCTCAAGGGCCCAGCAGAGTAGCATCTCTTTTGGCAGTGATGGGGATTCGAACCGGCAACCTTCGGGATACCAGTGCTGTTGTAATGTAAGATTTTGCATATAACTTGATAAATGTTTTATATGTCTTTATTTATAAATTAGGCAAAGCAATGTAATTTAGTGTTACTTTGGTGAGAGGCATTCATGTTTGCCCCCCCCCCTTTACGACTACGTCTGTTTGTAATTTAACGACAGGATTTGGGGGATGTGTCATAAACCAGTTTGATGAGTATTTCTTTGCTAAAGTCTTTCTCTCATCCCCCACACAAAGCCAGGTTAGTTTAACATATGGTCTTGGGGGGTTGCAGGTGTTAAGATGTTCTATTTCCCCCATTGGTCTGAGATATATCTGTTTGGAATTGGCTTGTCTCAGAGGCCTTTAAGTACCATGATGTCCTATTGGCTGTAGGGCTTGGACAGAAAACCTATAAATTTGCTTGCTCAACCACATTCTCTCTCTCTTACTAACATCTGAAAAGAAGCATCTCTTGCTAACCTGTGATGATGTAGAAGTATCTTTCTCTTGTTAACAACTGATGAAGACCATCACACCATGAACTGACAGGAACAGCACAATGAAGAGCACAGCTTCAGCCATATTGAGACAGGCTTGAGGCCTGTTCTGAAGAAAGCTGAGCACCAATGATGCCTTTACTAGAGACATTTTAAGTAACTACAAGTCTGTGTGCCACCTGAGTTACACATCACCATTTTATCAGGTTGTATGGTTGCCAATATTCAAATGTACTTTCCATTTTGTTATTAGTTATGAATATTATTTTATGTGTAACTTAACTCCTGCTTGTCTTTTTTTTTACTACATCTAATTGCCTGAGGTTATAGATATAGAAGGGAAGGTGGGGATAAGTTATATACAGTGGTAAGTCGGTGAGATTAGGCATTCTAAGGCTACACATTAATAATACAATAGGGGAAAGTAGAGCAATATATATATATATATATATAAATATATATATTTATATATATATTACTCTACCAAGATAAAACAAGCGCAGATCCTTAGCCTCAGAGCCACCACTTCTTTTTCGTTTGAACATCTGCCTCTCTCGTGCCTCTCTTATTACCCCCTCAGTCCTGGTTGGTCCCAAACTACTAGCAGGCTATCTGCTTTAGTAGACAGCTTGTGACAAACTGTCTGTGAAAAGAAGAAGGAGGAAGAAAAGTTACTTACTTACTAGCACTTACGTGAACTTAAAAATCTACTTGAATATACTGGGACTGGCCCTTATGTTCCTACCCCTTTACACAGAGATCACAGACAATTGCTATATATTTCTTGAATAAGAGCCATATTGTAGCCAGAGGTTTGAAGTGTGCCACTGCGATCTGTGAAGTTTATTCCAAATGCATTATTCTATTAAGTCGTAAAATCACTACAGCTGAAACCATGCAAATCAGCTGACAGGGAGATGGACAGAACTACATGAAAGACGACTCAGGCCGGCTATTTAAAAGTGCCGGTGCCCTGCGAGGTGATGATCAATATATACGGCCAGACGCCGTGAGTGATTAGAGGTGCTAAAAAGGTGCTCTTTGGATCCAAGAACTATAACAACAACATTTCTTTCTAGAGCATGTTTTTATATAAATGATGGAGCTCAAAGTGCTTTACAAGAAGTAAAAAGAAAAATATAAAAATAAGATTAGGCAACACTAACTTACAAAGAATAAAGTAAAGTCTGATGGCCAGAAGGACAACAAAAAACAAAAAAAAAAAAAAAACCAAAATCTGCAGGGGGTCCGAGGCCACGAGACCACCCAGCCAGCCCCCACTGGTCAAGAACACTGAGAAGAGCACAGCTTAGATGGCAGTTGCCCGTACCTGGCAAGGTTCATAAAAAACACAATGAAACTGTAAAATGTGTGAGTATTTTTAATGGGGAGGAACCATGCAGAAGACCAAATGCCACCTTACACTCACAGAAGAGCTGGATGAGGCTTCCCTTTGGCCTGGATATGTATGGATAAATAATTATACTACATTGTATGTTGGGAGTCAAAGCTACATTTTAAAGTAAATCAAATATATATATCCTTATATATAATTTGATACTATCCGTATGTATGGTGTTCACGTCAATATCCCTGTAGAAGACGGGCCCCTTGCACAGACAGACAGACACCATATGTCCAAAACACACTCGTTTTATTTATCAAGTCCTGCACACAACACAATGGTCCAACAGTACTCAGTCCTTCTACTCAGACCTTCTCTTCCTTTCCGACTCTCCTCTACTCCTTTCTTCCCAAGCTTTGTCCTCCTCCTCCCGACTCTGGCTTCTCTCCTCAGTGCCTCTCTTCTTCAGGCCGCCTCCACTGATTATTTTTAAAGGGGTCCCCGCTTTTTTAACAGGCGGAGAGTCCCATCTGGGATGCCATGTAGAAGACAGGCCCCTTGCACAGACAGACAGACACCGTATGTCCAAAGCACACACATTTATTTCGCTAATATATTTACAAGTTCAGGTGCACAACCCAGTGCTCCAGCATCAATCCTCCAAAGTCCAGGCCTCTCTCCTCAGTGCCTCTCTTCTTCACACTGCCTCCACTCCTCTCCTCCAAGACTCTTGTCCACTTCCGTCCGACTCCAGTCATCATATGGAGGGAGGTGGCCCTTTTATAGCCACCCGGATGTGCTCCAGGTGTCTTCCAGTAACCTTCCGCCGACACTCCCCTGTGTGGCAGAAGCACCAGTTGTGTACCCAGAAGCACTCTGGGTGTCCCCGGTCTTCTTCCCCCCAGCACTTCCGGGTGTGGTGGAAGTGCTGAGGTCCAGGGCTCTCCAGGCACCAGGGCACCCCCTGGCCGTGACCACGGGCCCCTACAGGGGTGAGTTTCAAAGCTCTGCACCTGTGGTCCCCAACGCAACCAGGGCGGTCACCCCCTCGTGGTCTGGAGGAGGCACAAGCCCTCCTCCGGTCCTCTTGGGCGTCCCGGCTGGGTACCACCCCCAGCTGCGTGCCACACCCCGTATGTATGGTGTTTGCGTCAATACCTCAACTCAATACAAGTTAGAAGCATCCAATGGGACTCTGCCTCTGTAGTTAGAACATAACGTGGCACACGGGGACGCAGTATTGCATGATTGGCTAAGAATGTTCGAATGCTTCAGTGACGCCGCTGGATGGCCAAGTATAGTAAGTCGGTGTTGGTTCGAGCAGATAACAGTAAGTTTGGTTGGTTTTTGGAACGCCACACCAGGAAGTGCTGGGGGGAAGACGACAGGGGACACCCAGGCGGCTTCCGGGTGCGCAGCCGGCACTTCCGCCACACTGGGGCGTGTCTGCGGAGGAGTGCCGGGAAGCAGCTGGAGCCCATCCGGGTTCCTATTGAAGGGGCCGCCTCCCTTCAGTCGATAGCGGAAGTCAGGTGGAAGAGGACGGAGCTGGAGAGAGGACTGGAGGCGGCCAGGAGAGAGGCACAGAGACTGTGAGGCCTGGACATTTGGGGGAATCGGTGCTGGAGGCACTGGGGTTTGTCGTGCACGTAAAACTGTAAATAATAGTGTAAATAAACAGTGTGTTGGGTGAAACAACAATGTCCGCCTGTGTGTGTCCGGGTCATCTTCCACTATATATATATATATATATATATATGTTCATAGCATCCATAGTCTGAGTCCCGATCTGATTGTATGGGTGGTTACCTACCAGGTAACGCATGTGGTTGGTCTGCCAGTAGGCAAACGTCCACCACGGGCCCTCTCAGTCGCGAGAAGCAGATCATAGAATGTTATATAGTTTTACTGTCAAATAATGCAAAGAGTACACGACACGTGTTTCGCCCTTATTTGGGCACATCAGGCATACACACTCCACTGCATCCCTCACGAGGATCGAACCTCGGACATCAGCGTCAGAGGCCAAGCCCCAGCCCCTTTACACTGCGCCACGGCATGTGGTTCATTTATTTGACAGCCTGGAGATCGGCATAATTACATTGATAGCATGCGTTCCCTGGTAGGTAACCACCCATACAATCGGATTGTGTTTTAAGACTACGAAGGTGAGGATATCAAAGAAGAATGCAGAAGTGGAGTTATTACCTGCTATCGGGAAGCAATTTTTGGAAAACATATTTATGTGGAGTCGGGCTTTGGATCTTCGGATTTTCTGGTGAGGAAGGGAGAAAGGCATTAATACGCTGTTTCACACCCCCATCTCATGTTCTTTTGCACTCTGTCGCGTGTGTGTGACTATATATATATATATATATATATATATATATATACAGTATCTATCTATATACTGTATATAATAACTATATACAGTATATATCTATCTGTCTGTCACTCTAACTCTATATATATATATATATATAGTGTGGCGAGCGGCCAGGGCCTTTACCTGGTTGGGATGCCTCTACACTAGAAGGACCGGGGGAGGGAGTGTACCCAGACCATCACCTCCCCCAGAGTGCTAGGTGGCAGCCCCCCTGGGTTGCAGCAGTGCCTCAAACTCCCACAGGGCTCCATGGGCGCTGGAGTTTGGTGAAGACTTGTTGGGTTCTGTGGGCACTGCCAGGGGGTGCTGCAGCTACTGCTGAGCCCTTGTTGTAGTATCTCCGCCACACCCTGAAGTGCTACTGGAAGATGGTCAACGAGCACAAGGAACACTTCCAGGTGCCTAATAAAAGGAGCCAGCAGCTGCTACTCCTGGAGTCAGAGTCGGGTGGGAGAAGATGAAGCTTGCCAGGAGGAGTGGAGGTGAAGTGAGTGACAGAAAGAAAGAAAGAAAGAAAGAAAGAAAGAAAGAAAGAAAGAAAGAAAGAAAGAAAGAAAGAAGAGAACTGTGCTTTGGTGTTGTGTTTTCACTGTGTTGTTGTTGGGGAGATGAGACAAAAGCATCTCCCCCAAGAAATAAAGTGTGCGCTGTGCTGGAACTCATGTCTGTGCCTGTCTGTGTCGGGTTAGGGTGGTTGTACATGCTCTAGTGGTCCACAATATATACATGTATATACTGTATATCTTATTGTACCATACAGTGGTACCTTGAGATACGAGTGCCCCAACGTACGAGTTTTTTGAGATACGAGCCGTCACTAGGTCGATTTTTTTGTCTTGAGTTACGAGCCAAAATTCGAAATACGAGCCATCAAAGAGCTTGTCCCTGCACATTCCGAGGAACTGATGAGAGAGGAGTTGATGGAACTACAGACGCAGCATACGGAAGTTCTGCAGGAGATCGATATTGCAGAGAAGGCTATCTCTTAAAGTGAGATAAAGGAAGTGTTTGCAATGTGGGAAAAAGTTTCGAACTTCAAAGAAAAGAAACACCCTGAAAAAGTTACAACTGATCGTGCAGCGGCGCTATTTAATGACACTTGCCTAACTCATTTCAGAAACATTCTAAAGGGGAGGACTAAACAAAGCTCCTTGGACAGGTTCTACTGAAACGCCCTGAGAATGAAAGTGACAAAAGCGTGGCAAAAAAGAAAAAAAAAAGAAACTACTGAAGAAAATTAAGTTAAGCAAAAGTGAAGTGAAAAAAAAACATTACAATACGCTAATCGGCTTCGCCAACATCTGTTTATTTCTTTAGATTCTCTTTTATGTATTAGGTTTTATTTTGTTTGTATACAATATTTGTTCATTATAAATACATTTTTCTTATGTTGAAAACATTTAACAAAAAAATTGGGGTGGTTTTTTTGGGGGCTGGCACGAATTAATCTCATTTTAATTAATTTCAGTGGGAAAAATTGTTTTGAGATACGAGCATTTTGACTTACGAGCTCGGTCACGGAACGAATTAAACTCGTATCTCAAGGTACCACTGTATTACACTCATCTGATTATTTTCGTCATGGTTACTGAATGATGTATATAAGGCTCAAGTATTTTCTGCATTCAATCCCAGGGATCGAGCGCCCCCTGCTGGAGACACTGAGAATTCACAAACACCAAATACTGTACACAATTTAACCACAACATGTTTCTCATTTCCATTATTTGGTGTTTCTTGAATTGATGGGGCTGTCCAATATATTGATTTTTAGCCTGCACTCCAACTCTTCTGACTGCACGTTTGGTGTCTCGCTGTGTCTTCATGTCTCGCCCCACACTGCCCAAGACTCTCCAGCTTCAAACTTCGTTCTTGGTGCGAGCCATCTTTGACACTCTGCAGATGTCGATGCTCTCCTTTTTCTTTCTACCATAAAACTTCTTTGATCTTTTTGCCATAATAAACACACAAGCACAGGTCACTTTGCTGGGGTCCCAACTATCTTACATTTCAAAGTTTCCAGAATGTGTCGGATGATAAGCTTTTGATTAAGAACAAGATCAGGGGCTCTAGGCTGAGCAGTTCATGAGTAATCTCATAACAGACAGACAGACCTTAGCAATTTGCAATGTACTAGCTGTGTATGCCTGTGCTGTAAAAAGCCCGGACTCCTAGAAACCATGGATTCTGGCGCTTCAATCAATCAATCAATTAATCGCATCGGTTGTGCATTAGTGGCTAAGCGAGTTTCTCTTTCCTCGGCGGTTTCGTTTTGCCGACCTGCTCGCCTCAGTTGTTCATCAGAGGCTAAGCAAGCTTCTCTTTTGTCGGTGGTTTCACTTTGGTGACAGAGTCGCTTTCTTTGAGCTTCATGTTGTAGCCTTGCACTTCCGGGCCGGACAGACACACACATACACACTTCCATGCGTAGACATTTATACAGGGTGGGCCATTTATATGGATACACCTTAATAAAATGGGAATGGTTGGTGATATTAACTTCCTGTTTGTGGCACATTAGTATATGTGAGGGGGGAAACTTTTCAAGATGGGTGGTGACCATGGTGGCCATTTTGAAGTCGGCCATTTTGGATCCAACTTTTGTTTTTTCAATAGGATGAGGGTCATGTGACACATCAAACTTATTGGGAATTTCACAAGAAAAACAACGGTGTGCTTGGTTTTAACGTAACTTCATTCTTTCATGAGTTATTTACAAGTTTCTGACCACTTATAAAATGTGTTCAATGTGCTGCCCATTGTGTTGGATTGTCAATGCAAGCCTCTTCTCCCACTCTTCACACACTGATAGCAACACCGCAGGAGAAATGCTAGCACAGGCTTCCAGTATCCGTAGTTTCAGGTGCTGCACATCTCGTATCTTCACAGCATAGACAATTGCCTTCAGATGACCACAAAGATAAAAGTCTAAGGGGGTCAGATCGGGAGACCTTGGGGGCCATTCAACTGGCCCACGACGACCAATCCACTTTCCAGGAAACTGTTCATCTAGGAATGCTCGGACCTGAAACCCATAATGTGGTGGTGCACCATCTTGCTGGAAAAACTCAGGGAACGTGCCAGCTTCAGTACATAAAGAGGGAAACGCATCATCATGTAACAATTTTGCATATCCAGTGGCCTTGAGGTTTCCATTGATGAAGAATGGCCCCACTATCTTTGTACCCCATATACCACACCATACCATCAATTTTTTTGTTCCAACAGTCTTGGAGGGATCTATCCAATGTGGGTTAGTGTCAGACCAATAGCGGTGGTTTTGTTTGTTAACACAAACACAATGGGCAGCACATTGAACACATTTTATAAGTGGTCAGAAACTTGTAAATAACTCATGAAAGAATAAAGTTACATTAAAACCAAGCACACCATTGTTTTTCTTGTGAAATTCGCAATAAGTTTGATGTGTCACATGACCCTCTTCCTATTGAAAAAACAAAAGTTGGATCCAAAATGGCCGACTTCAAAATGGCCACCATGGTCACCACCCATCTTGAAAAGTTTTCCCCCCTCACATATACTAATGTGCCACAAACAGGAAGTTAATATCCCCAACCATTCCCATTTTATTAAGGTGTATCCATATAAATGGCCCACCCTGTATATTAAAGATGTTATATTGCAAAATGGCTTGATATGGAAAACTACTAAGAGGCTTAAAGAAGCTCGCAGAGCACATAGAGACGTGAAGACAGGATGACACCTGACGAGAATCCGCCGACTGGCCTCTTTGTCCAGGGCGACATTCTGTTAATGGGCTGACCCCCCTACCACATTTCCAAACATTAGCTTAAAAATGGACGTACAACCGTTTGTATTTATTTGAAAAAGAATTGTGAGTCAATACCAAGGAATGCCCAGCAATCTGTTTCCTTTAATTTATAGGTTAGTCTCCAAAAATGCACCGACAAAGCCAACATGTAATATGCCCAATAAACAAATGGCAGGCTCCCAGCTGCAAAAACTGAGAAGAAAAATGAAAATTACCTTGTTGTAAAATATTTAATTGGAAGAATTAAACTCTTCACCCACCATCTCTCGTATGGAATGATGACAAAAATCATAATTAGCAAAACAGTGCATTTGACAGATTTGATTTTTCTTAGTAGACTTCCACCTTGGGGCTAAACGAAGAATGAAGAGGTGGCACGCGTGTGTTGATGGCCGGGCAGCTTCCTTTAATGTCACCTAATGGCAGAGGTGCTCCATTATTTATTCTGGTGTTGTGTGTTTGTTTCTCATAGATGAGGCTGACAATTATTTTTCCATGAAGCCTGACCTAACACAACATAATAATAAAGTCCTGATTTTTATCTGGTAAATTGAACTGGACAAGGCTTCTAACTTAGCAGGCATACATAAACACCTAAACAAATACAAATAATATCAGCGGCTCAAAATGTGACACTGGGTTGCCTGTGGTGACCATCTAGATCTTTCCCTACAAAGGAAACAATCAATGCGATGATGAAAGTGAAAGTGGCAGAGTGACAGAGACAGAGTTAGATACACCGGAGAGACGACGCTGGCATCAAAAACAAATGGGCAGAACTGGAAAACTGCTGGATGGGCAAAGAGTCAAAAGCCCTCACTGCTTGCTATACTGTTGTCAGAAATGGACCCAGTCCTCTGCTAGTTGTGCCTATAGTCCCAGTCCCACCCAGTCATGTGACTTCTACATGATAATTGTTGCATAGCAACAGAAACAAATAGGAGGGGCCAGGAACAAAAGGCAGCAGGTGAGCACCACATGCGGAATCATGTAGAGTAACAGAAAGAGAAGGTGTTTGGGGGCAAATGAAAGGTAGCAGGTGAGTACTGCAAAGTTAGTGTTACATAGCAACAGACACACATGGGAGGGGCCAAAGATGAAAGGCAGCATTGTGACTGGCACAAAGTAAGTGTTACATAGCAACAAACTCATATGGAAGGGGCCATGAATTAAAAAGGCGGGGGCCAAGGATGAAAGGCAGCAAGTGAGTACTGCAAAGTAAGTGTTGTATAGCAACAGACACAAATGGGAGGGGCCAAGGATGAAAGGCAGCAGGTGAGTATTACAAAGTAAGTTTTGCATAACAAGACAAAAATTGGAGGGGCCATGGCAAAAATGCAGCAGGTGCATTCTGCAAAGTAAGTGTTGCATAGCAACAGATACAAATGGGAGGTGCCAAAGATGAAAGGCAGCAAGTGATTGCTACAAAGTAAGTGTTGCATAACAAGATAAAAATGGTAGGGACCAGGGCAAAAATGCAGCAGGGGCGCTCTGCAAAGTAAGTGTTGCATAGCAACAGATATATATGGGAGGGGCCAGGGATGAAAGGCAGGAGGTGAGTACTGCAAAGTAAGTGTTGCATAGCAACAGATACATATGGGAGGGGTCAGGGATGAAAGGCAGGAGGTGAGTACTGCAAAGTAAGTGTTGCATAGCAACAGACTCAAATGGGAGGAGCCAGGAATTTAAAGCAGCCAATGATATCTGCAAAGCAAGCGTTGCAAAGCCGCAGACACAGGTGAGAGGTGCCATGATTTGGTTTTATGCTGATTGTTTCATATAATTTTTTATATCATTTTTATACAATAATTTATATACTTTTTTTTGTGGTTATGGATTCCGTTCATTTTATTAATTACTTGAAATTCATAGTAGCTTAAATTTTGTGCTTTGTTTTGCAGCATCTTAGACCTCATTTAGCCCCTAAATTGCCAACATTTTGAAATCCAGTAGTTAGGTCACTTCCCTGTGTTCCTAGAGGCACGGCCTCTGAGATTGTAACCAGCGCTTAATCACCACGGCGGGATAAAAGGACGGCTAGGAAGTCATTTCCTTATCTGATCTGCAGACATCAAAACTCTCAAAAAGCCAAACTCCACTTGTGTGTTACTCTCAGTTTTGAACTCTCGCTTTTCGAGTTTATGGCCAGGATGATTTTTGTTCCAGGATCTCGTACTACAGCCTAGTTTTGGGATAAAAGCTGGTTTTGAGGTTTTATGAGCTGACAAAATCATAAAAGGTGAGAGGAAAAGGGGCCAGTGAACAATGGAAACTGTGATGAGGAGGCAACTTCAGGATATGCAGTCTAATTGGACGAAGGGTCCTACCTGGCAGAAAGGGCTAAGAACATGAAGAGAAGGGCCCAGTGGTTAATTTGGACTTTGTTGTAATGTTTCTTTACTTGAAATAAGATCTATGGTAAAAAGCAGTCATTTATAAATGACCAGAAAATGGAAAATTGATTTGGAGCAGGCATTCAGAGAACAGGCCATACGCAGGTTAAAAAAATGACAATCTACACCAATTATAAAAGACACACATGTGAAAATGCATAAACAAAGCAACTTCAACCTTGTTAACAAAGCCTTTAAGTATAATAAAGAAACTCTGCTTTGTAAATGTAGGCCAGGGGTTTTATGGTTTCCCTCTCCCTTTTTTCGGCCTTGGCTACATTTTGGCTTATTCTGTACAGGCTGATTTTTGTTCATGGTCTTGTTTTTAAATAAAAGCATAATTTGAGGTTTTATGAAAATTAGGTTGCAAAGGTGACTTGAATGTATTTGAGACACAAAAACGCTTGCTAAACACAGATCTGAGTAACAGGGAGAGGCAGTGCATGATTTACGTATAAGCTACACAAGCTATAGCTTAGGGCCCCCGCCTTCTTGGGGGCCCCCAAAACAAATTGTCCGAGTGAGCAATTGTCATATATACTTAAATATACTACAGCATATCTGGACTTATAAAGGGTCCCATGTCTCAAATAGCTTAGGGCCTTATCAAGTCTAAATCTGGCCCTGGGGAGAGGAAGCGAGTTTGTATAACTCTGTGGATCACCTCTGTGATTGCCAGCTCATTGTTCTGCCCCCCGGGGAGGGGGGGGGGGGGGGGACACAAGAAAATGTGAACAAGTGGAAGAAAAGATGAAGAGAAAATAATATAAATAAATTAGGCAAGGGTCCAAACCAGGAGAACAGACCTTGAATTAACAAAATTAAGAGGGGTTTTTGGAATCCAAGTAGTCGGATAAGAAAGTGAACCTGGAATTTCCCTTTTATTTGAATGAATAATGACTGACGGGATCATGACCTCTGAAGCCACACCCCTTACTGGGCAAAACTTGGCAATTTAGCTCAGCTGAACAAAACAACAAAATAGGGGCAGAAAACGGAATAAATCAAAACTGAACTTTAAAACGAAGCACTGAATCGACAAGTAAATGATTTCAGTGTTGAAAACCCCCTATAAGTGATATGCAGCTCAATATTTGAGCCAGAAAATAACCAATAATAAAATCCATAATTTACAAAAAGTCACAGGATCCTAATAGGAGCAAATGCTGCTGGAAGAAGGTCTTGGAACACCTGGAGCACTTCCGGGTGTCCTATAAAAGGGGTCGCCTCACAGAGTAGGTGTAGGAGGCGGTGGACGAAGCTTGCTGGGAGAGGAGTGAAGGTGGCAGACTAAGGAAGAGAAGAAGAAGGGACTCTATGTAATTTCTTATACTTCTCTACTGTGCTCTGAAGTGGGGAGCGAAGAAAAAGCACTGCCCCACTTGGAATAACACGTGTGCGCTGGACAGAACTTGGGTCTGTCTGTGTCGGGTAGGGTGGCTGGAGGTCCACAACGTGTAATAATTCATATCACTGAATCATTACTAGAATGTGATTGATGAAACAAACATATTAGACCTCAACAGTAATGGACTGTATTTTAGTTTCCTTTTCAGAGGGCCCATGCTGCGTATTTGTACTGAAAAACTTTTCTGGTTATTGGTCAATTTACCTTGACTACCTGTTGTCTCTTCTCATGCTCCTGGCCACAGGAACGTTCTAAGGCATACGCGAACTACGCATCTGCGTAGGGCCCCGACCGTGAGGGGGGCCCCCGACCCGGCCCCGACTTACAATTTTTTTTTTTTTTTGTTATCGGGCTGTGGGCCTGGGGCCCCTGTCGTGCCCCTGGCACTGCAGCCGTCTGTGCCAGTCCCTCATGTAGTGTGTCACGATACCCTCCTCATCCTAAGTTTTATCATTCGGAGTCGAATTCGGAGGGGAAGGGTAGGAGCAGGGGGCAGCAGGCAGGGAATTGGGGGCGTGGCCGTTGCACTGGGAATGTATAAATAGCATTGCACAACGTGGATTGGTGGCGGATGGTGCATTTTTGGAAATTCAGTTCAGTGCATCTGTTAGTCTTATTAACAATGGCAATTTATTATCCAAATCGCAGTCTTCACCTAAATCCCTAATAATATTGTCATGCCGTCGTAACTTTGTGCCAAATGCACTATAGCAAATGTTAATTTTAGAGATTCGTTTCGGGTTCATTCAGAGAGATCCCCATAAAATCATGAAATATTCCTATATTACCGGCCTTTACCAGATCCCGAACAAAATCAATATTTTACCACTCCGCATACACACAAGCGTACATGTAGGCCTACTGGTCATCTAAGGCCTTTTCCGGATGTTTTATTAGAACACCTTCCTAAGCTGAGGCCGCCCCCCCCCCCCACAACCGGGGCCTGCACATTTCTGAACAAGCGTAGGGCCCCCAAACTGCTAAGAACGGCCCTGCTGGCCGACAGGTCACGAATATCTCAGCCAAGCTACACTTTGTCATGCCCACTGTACTGGAAACCATTAATGGACCTGTGAGGCACCACATCCAGTTTCCGTATATGGTGTGGGTGAACATACATAAAACATTACATGATTTGCGAACATAAAAAGTCAATCTGCAGCCATGTTTGGTTCTCCTGACATAATCGGAGCAAATGGCCGCACTCAGATTGCAATAAGGGCACCTAGCGAGAACAAAGCTGCCTTTGTCAACTGTGAGCAGTGACATTCTGGTAATGCACAAGTCATCGGTGACAAACGTCATGGCTCAGTGGCCTAAGTCAGCCCAAAATAGCTCAGACAGACTGCTGCACAGGGTGGTTGGCTTGGTGAGGTAACTGGCTGGACCCTCAGTGTTTCATTTGGCGGGCGCTATTCGTTGTAACAGCAATCACGTCATTACATGTGCCAGGTGATAGCGGCTAACCACTCAGAATGCAGAGGAGAGGCGCTATAAAGCGGGAGTCTGCTCTACCATCCAGTATCCTGCGTGCATACGAGGTGTGTATAAAAAAATAACCAGACTGATGCCATGCAATATTTTGCTATTTTCAAATTTACAAGATTTACTTTTCCCCTTCAATATACTCTCCCCCTTGCGCCCATTCACCGCTGGAGACGCTCAAAGCAGTGTTTCAAGTCTTCTTCTTCTCTGAGCATGTTCATGGCAGCCATCGCTGCTTGTTTCAGGACGTTTGCTGTTTCAAAATGTTTCCCTTTCAACGTTGCTTTTGAAGTCACACGGTGCCAGTGGCAGGAGGGTATGGCGGGTGCTCCATTACCGGGATATTTTTTTTTTTCGGCCACAAATTGGCGCACGGAGTTCACATTGTGGGCTGGGAGACGAGAGTAGCAGAAGAACTTAAACGACTGTTGGAGTTCAGACTGTCTGAGATATTAAACTGAAAACTGATAAGAGACGTTGGTTAAGATCTAAGATAAGAGGGCATTGACCCGTATTGGCCTTAACAACGAGAGCAGTCCGGTTATTTGTTATACACACCTCGTACTTATGAGGCTGATTAGTAACGGTTCATGTGGCATCATCATGCATACAAGGTGATTGTGATCTATAAAAGTTAATTTGCAGACAAATGTGGATACACCGTGTTGTACAAATCTGTTTTTTTATGGCATACGCATCTTCCTGTGTTTTGTGACGAGTGTATATTTTCACACTTGAATCCATGCAAAGTTTTATAAAATTAGGCCCCCGGCCTTACTGTCAAGCACCCATTGGCGTTTGCGGGAGAAGACGGATCGCTTCAGTATCTTTGAGCACGACGTTGGACTGAAAAATCAGCCAAACCAAGACTAAGCTCTTGACCCTCAACATGCACAACTCAGCACTAATCAAGCTTTGGCTGTGTGGTCCTTCTCATGATTGAGATCTTCCCCTATACAGTATCAGAACAGTGTAGTCGGCAGGATAGAGGAGCTGGATATGACATTCAAAACAGGCTGAACAATGCAAGTCACATGTTTAGGTCTCTGAGTCTCATCTGGAAATCATCACAGTGCAGCACCCACACCCAGATGAAGGTTTACTAGAGCTGCGTCCTGTCTGCTCTCTTCTATGACTCAAAATGCCAGAGGATGACAAACTGTACACGTTCTACACAAAGAATTTGAGAAGAATCTTCAGCCCGAGAACTAAATGATGAGCTGCTTGCCCATTGCCAAAAAGATAGCATGGATACACTTCTGATGAAGAAGACTTGGTGGAGTTGTATTGGGCACGTCGTCAGAAATGAGACTGAACTTCACTGGAGTCCTGAAGGAAAACATAAGTGAGGAAGACTCAGAAAGACATACAGGCAGAGCGGAGGACCCCAAACCACAGCTGGGGAACCACGGGAAAGCAAACCCAAAGCAGACAGCAGTGAAGGACCTTTGTCGATGCCCCGCATGTCAGCTGGCATAACAGGCCATAAGAAGAATCGGGAATTACAGGGAAAATTTTGAGCCTGCTATGAAATGAAGAGCCTCGACACACTCAAAAAGGTTTGGGGGTGCCACCCATGAACTGTTCCTGGAGGCAATGGGGTTTTGAAAGAGCACTCATGTGCATTGTTTGCGTCCTGAACTGAACTGACGGGATGTTGAAATGATGGTGGCTGTAAAGGCCAAAGCCGGAAGTGATGTCGTTCATGGCGCTGGAACCAGAAGTGACATCACTACCACCACCATCCCAACCCCCCCCCCCCCCCAGTCCCACCCACCAAGCATCCCCACCAGAACCAGAAGTGACATTGTCTGTCGCACCCGGAACCACAAGTGATGCCATTTGTGGCACCAGAACCAGAAGTGACAGCGTCTCCCTCCAACCACCTGCCCCCGCCCCCCAACACCCTATGCCCTGTGGCGCAGGAACCGGAAGTGAAGTTGTTTATGGCACCAGAACTGGAAGTGACATCACCCCACTCCCCATGCAGCTGGAACCGGAAGTGATGTCGTTCGTGATGCCGGAAAGTGGTGTCATACCTGGTGCTGGAAACAGGAAGTGATGTCATTACTGATACATCTGGTAGGTTTTCCCATATTTGGCTAGTAGAGATAACAGAAGTAGGATCAGTGTACCCTGCCACCCACTGGCCTGGCGGGTAATTACCTCCACTCAGCTTCCTTCTAGTTGCACATGTTTGACGCTGCATAGATCACTTTCGTAAAAACGAATGGAAACGACCAATAACGTTATTAACAAGTCGACACGTTTTTACTATAATCGTCTCACTCTGGAACATTTTAGATTGGTTTTTGCTTGCGGTTTCGATTATGTTCAGTGAAAAGTTACATTCGTGTTTGGTTTTCATTTTATTGCCATGTTTCATTTTTTAATCCATGCCAATAACAAAGCAAAGATGGCATCACATCAGGATGTGAAAAAATGTCATCTTTCTTCTTTCAGATGCTATTAAATAAAAAACAACAAACCTTGCCTTACATTTTCATTTTATATTCAGGGAATCCCACAAAACATTTCTGATCATAACAAAAACATATACATTTCATTTTGTCTACCCTGTACAATAAAACGTAAAGAAAAGTAACGGCAAATTAATTTATGTGTTTCAAAACTATAAATCACAACACTAGCATTCTCCACTGTTTTATATCTCTATTCATTTTGAAAAGAATCTTTATCTTTTCTCTTCAGTATTTTGGCCTCTGTCACGCTAGTTTAGGTTTGTAGACAGCTGAAGAGCGCCCCCTATTGATCGCACTTTTATCAGTGGCTGAGAGAAACAGAACTTCCAGCAAAGGAAATGTAAACCACAGGAGACTCCTCAACAATCGTCTTTATTGCTAATCCACACTGCAAAAAAAAAAAATCTGCTGTTAATTATTTTCCATTTTACGCAGGCACTCTGGGGGTAAACAGAAGGCTCTCACACAGATCAGAGGGCTGGGAGCATCACCAGATGTAATATCCGTCCTTCCTCCCCAGAGGAGTGCAGATATGGAGTCTGGATAATACCATTAAAAAGATCCTTTACACGTCATGGTTATTTTTAGGCACAGACTCTTCCAATGAAAGAGAAGAAAAGAGAACAACATTTTCAAGGCCGTAAGTGAAATGGAGGCCTGCTGGCTGTGTGGGGCCATTCAGCAGAACTCGCAGGACACATGGAGGCAAAGCATAATGTGACGGTAAGTTCTGTCAACAGTCGTGGGTTTTTGAATGTTAGAGAACTATTTTTTGTTTCTTTCTTATCACTTTGGACTGTTCACTAATTTTTATTTTGTTAACGGCTTGTTCATTTTATCAGGGGTGTACACATATAAATGCAAAGAGCACCTATTGCAATAGCCAGGTCTGTCTGTCTGCATGGAACAGCTCAGCTCCCCATGGACCAATTTTGTTGAAACCTGGCGTGCGTGTTCTTCAAAGGAAATTTGTTGAGATTCAGTTTTCGTGGAGAAGTCTATACACGGGGTGACGAACACACATGCACATTGGAGACCGGTTAAGGGTCTTGTGTGATGATTGTTCTCCGCCCATCCAGGGGTTGGAGCCTCTCTTTTCCTTCCTTCTGCAGACAGGAAGATTGAAAGCTCTCCTTCTCTGACGTCACTTGCGGTTTCCTCCCGCCTGGACCTGCTTCTTTCTGCCCATTTGCCACATAACTGGAATGGCCGCATTCTTGGGCAGTCCGCTTCATGAGACTCACATCCGAAAAGACTTTACATGCATTTTCTTTACAGGGTTTGCCTAAGGGTGTCCAAACTCTTCAACAGAGTTTCTGTCTTGTTCTTACAACAGTTTCAGAATTTCAAAATCTCCCATTGGAAAGCTTTGGCAAATCTACTGTATAAACTCATTTAACTTAAAATGAAGAAATGTTCTGTGCGACTTCAACTATCAGTTTGTTTACTGTTTAAATTTGAACTTGACAGAGGATACACCAACTTGTGTATATTGTGTATTTTCCTGTGTTTCACTTGCAATAGCTGCTACTGACGGCAAACAGATCCCCAACACAAATTAATGAAACACCAGCAGACTGCATGCACGGGGTCAGAAGTTGCTGTCGCAAGATGGTTCTGTGAGCACAGAGTGGGAAATCCTCTGTCAGAAGGTCCAGCTGGGCCCACAAGGAAATTCTGGGTCTGCTTCATGATGTCCTCCCAGCTGCTTAAGCAAAAACAGGACTGAAGTAGTGCATCGGTGTCTCACTCCTCATGATGGTTAAAGTCAAACCAGGTAAGTTAAGTGATCTCTAGCATAATAAACTATCACAGCAAATATAAGCCCACTTATAGTAACAGCTATCTTTTAATAAAGATGAATGTAAGCAGGAAAGTTCAATCACAATAATATATTACATCATACACATGCGAGGCAGCAAAAGGGCTCAAGGAGGATAAATTCCACTCCAGACCAGCGGATGGCAGAGCGCACTGCACTGATCCTTTGTCTTTTTACTCTCCAGACCAAACACGGGGAATTCTACCTGGGCTTGATGACGTCACTTCCGGTTCCGGTTCCCTGCCCAGACGACATCACTTCTGGTTTCGGTCCGGATGACGTCATTTCCACTTCCTACCCAGATGATGTCATTTCCCCTGCCCGGCTTTTAAACCGCCATGTTTTGACTGCCTGCCAGTTCTGTTTTGGACTGATGTCTGTTACAACCTTTTGTTTTTTTTTTGACCAACCCTTTGCTTTTGGCAGTCTGCTATATATGGGTGTTTCTGCCCACAAACCTTTTTCATCCCCATTGTTTGAACCATTTTACAATTAACAACCAAAGAATACAAAAACTGCAAACAATGACATCTATATAGACAAATAGAGTGATCATCAATCAGTTAACGTAAAAAGAAATTAGGTAAGTGCTCCAGAATATAAAATGCTCAACAGCAATATATTTAAAAATAAATAACAAAAACTGCAAACAATGACATCTTCATAGAAAAACACAGTCCACGATAATCAGTTAACACAGAGAGAAAAATTAAAATACAGAATCAAATCAACAAATCAACAAAGAATCAATGCCACAAAATGAGGAAAATCAAGTTGGAAATGAAAAAATAAATATGAATGTAAGTGTATAACTCAGAAGACAACTACATGAGCCAAAGAAAGGTTGGGGGTACCACCCTGGAAACCCCTTTTATTATTAAGAAAAAGACAGTTGACAAAGAGCTCAAAAAGAAGAGAAATTAAAAGGCCTACGTCACACAGGTAAGTAGTCAGGAGCACTGCACCTCCCATCCTCACCCCCTAGGGTCCACTCAGTATGTGATGCCATCTTCTGGGAATGGCACGGTTTTATAAGGCTGAGACCAGAAGGGGTGGAGCAGCTCTCTGAGTGGTGGGGTGGAGTCAGTCATCCTTCCTGGGTGGAGGACAAAGGAGAAGATAATGTGACACCTGAATATACGAGTATACAGAGAGAGAGAGAGAGAGAAAGGAAAATATGGAAGACGAAAAATAATCACTTCCTCTTTAGTTAAAGATATCTAAATGAATTACAGATATTTTGAAATCACTTCCTTTTTATTCAAAGATATTTAAATGAATTACAGATATTTAAATCACTTCCTTTTTATTCAAAGATATTTAAATGAATTACAGATATTTAAATCACTTCCTCTTTATTTAAAGATATTTAAATGAATTACATATTTAAATCACTTCCTCTTTATTTAAAGATATTTAAATGAATTACATATTTAAATCACTTCCTCTTTAAAGATATTTAAATGAATTACATATTTAAATCACTTCCTCTTTATTTAAAGATATTTAAATGAATTACAGATATTTTGAAATCACTTCCTTTTTATTCAAAGATATTTAAGTGAATTACAGATATTTAAATCACTTCCTCTTTATTTAAAGATATTTAAATGAGTCACATATTTAAATTAATTTAAATTTTGTGAATTTCCCCTTGGGATTAATAAAGTATCTATCTATCTATCTATTTTTAAATCATTTCCTCTTTATTTAAAGATGTCTAAATGAGTTACAGATATTGAAATTATTTCCTCTTTATTTAAAGATATTTAAATGAATTAGATGTTTTTAAATCACTTCCTCTTTATTTAATATCTTTAAAAACAAAGTACATATATTTTTAAATCACTTGCTCTTTATTTTAAAATCGTATTCATTATTCATAAATCGCATCACTCCCTGTGAATGACTTCAGTTATTTGTTTTTTGTTAAAAAATTATACAATTGCACATATATTTGTATTTCTCTATCCCATCATGCAAATGCTGCAGTCTCACCATCACACATCAGAGGTAAAGCTCAACATTTACAGTATTTAGCAGTAATCTGTTTGCCGTTTGAATTCTGAATAGCCAGCACCTCTTAATGAGAAGAATCAATGGCAACTCGCACCGTTAGTTGGCACAACTCACTTGTAGTCGATTCCCGTCCCACTCCTCGATGTGGTAACCTTTTAGCCTGGCATTGTTGGATTTCTGTAATTCATTTATAGATATTGTGGAAGTTGACCCGGACACAGACAGGCAGACACGTTCCTTGTCACCCAAACACACGTTTATTTACACTAATATTTACAATAAATGCACCACAAAACCCCCAAAGTCCTGGCCACACGATGCCTTTCTCTCACTCTCTTCAGGCTGCCTCCTTGCCTTCTCCAGCTCAGTCCTCTCCGCTCCCGACTCTCGCCCTGAATGAAGGGAGGCGGCCCCTTTTATCCGCACCCGGATGAGCTCCAGGTGCTCCCCGGCAATCTCCCGCTGACACGCCCCAGTGTGGCGGAAGTGCCGGCTGTTCTCCCGGCAGCTCTCCGGGTGTCCCTGCTTCTCTTCCCCCCAGCACTTCCTGGTGTGGCGGAAGTGCTGAGGTCCAGGGTCCCCAAGGCATTGGGGCGCCTCCTGGCGGTGACCACAGGCCCCTACAGGGTGGGGCTTCCACGCCCTGAACCCATGGACCCCATGGCAACCAGCAAGGTGCCCCCCACGTGATCCCAGATGGGCACACGCCCACTTCCGGTCCTCTAAGGCATCCCGGCCGGGTCGTGGCCCCGGCATCCTCGACAATGTACTGGAAGTCATTTAAAGATATCTATAAATTGCCTAAGAGGTCATCTTTCAGTAACAACTTTGAATAAAATATTGTAAGCAAGCCAAGTGACTTTTAGAGATATCTCAAATTGATTGGAAGATATCGGTAAATCATTTAAAGAGACCTTGAATTCCGTTTCATGAAGATACCTTACAATGATATAAAGATATCTTAATTGCTTTTAAAGAAATCTTTACAAGATTTAGAGATATATTTAAATGAATTCATGATCTCTTTAAACATTTTAAAGATATCTCTAAATGATCGTTTAGCTTGCCCACCCCACCAATTTGTTAATGTTTGTCTATCTTTCTGCCCTGCTCTTTGTCTGCATACAGTATGTGTACGTTGCGTGTCTCAGGCGTCTACTTATCATGTCTGTCATGTAATTGTATTTAGAGATTTATCATATTCTTTGCCTTTGTGCATTCTTAGCTAATAAACGTGATTCTGATTCTCCTTTACCGATGTATTAACCAGGGTGGGCTCCTGTCTGCCGACAGATGCTGCTGTGTTTGGCTCTGAATTCTCCCACCCTCAGTGACCCTCGATTGGATTCAGCAGGTCTGAGAATATTTTGACGTTTCACATTTGTGTGATGTGAATGCAAATGGTCTGGCATGCTGTCCAGGGTGGGCTCCTACTTTGTGACTGCAGGCCGCGGCCCCTCACAGCTCTGTATTAAATTATTTGAGAAGAAATGAATTGATGGACCTTTGAAAACTGCCCAATGTGATGGCCGGCTGTCCAGTTTAGCCGTGTGCTCAGTCCTGCTGCAATATGCAAAAACTCCCAACAAGGAACAGTGAGAATCACCTAAAGATCAAAAGAGGCTCTCAGAAATTTTAATTTGATCGCATTCCCCCTGCTCACATTTTGCAAATCGTGTTGGCAAACTGCCTACAAAATGCATAGAATGGGCTTCAAAAACTAAAAAAACTAAATAAAAAAAAAAAAAAAAAAGTGTCTTAATCCGATGAGATCCCGACGTTCCCAAATGACACGCACTTCAAAACCTTTCCGTAGAAAAGCCTGACAGGTGAGAAGGAAAAGAAAAAGAAAAAAGGAAAAAGATCAGAGAGCCGCCGGGGGAAGAATCGACGAATTAAAGACAGGAGAGCGGCGGCCAGCCGTGTGGGAAAGTCGGGCGAGTGGCCGAGCAGCCGAGCGCTCCTGACGTGAAGATTCTCAAAATGCGTCCGGCGGCACATTAACAGGAAAAGGTCACTAAATTATTTATAGCCGTCTATCAGGACACGTTTATATCACAGACTTGTACTTCATTTGCAAATGCTGCGGCATTAAAAAATGATTATTCTATTTTGGGCTGGAAAAAGTTTTATTCAACACTTAATCCATCCATCATCTGCCCTGATCAGTCCATCTCAGGACTCACCGCAAATGCGAGGCGCCCTCAACCCCCAGAGGGACGACTTACAGCTGACAATAAAATAAGACAGTAACTCTGCATTTACGACTGTGACCTCAACATCCTGGCTTCAGACTCCATACCTGCAAGGCTTCCACTTTAATGTACTGTATATAGCGCCTTTTAGTGACCAAACTGTCAAGGCACTTTAGAGAGACAGAGGAATGAACTAAGCACTTGTTGTATCATGAAGGGGGCATCCATTAATGTCACGTCAGCCTCCAAAGGGTCTTTTTTATTGGTAGATAAGTTAATCCTGGAAATGGCCAAATGACGACATTTATTTAGCTAGATAGATAGACATGTAAAAGGCACTATATGATAGATAGATAGATAGATAGATAGATAGATATGTGAAAGGCACTATAAATTAATTAATAGATTGATATGTGAAATGC
>JANRMT010062823.1:13697210-13711698 GCA_026402145.1 Polypterus bichir lapradei
ATGTGAAAGGCACTATAAATTAATTAATAGATTGATATGTGAAATGCACTATAAATTAATTAATAGATAGACAGATAGATAGATATGTGAAAGGCACTATATGATAGATAGATAGATATGTGAAAGGCACTATAAATTAATTAATAGATTGATATGTGAAATGCACTATAAATTAATTCATAGATAGATAGATAGAAAGACATGTGAACGGCACTATAAATTAATTAATAGATTGATATGTGAAATGCACTATAAATTAATTCATAGATATATAGATATAGATAGATATGTGAAAGGTGCTATATAATAGATAGATAGATAAATATGTGAAAGGCACTATATAATAGATAGATAGATATGTGAAAGGTACTATAAATTAAGTAATAGATAGATATGTGAAAGGCACTATATAATAGATAGATGGATAGATATGAAAGGCACTATAAATTAATTAATAGATAGATAGACATGTGAACGGTACTATAAATTAATTAATAGATTGATATGTGAAATGCACTATAAATTAATTCATAGATATATAGATATAGTTAGATATGTGAAAGGCACTATATAATAGATAGATGGATAGATAGATATGTGAAAGGCACTATAAATTAATAGATATGTGAAAGGCACTATATAATAGATAGATAGATAAATATGTGAAAGGCGCTATATAATAGATAGATGTGTTAAGATTTTCCCTTGCTGGACCCCCAACTGGTGTCTCTCTGGTGGAAAAGTCTCTTCCTCCCTGGAGGTAGGTGGTGTTGCCGTCCGTGTGCCTCATATCTTGCCAGCTACGTACCCTCGCCTGCCTGTGAGCCCCTGTGCTCTGTACGAGTGGTCTTGGCAGCGTTCTCAGCAGACCATCCCTCACCCTATGCCTTCTACTGCCCAGAAGTATAAATCTTCTTCAGTCCCTGCCTAAATCAACATGATGATGGATTTAACAATGGCACATGTCAATTTCCTGAGCTGGACAAATAATGTAATCACAGGTTAAACAAAACGCATTGTTTCCAACGATATGCTGATTAGAACCCAATGTCCCCAGATGTGTTCATTTTTCAACCCAGAAAAACACAAACATTTTCCAAGGAAGGAGGCAGTTCTGTTATCGCAATTTTGTGTTCTTTGTATGTTTAAGACAGTTCAAACTTCAAAGCAGGCGACTCCTTTGCAAGACAGCAATTCTCTATGTCCTGTGGACAGCCATCACAATAATCAATAACAGGATGTCACACACACACACACACACACACACACACACACATACACACGTGAATAGGGGGCAGCTTACAGGCTCAATGAAGCGCGACAGAATGAAAGAAGGGGATTTAACCCAAAGTATTATCGCCTCTCTCCCTTATTCAGCCTGAAAAACAGACAACAGAACAACGTCCATTCCAGGCTCTCATGGACGACTCCACTTCCGGGTTCCAGCCAGCAGGTGTTTCTTCCGTCCCACCATGATGACGTAACTTCCCGTCCATTTCTGACCTCATTTCCAGATTATGTTATCTTCTCCGTCCCCAATCTTCAACGTCATTTCCTCTGTCTGCTTCGCTTCCCACCATACCTCCATAAAAGTCCCAGTACACCTTTCTGCAGAGTCTCTAATGTCTGATTCAAACTGTTCTGGTGACGTGCGGTGAGGTTCATGGCTGGTGAGGCACTGACTCCTTCAGAGTGAGATTTACAAATATATGAACCCAAAAGAGTAGCTTATTCACTATTCAATTGGCAGCCTGCACTTTGACTACTGGTTATGTTTCATATCTCACCAGCATTATTTACACACACATAGGTGAGGTACATATTTGGCCAAGAAAGAACGTTACATTTATAGCGGTGAGAGAGAGAAGAGCGAGGGCATTTGCTCCTCACCCTCCATATGTTCTAAATTTGCCGCTGCAATTCCACAATTCATATTCATTGTGAAAGTACAGAGAGGTGTACGAGAAAAACGGATTTCAATTTTGACCTTAATTGAAATATTTAGTTGTTTTTAAAAGCTTTTAATTATGACACTTTAATCAATTTCAATACAGACTGTTCAACAAAAGGGTAACAAGAAAACCAAAAGAATATTTTATTTAAGGTCAAAATTAAGTTTTTAAATATTGGATTATTTTTTTTTCTTAGTCTGATTCTTTTTTCATATAAAATTGAAAACCGTTTCTGGTCTTACCTTTATTTGTCAATGAGCCTATCCTTCTCAACGAAAATCTCTGTCACTTTCTTATAAAAGTCCTCCTTATTTTCCTTTAGTTTGTGTAATCTTCCATTTTGAAAGTCAGTCGGAACCAAAAAATAAAAATAAACGGAGTGCTGTAGTGCACTTGACTTTCTGATTTCGCTAACTTATTGGCGACTCTGCTTAGAAGAACAGCAACAGGCACCTGTTGGGCTCACATGTGCCCCCTTCAGTGCGGCACGGTACTGTCTGCCTCACCTTGTGCCTTTTCACTGCGGTTTTATGTCTGATCAGCAAGACTAAATATGTCCCACACATTCATTGAAGATTTTAGAAAGTCAGGATGTATAATAAACACATCTGCACACATTATATTGGCGACATACAGAGAGACAGCGACAGGCACGCGCCAATTGTACACATCAACCCCGTGTGTGAGGGAGAGCGCAGTCCGAGGGGAGGTGAGGCTCATCACTACTGCACCTCGCGTTTCTCCCCTCTGCACCAAGTTCAGCGATTTTCACTAATCATACATAATAAAGTAATTAAAATTTTTTGAAGAAGAAAATATAAGAAGCAACTTTAATAAAACAATTATTGATGAAATTTGAGATATGAAAAATTCAATAAAAAAAGATTAATCTTCATAATAAAAAGTACAAAAGGGCCCTTATGGAAAAGATGCAATCAAATATGTGATTTATCGCATATAACCAAAAATATAAAGACCTGATATATTTTCAAATATTAAAAATATACTATGTGGATATTTATTTAATATTTTAAAAAAAGGTATTTTAAAGAAATTCAAATTAAAAAGATAAAGATATAATAAATAGAATATTAATTACCATTGTTGAGTTATTATGAGAGATCTCGTGTCTCATGAATGCTTTATATGATATAAAAGCAGATCCTAATACATAAAGATGTGTTTTAATAACAAGTTTTATTTAGTTCAGATTGATGAGCAGACTTCTACTATTCGGGAAAAAAGTATTGTTTTAATTTTTGTTTTTCATTTTATTTTGTAAACTTAGTGTGACAACGTTTTAGTGAAATTATTGTGACGCCGGCAAAGCGGCGGGCATCAGTTAGTCACTGTATAAAGGGCTTTGAGTAACTTGAAGAGTACTATATAAATGTAATGAATTATTATTATATTCCTAGCCATGTGTGCCCAACTACGTTGCACGTGTTAAAGTTGTCTGTGAAGGGCTCCCTGTTTAAACGCGGCTGCCAGTCGTGAACTGGGCCCTTCATCGCACAGCATTATGATTTTTTATAAGGGAAACAAAATTACAAAAGAAAACCCTTGGACATTGATTCGATAGGAATGGCCTACTCGGAATCACTGTCCGAATCGTAATCATGTGCTGGTGTAGGAGCATTTCTGCTTCTGTCCGTTCACAGTCCATCTCGTTTTCATGACGCTATCGTTTCCTCTCACGATGTCTTCTCAACCTTTCTCCAATCTCGCAGGTTGCTTTGTGGCAATCCAAAGAGTAAGGCAATATACACGGAGCAATGGTCATAAAAGGGGGACACATAGGTATCCAGGCTCTTTAAAGCATAAATAGGGATCACTTCACTGACATGTGAGCAAGCCGCGGTACAACTGTGAGACGCGCAGCACTCGCCGGCTACAACATAACAATAATAATTTCCGGAACGTGCTGTTACGTTATCATTCATTGTACCCACTGTCTTTCTTTCATTCATATGTTACGTAGGCACGTACCTTTTATCTTCGGCAATCTCATTCTCTAACCGGGCCTCAGGAGCTAACCAGCGTAACACTGTCCACCATCCCTTTCGTTATTGCTTTCGTTATTGACATCCGTGAGTAACAACAACGTACTAAACTGGAAGGTGGTCTACACATGCGTGGAATTCGCGGACAAACAAAGATCAAGATCTAAATGAAGATCTCTTTAGTTAATTTAAAGCACAACAATTTGTTTAGTTTGAATGTCTGTGTTTTGAGGTGTGACTGGCGTACTACAGTCTTCAGTAGTATAAGCCGGGGGAGATTCTTAATGCAATGCCTATGTTTTAGCTGTCTCTCTACTGCCATCTAGTGCTTCTCCTTCTAATTCATTCGCGGACAAACAAAGATCAAGATTCAAATGAAGATTATATATAGAGATGATGATGATTATTATTATTTTACAGGACAGTAGTGAGACCAGCTATGTTATATGGGTTGGAGATGGTGGCACTGACCAGAAAGCAGTAGACTGAGCTGGAGGTGGCATAGTTAAAAATGCTAAGATTTGTACTGGGAGTGATGAGGATGGACAGGATTAGAAATGAGGACATTAGAGGGTCAGCTCAGGTTGGACAATTGGGAGACAAAGTCAGAGAGGCGAGATTGTGTTGGTTTGGACATGTGCGGAGGAGAGTTGTTGGGTATATTGGGAGAAGGTTGCTAAGGATAGAGCTGCCAGGGAAGAGGAAAAGAGGAAGGCCTAAGAGAAGGTTTATGGATGTGGTGAGAGAGGACATGCAGGTGATGGGTGTAACAGAACAAGATGGAGAGGACAGGAAGATATGGAAGAAGATGATCCGCTGTGGCAACCCCTAATGGGAGCAGCCGAAAGAAAAAGAAGATTATTATTATTATATGCGTTCACCCTGCAATGGACTGGCACACTATCCACGGCATGTTCCTGCCTTGTTCCCTTTGCTAGCTGGCATAGGTTCCAGCAGACCCCTGTTCAGGACTAAGAGGGTTAGGAAATGACCGACTGACATAATACATAATGAAAGAGGTGCGTTTCGTGAATCACACCATTTATCTGTATGCTGACTGGAGTGTTTCAAATGCTTCATAGTCATTATATATAAATGGACCCAGCTGATCAAAGGAAGCCTTCTGTTAGATTTCTTCAGTATGCCATGCTGCATTAACAACAACATGTGGGACTCCACCTGCTGGTATGGATGTCCATATTAAGAGATGCATATATAATGACGGATCACGACTCTTTTTAATTTAATAAATATTCTCTATAACAAGTGGCTGCTCGCTACCTCTGAAAGGGTTTAACCTGAACGAGCACTCATCGCCTGGTTAGATCACTAGTGTCACCAAACAATAAGGTAGTGCCAGTGAATGAACAGCCTAACTTTATTTCAGTCTAAACCTAACGTTTATTTGAAGTGAAACCAGGCCTGTCAAATAACTAGAAGTTAAAACCAATGAAGACATATAACCTGAGCGATTCAAATCAAAGTCCATCAGCAGAACCCAAAGAGACATTCGTGTTAATCCACTTATGGCGCTCTTTTAAAGTACACACCAGTGCACAGCTTGTTCATTTGTCTGTTTTTTCCTTTAACACTTCTCTCCATTAGGAGGCATTTTCATGTTGTAGGTGATGCTGTCCTTTCATCCCCTGACAGCAGGAGGTCTTCATCGCGTCTTCAAAACGGTCTTTCTTACATACTGTACAGTATGCCCTATGCCCTTCCTCTCTCATACCATATAGAATATAATGGCTTTACCCAGGTTATAGCATAAGGTTCAGATGGTTTAATTAATAGAAGTGCATTGACTCACAAGAGATAATAAACACAATACATTTATATAGTGGTTCAATTAATAAAATGATATAATAGTTTAAGGGTATATGCATATACTGGATTAAGTAATATAATGATACATGAATGTAATAGTTTAATTAATATTATAATATTGTAATATAATGGTTTAAGTAATATGGTATTGGAATGTAATAGTTTCATTAATATTATAATATTGTAATATAATGGTTTAAGTAATATTATGGTATTGGAATGTAATAGTTTCATTAATATTATGGTACTAGGGGGCTTTGCCCCCTGCTTGCTTCGCTCGCTAACCCCTTACCCCCCACAACCCCCCGTGCCAGTGCTATGCGCCGTTGTGAAGAGGTGGGCTGAACGCACCCCAAGGAGATGCAGTCGCTCCTCTGAAACCCTCTTTTAAATGGTAATACAATGGGAAACAAGTAACAGTTGTTTTTTTTACCTCCTCTTTGCTCAGATGCTGTCTTGCTGTTGCTGCTGCTGCTGTGCCGTGTGACCTGCATCTCGTGTGGCGCTTGGAACGTTTAAAAGCCTGTACAGCAGCTGTCCTTTTGTCTCACTGCCTTGTCTCTCTCCTCCCCTAGACATCCTCAAACACTATTCGATCTCTTTTCTCTGTTCTGTTATTTCACCGAGTAATATTTACTGTTTGTTTGCGCTAATGCGATCTTTACTCTCAATTTTTTGAGACTTTTGAATTTTCCTACTTCCATTATCTCTAACCTGCTCTGCATGTGTATCACACCAACGTCTTTGAATTCTTTATGATGTTCTACTTTGTCTTTTTCCAGCCCCGAATTTTTAAGAGATGAGAGCACAGAAAGTGTGTCTGCCAAAAGCATTCCAACAACTGAGAGGTACCAAGGGTTGTAAGTATGACGTGACTTGACCGTCTCGCAGGACATGAAAGTGTCTCCCTGTCTCTCTTCAAAAGATCACGTCTCATCGCAGGAAAAAAAGTCTCATCTCATTCCAAAATATTTTTTTATAATAGAGCGATATGAATTGTCTAATTTTCACACACATGCGATTGACAACTTAAGAGCTTAGTTGACAGTAATTATCCTCTGACTCCTCTCTTCTACCGCCGTCTGCAGAAAGAATGATTGTCAGGACCCGCCTCCCATGATGTCACTTATAGTATGCGTTTTACCAAATCCGCCTCTTCCTATGTGTTTCCAATATAAGGCGCCATCTTGGAACAGTCGGACGACGACCGTCTTCAAACTTTATTATAATACATGGGAATCACTTTGGTGCTTTATGATCTTTCTTGTTGGTTCTTTTACAGAATATAAAAGATTAAGTACTATAATGATACATGAATGCAATGGATACATTTATATTATGGCATATGAATATAATGGATTAATTAATATAATGTCCTATTAATATACAGGCAATGGTTTAAACAGTATTATGGGGTATTAATTAATAGGGTATGTGGTATCGTAATTATTATGGTATGTTAATTAATAGTTTAATTAATATTGTGTTGTATGAATATAACAGATTGATATAATGTCCTATTAATATAATGGTTTAATTAGCAAATAGGTATCTGACTATAATAGTTTCATTATTACTATGGTATTTGAATATAACAGATTAATTAATACAATGATATATGAATCTAATGAATGAACTAATATAATGGTTTAAGTAGTATTAAAGTATATGAATATGATGACATATTAATATGCAGTAATAGTTTTATGAATATTATGGTAAATTAATGTGATAGTTTAATTAATGTTATATGATTATTAATGATGAATGAATATAATGGTTTAATTAATATGTCATATTAATATATAGAAATTGTCCAGTTAATATTATGGTATATTATTATAATAATTAATATTATACTATATGAACATAATAGATTAATGAATATAATGCTATATTAATAAATTATTTACTTAATAATAATGTATATGAATATAATGCTTTAATTAGTATAATGATGTATTATACTAATAATATGTTGATATATTAATGATGTAATGATATATAATGATATACTGTATTTGTTAACAGTAATGGTTTCATTAATATTATGGTATATGAATATAAGAGATTAATTTATGTATTGATATATGAATGTTTAAACAGCATTATGGTATATGAACATAATGGCATATCAATATAAAGTAATGCTTTAATGAATTTTATGTTATAATAGTTTAATTAATATTATGGTATATGAATATAAGAGACAAGTTAATGTAATGATATATTAATATCATGATTTAATTAATAGTATTGTATATTAATATAATGCTTTATTTATTGCCTAATTATTGTATACAAATATAACTATATATTAATATAATGATTTAATTAATAGTATTGTATATTAATATAATGCTTTATTTATTGCCTAATTAATTTATTGTATACAAATATAACTATATATTAATATGATTTAATTAATAGTATTGTATATTAATATAATGCTTTATTTATTGCCTAATTAATGTTTTGTATATAAATATAATGATATATTAATATACAGTAAGTAATATTATGTGATTTGAATAAAACAGATTAGTTATTATAATGATATATGAATGTAATAGATATAGTAACAGAATGGCTAAATTAATATTATGGCATATTAATATAATAGTTTAATGAACATTATAGTATAGGAATATAACAGATTAATTACTATAATGTCATATGAATACATGATTTAATTCATAGTTTTGCATATTAGTATAATGGTTTAATTAGTATAATTGTATATGAATATAATGGTATATTAAAATACATCCATCCATACAGCATCCAACCCGCTATATCCTAACTATAGGGTCACGGGGGTCTGTTGGAGCCAATCCCAGCCAGCACAGGGCGCAAAGCAGGAAACAAATCCCAGGCAGGGTGCCAGCCCACTGCAGGGCACACACACTTGGGACAATTTAGTATCGTCAATGCACCTAACCGGCATGTCTTTGGACTGTGGGAGGAAACCCACGCTGACACGGAGAGAACATGCAAACTCCACGCAGGGAGGACCCGGGAAGCGAACCCAGGTAACAGTTTAATATTTAATATATTTAATATTACGGTATATGAATATAATGATATATGAATGTAATGGATGGTCTAATATAACGGTTTCAATAGTACTATGGCATATGACTATAATGGCATTTTAATATACGGTTTCATTAATATTATGATATGTGAACCTAATGGTGTACCTAACATCCTGGTACTTTAACAGAATTCACATTCATCCTTTGCCAGGCCTGCTCGGTGTAACTCGGAATCCCGGTCACCTGAGCCCATACCAGGCCAGATGAAGCTCTGTCAGGGATGCCAGTCCACCACGTGGCACACTCAAACTCACTCATACGGGGACAATTCATTTAACACACATGTGAGAAAACCATGTAAGGAACTTGAACTCATGACCCTGAAGGGATGTGGCAGCAGTGCTAACTGTTAAGCTCACCATTTCAAATAAAATTATACTTATTTTAAAATTCCCAGCCATAAACATTAGAGAAGCATTGCACATTATGGTCTTTGAGAGATGGGCTTTCCAAAGTCGCACAAACTTTGCCTTTGCATTAAATAAAACGAATTGCCCTTCTCGTTTCAATGTTCTCTCGCGCGTGTTTATTTTCATTACATTTATATTTAGTACGCTGTCAGGGAGTGTGATCTAGAGCCTCACTCTGTGAAATATAGGACAGCTCACCACCATTATTTTGAAATTTGTCCTTACTAGTCATTGATCAGATATGCCGCGGTGATTTGTTACTCTTTGCTCTTTCTTTTTTGCTTCTATGCTGAATCAGCAGGAACGGTTAAACAAAATTCCAGCTGTGACATCTTGTACTGGAAACACTCATTTTGTACAGAGAGAGAGAAAATGATTTTTATTCGTCATTCCGTTACTTCAAGATGAAGTGTTCAGGGTTGTCGCCTCGGGGCTCCGGGGACTTGGATTCAATTCTGAAGTTTGTGTGTTCTTCCCGTTTTTGTGCCCATCCCAACATCATTCATGTCAAGGTGGGTGACAACTTTGAATTGCTGTGACATGGCATCCCATTCAGGTTCTCATTCTTGCCTTACACTGGAAACTTCAAGGACGGGCATAAGTGCCAACTTGGAAGGAATTAGGAGGGTCCAGGGATTGGATGGATTTTCAGGTACCTTCTTCTGACTTGTGCTGCATGGGGGTACAGTAGATACCACTACCTCCTCACACATCAGTGTCCTGTTTGTGCATCCCACACTCGGTGGTTGTGCATGCTGTGGCTACTAGGGGGTGTATCGGCACCCACAAACCCCAGGCGCCATTGCGCCACAACAGTCCAAGTTAAAGTATTTTTAATTTCCCTTCTCTTTTTTCTGCTTTTCTCTGTTCCTTCGACTCCAACTCGCAGTCCCGCTTTGAGTGGACGGCTCACTTTTAACTCAAGACCCCAGCAGTTCTTCTGCTGCTTAATCTATTAACCCTGGGAAGTACTTCCAGGTCTGGCAGGACCCCAACAGTCCTTGTACCATTAGTACCCAACAGCTCCCCCTGATGGCCCCCACAGAATCTGACAGGACACGCCCCTGGGACCACACCTCCCATGCTGCCCCGCGGGTCTCCATACCAGGGATCCCCATTTGGGATGCTGCCAACCCAGTGCATGGGGGAATTCTCTGCCCATAGCAGGCAGAACTTTGCCAGTACAGAAGCCCAATCATCATGGTTGCTGGGATGCCATGCCAAGTGTAGCTGCTACTGCAGCATCTTCCTGCATCCTTATCCTGGCACGGCAGGGGGACATCACTATTGCACAGTTCTCCTTCAATTCATATGACCTCCTGGCCAGGTAAGGGAGCAGGACCCATCCCAGGAGGGACACCCAATGGTGCCTCAAAAGGTGGAGTTTGTATGTTCTCTCCATATCTCCATATCTTTGTGTGGATTCCTACCAGCCCTAAACGTATACGTTATGTGAAATAATCGGCCCAGTAATGAATGTAATGAAATGGCCCATAGCTGCTGAGTCAGATGTTGGCTGCCCGCCAACCAGAACTGGATTAAGCAGATTTGAAAACACCACATCATTTTACCTTTGTGTTGTAATGTGTGTGGCCTGCTGGGTAAGGCTCGGCTCCTGCCCTGCTCACAATGCTGCTAGGATGGGCTCTGTCTCCCTAAACCGGTCCTGGCTTAAGGAGACTCAATGACAGATGACCCACAGATCCTGGATAACAAGCAGTTAACTTTTCGGTAGTGCAGATGTACATCCTGGGTTCGAATCCCCCACCCCCATGTCATCATTGTCGTCATCATCAATTAATATTTATTTATTTGTCTGATGCCTTACAATATTTGAGATACAATTGGTTACATTTCTTTTCTTTATTTTCCAGCTGGGTGAAGTGACTTGCTCACGGTCACATCGTGTCAGAGGTGGGATTTTAACCCACAACCTCAGACTTTTAAGTCCAAGCCTTACCCACTGCGCCACACTGCCTGCCAGTCTCCATTATGAAATACTAAAAGGACATTTCAACGTTATCCTTGCACTTTCCAGTTGGCACATATTTGGAGTGCCATAAAAGTAAAGTGTGCCTCCAGAAGAAACCAACAAGAGCCAGCAGGTCTGGACACAATGATCAGGCCTCACCGCAGGCAGCCTATCCCCAATACTAAAGGCACACTACAGATCTGCACTGGCCCAAAAATAGAACTTTTAAAGTTAAAAAATAAATAATAATGTTGCCAGCTGGCACATGCTGAGGTCTGCCAGGCTGAAGTCCAAAACTGAGCCACAGAGGTGCCATTCCAGACAAGCCTCTGAGGCCCAGCGGCTCATTACACGTGTGATGCTCTCCTTGTTGTGTTAAGCGTGGCTCATTATCTTCCTACTACAGTACACATTATTAAGGGCATAACTGGCAGGAACGAGACACGGATTTAATTAGCAACATTAATCTGTGACAATAGACTTGCAATCTACTGCTATGCGATATTTAGCTCCCCCATGTGCACGTCAGGAGAAGGAGGAAGAGACAACTTCAAAGCCATAGCAAGCAAGATAAAAGGTCTTCTTACTACAATCCAAAAGCATTGTCTAAAATAGGCTCAGGTGAAATGGAGCCAAAGAGCAAAACGCAAGCATTGGACAATACATCTAAAACACGAAACGGAAAGAGAACCCAAAAGGGAAAGAAAAGGTCAAAAACACAAGGGGGCGCTTGACAGAGGCTTTCAGAAAGGCAGACTGATAGATGATTAGTGTTGTGGAGATGAAGACGCTACTAGGAGGGGCTGGGTGGAACAAATATGGGAAAAGGTGTGGTCATGGGTGGAGCAAAAGGGAAGCAGTGGGAGGGGCTGGGCAGAGCAAAAAGGATGGGTGGAGGAAAATGCAAGCAGAGTAGGGGCTAAGCAGAGCAAATATGGGAAAAGGTGTGGCCATGGGTGGAGCAAAAGGGAAGCAGTGGGAGGGGCTGGGCAGAGCAAAAAGGATGGGTGGAGGAAAATGCAAGCAGAGGAGGGGCTAAGCAGAGCAAATATGGGAAAAGGTGTGGCCATGGGTGGAGCAAAAGGGAAGCAGTGGGAGGGCCTGGGTGAAGCAAATATGAGGAACAGTGTGGTAGTGGGTGGAGCAAAATAGGTGGAATAAGTGGAGTATCTCAGAGTAAAATTTTGACAAAAGTAGATGTCGAACAGACCAAATGTGGGGGGAAAGGTGTTGTCATGAGTGGAGCAAAATTCACACAAAAGAAGGGGATGGGCAGATCAAATATGGGGAACAGTGTGGCCATGGGTGGAAGAAAATAGGTAGAAAGAGGGGATCTGAGCAGAGTAGAGGAAAATTCAGGCAAAAAGGAAGCTCTGGGAGGAGCAAAATGGAAGTAATGGGAAGAGCTAGGCTTAACAAAATTCATGGAAAAGGAGGGAATGGATGGAGAAAAAATGGAGAATGCTGTGGTAATGGGTGGAGCAAATTAGAAGGATAGGGTAGGAGCTAAGCAGAGTAGAGTAAAATTCAGGCAAAAAGAGTTCTTGGACAGAGCAAAATGGAAGCAATGGGTGGAACAGGGTGGAGCAAATATGGGGAAATTCTATAAGTGACATGGGGATTGTGACCCAAGTGGCCAAGCCCATGACAACCTAACTAGTGTCATGATGATGAGGACACAAAATGGCAAAAGAAATTCACAGCATTTGTAATGTTTGTGAGGGATCTTTGATTCCCCCTTCCATTTGGGATGTCAGAAATTTCAAGAGATCTTTGCAATGTATTAGTGAAAGGCCATATTATATAACTTTCACTTTCTCTGTCTGTGATTTGGATGTAAACCCGCTTGATTAAATAACCCAACTAATACAATGTACTCATAAAATAAGAATATTATATGTACATAAATATATAAATAACAGTAATAGTATAAAGCACTTTCTCACTCCTGTAGAAAAGGCACATAACTTATGAATTCTGATCTTTCAATTCCTGTGATCAAGATGGATACGTTCTTTTGCTAGTTGTTACATTGCTAATGCCACACCATGAAGAAGGCATTGATTTGCTCACAGCTAGTCTAGACGTGTGTGTGTGGATTTAACAGCTGAAATATCTTCACAAATGTTGTGATACCAATATCATAATGCAGGGGTCTCCAACCTTTTTTCCCCTGAGAGCTGCTTTTACAAAATGGAAATGGCAGAGAGCTACCCATGTTTTCTAACGTTTATTCTCATCGCTTATTTCAACCCAAACAAACTGAATAAGCTTGTTTTGCCTGAACGTTTACAAACTGTTGGCGTCCACAACTCACATTTTGCATTAAAACATCACAAAAAAATATTTAGTTCACCTGCAAGTACATTTTGTATGCCTGTATGCATTTTCTAGTGTATCTCACACGATTTAATTAAAACGTGAATGCTGTCAAAACAAAACAGTGCAATTCCAAATACACAGATATGAATTATTCATTTGTCTCATGTCACTGTGTCACTTTATTCGCAGGTCAAGTCACATGTGAGATGTGTCTTTTTAGTTAGTCAGATGACTGGCACTGAGGTGTATGGTGGAGTGGAGCCACTCAGGTTCACTCTTATGGAGTCATTTAAATGTTCGTCTGTCAGTCGTGTTCTGAACTTTGATTTCATGACATTCACGTCAGACTCACAGAGGTATGGAGACCCAAACAAAGCAGACATTTTCAGAGCTGCTTGGTGAAGATTATTATAGTTATCTGGCTCTGCTAAGCTCCAGAAATGCTGTTGAGACTTTTAACTGCACATTATTTTGTAGGTTTACTAATATATAATACAGGTAAAATTCTGTTACAATGAACTTCCAGGGACGTCAAAAAATATTTTGTTATAATGAGATTCTGTATTTGTTACTATAGTGCTTTCTTTAATTTGTGTCCAGGCGTTCATTTCAATAGCTTCTTTCACATTAATTTTAGTCTCCTCCTGCCAACAAGTTATGCTGACGAGAATTTTTCTCAGCATTTTCTTTGCGATAATGCACTTTCAGGGTGCGAACGGTGCCCAAATCGAATGGCTGAAGCACTGCTGTGCAATTGGGTGGGAGGAATTCAATGCAAACGTTATCTAAATGCGGAAGCATGTTGTGGGCAGCACAGTTATCAATCAGGAGCCGAATCATCCTTTTCTTCTTCATATTACCATACCATACCATACCATTTTTATTTGTTGAGCGCTTAAAAACA
>JANRMT010062823.1:13716698-13730412 GCA_026402145.1 Polypterus bichir lapradei
TTGTGTGGGTGTGTGTGTGTGTGCGCGCTCACGCTACAGAGAGAGAGAGAGAGCGCGCGCACGTGAGCCAGGCTGCTCCTGTAGCTGAGGTAGGGAGGGAGGGGCTTTGGTGGTGTGTGTGCTACAGAGAGAGAAAGAGAGAGCGCGAGCGAGCCAGCTCGTGTAGCTGATTAGGGAGCCTGGGTGTTTTGTGTCAGTGTTATTCAATGTTTTTACATTAGTTTACTATTACACTGTGCATTCTATGGTGTAATTAACTATATTTGTGCTTAATCTTTACATATTTTTACATATTTACATACAGTTTGTACGGTCTGGAACGGATTAATTGTATTTACATACAATCCTATGGGGGAAACTGCTTCGGTTCATGACCAACTTGGTTTACGACCAAAGTTCTGGAACGAATTATGGTTGTGAACTGAGGTTCCACTGTATATAAAATATATTTTTGTACATTTAGAAAATATATTGCAATATGCAAAAATGGAAATAATTTACCTATTTTACAATGCATTTCATTACACTGAAAGTTTTACCCTTGAAGTATTTCATTACATATTGTAAATATATTTATTTCCCTTTGTGTTTGCCCAGATCTATCACATTACAATCTGGAAAATCCTTTTTTGGGTTTTTACGTAATGGGTTTGACATTATAATCCAAATAAAATGTTTCATATATATATGTCACCAGATCCAGTTACAGGGCAGCTGACTCACTTCCAGTTCCTGTCCCAGCGACATTACTTCCCCCCGTCTGTTTTGTCTGCTGAGTTAATTCTGCCCTGAAATAAAACTTGTAAAGACCTGTTTTTTTGTTTTTGACATTTTTCAAGTATACGGGGAGGCTGCCCCAAACCTTTTTGTGGTATCAGTTTGTATCATTTCACTATATATACTGCACATTTCTCTATTATAATAGAAAATCTTGGGAAGAGACAAGACTATTCCTGCGACGAGACGTGACTTATTGAGGAGACTTTTTGGAAGGAAGTCTGGCGAGACGAAGACTTTTACCATGAGATTCTTTCAAGTCATGCCCTATTTACAACTATTTTCAATCGAGACCACGGTCATTAGGTGCATTCCGGCACTTAACCTGGACAGACAACAATCCATTAAAGGGCTTACTTAGGAACACACACACACACTTCCAAAGATCCAATTTAGAATCACACATTCATCTAAATATGGCAGCGAGAAGGGATTAAGTCAACCGAATTAAGGTGAATATTGTCAGCAAATTGGTTAAATGTGTATTAATAGACTATGATGAAGCAGTTGGTGGTGATGGTGCGGAAGATTAAAACATCAACTTACAATATCATGAAGAATAACTACAAGCGGTAACACAGTCCGGTCTTCCACCGGCCAAATTATTGTTGAAAGAAGGATGTATCATAATGTTATTATGTAATTTAAGTCTGAGTGATGGGCAATGCAATAGGACAAGATTAGTTGTAATGAAATTTAGTCAAACAATTGTGACATGTAATATTTTAACAGGCAACAAGAAATGTAATGTAGTACATCTTGTCAAAGCCCAGACCTCCATCCATTGGAGAATCCATGGCATGACTTGAAGATGGCTGGACACCAACGCAACTCATTGAACCTGAAGCAGTGTGGCCTTGAGGAAATAGAGAAAATGCCATACTGCTAGGTGTGCTAAGCTTACAGAGACCCTGAACAAGAGACTTGCCGCTGGAATTGCAGCCAAAGGGGGGCTCTACAAAGTATTGACTTTAGGGGGAGGGGTGAATACTTACGCACACTGAGGATTTCTGATTTTTTTTTCTGTCTTAATAATTGTGTCACAATAAAAAATATTTTGCACGTTCAAAGTGGATAGCATTTTATGTAAATCCAATGCTAAAACACCCCCCGCCAAAATCCATTGGAATTTCAGCTTGTAATGTGACAAAACAGGACAAACACCAAAGGGGGATGAACACTGCATTTCATTGTTGTAAGGACTGTCACACACATGCGCATGGGGGGGGCAGCTAAAGGGCTCGAATGAGGGGATGGCAGAGCCCACTAACTCTGTCTCTCTTTTCTCTGCAGACCAGTTACGGGCCCCGATGACATCACTTCCGGTTCTGATCCTGATGACCTCACTTCCTCTCTACGACTTTAAGAAAACGCCATTTTGTCTTTCCTAACTCAGTTCCGTCTTGGACTCAATTCTGAAAAGGTTTCACGTCTTTGTTTTTCGTTTTTTTTTTCTTTAACCAAACTTCCATTATACGGGGTGAGTACCCCAAACCTTTTTTGGTGGTGTTTGACCCTTATTGCTAAAAGAATATAACTTTATCATTCAGTATGGGTTGGATTGTAATGTTGAAAAACTTAATGCAACAAATGGGAGCCGAAGAGAGGGAGCATACGTAAAGAGAAAACGGAGGGCAGAACTCTGTCTTTATCTGCCGCTTCCATTTGCTGACTGTGCTGTGCGGCGTCTCGTGGGACGGTTTGACAAAATAATGAAAAGCTTCTCAAAGTGGTTTCATTTCCCGGGTCTTAAGTGGACCTAGGCGGTGTATATTAAAACAAAAAAAAATAAATGAAACAAGTACGACAACAAATTGAGACGAGTCAAGGGGCGCCGTACCCAGTAATTGCCAATGATAAACTGTAATTGTTTGGCTTCCTCAGGAGTAATGAGGGTCCGTGGCTCGAAAGTAAGAAAATAAGAAAAAAATCAATGCTTTCAGTAAAATACTGGAAATGGGAAAAGGCAGAGGCTGGAAGGAATACCTGACGCCAGAGAGGGGGCTTTGTGTTTAATATTTGTTTGATTATTGTTATATAGAGAAGGGGGGAGTGAGACGTGTGTGTGAATGAGAGGGGAGGTGGTGCAAGGGTGGGATGGCAAGGAGCAGAGGGGGTGAAGGGAGACGGATTTAAATACTTGGGGTCGACAGTCCAAAGTGAGGTGAAGAAGAGAGGGCAGGCAGGGCGAGCCGGGGTGTAGAAGAGGACCTGCAAGAGTGAAAGGGAAGGCAATGAGACCACCTGTGTTGTATGGTTTATAGACGGTGGTACTGACAAGAAGGCAGGAGGCAGAGGTGAAGATGCTGCGATTCTCACTCGGAGTAACGAGGGCAGACAGGATTAGGAATGAGGACATTAGAGGGAGGGACAACACGGGTACGGCAATCTGGTGACCATGTGACAGAGGCCTGATTGAGATGGTCTGGGCACGTGCAGAGGAGAGACGAGGGGCACATCGGGAAAAGAGTGTTGAGGATGGAACTGCCAGGCAAGAGCAAAAGAAGATGTTTATGGATGTGATGAGGCCTGGGCACGCTGGGCAGTTGCCCCGGGCGCCCCACGAGCATAGGGGCTCATGTTTTTTTCTGATGTCTAACGGATGTTTCTGTTTTGCTATCCAAACAGGGGCCCCGGGGGGCCTATGGTGCTGTTAAGACGGCCCTGGGTGAGTGTTGTGGTGTGAAATTTTGCATACAAGTTGATAAATATTTTGTATGTCTTCATTTGTAACTTGGGTAAAGCAATGCCATATTAGTATTTCGTTCGTGAGAAGCATTCATGTTTAACCCTAGGACTAAGTCAGTATAGTGAATTTTATGACAGGGTCCAGGGGAAGTGCCTCAGACAAGTTTGGCAAGTGATTCTCTGCTGGACTCTCTCAATCAAATCCCCACAGGAAAGCCAGACTGCCCAGCTGGCAAGCTTCACCTTAACAAATGGTTTTGGGGATGGCAGGTGTGAAGGTATTCTGTGCCCCCATTGGTCTGAAGTGTGGCTGTTTGGAATTGGCTTGTATCAGAAGCCTTTAAGTACCATGATGCTCTATTGGCTGTAGGGTTTGGACAGAGACCCTATAAATTGGCTTGCTTTGCCTCGCTCTCTCTCACACACCGTCATCATGAAGGAGCAGCTCACACTCCATGAACTGAAAAGGACAACACAATGGAGAGCACAGCTCTGCGGCCATCTTGAGACAGGCATGCGGCCTGTCCTGAAGAAAGCTGACCAAACATGAGGACTCAACTGGAGACATTTAAAGTAACTAACAAGTCTGTGTGTCCCACGAAATTACACATCAGCATTTATCAGGTTGTATGATTGCCAGTATTCACTTGTACTTTGCTTATTGCTATTATTTTATGAATATTATCAATAATGCATTATTTAAAGTGTAACTTAACTCCTGCTTGTCTTTTACTCCATGTAATTGCCTGAGGTTATAAATGTAGAAGGGAAGGTGGGGAGAAGTTATAAAGTACAATACCTTAGAAACAGTGGTGAGTCTTTGAGATCTGAGGTATTCTAACAAAGGCTACGCATTAAAGAATAAAGGAGAGTCATAGGGAGCTCCACCGAGACAAAAAGTGAGGCAGGACATGAAGGCAGAAAATGGTGATAAAGACAGGGAGAGATGGAGACGGATGATGTCCTGTGGTGACCCCTATGTGGGAGCACCCGAAAAAAGAAGAAGAAGAAGAAGAAGACTATGATTTGCACAGCATATTCAGTTAGAGGGGTATCGGTCAATGCTAAAAGGGAATTCCATGGGTACAAAAATGGAGAACAGGGCACCGACTCCAGAGTGCATTCACAGGAACTGTGGGAGACCCTGTGGTTTTATAGAGCATGCCCACCTCTTGGGGGACCACCCGCAAAACACATGGAAAATAACAATTGGCAGCTTACATACGTGGAGAAAATTAAAAATTAAAGATTGATGCACGTTATCAATATAGTCAGCAGCCATCTTACCTGCACTTCAGAAGAGGTCACCCACCTGAAGCTAAGCACGTTCAGGCCCGGCCAGTACTTAGATGGGAGACCATCTGGGAAAAGCTGTGCTGGTGAGGCCAGAAGGGGGCACCAACCCTATAGTCTGAATGTGTATTCCATTACCCCAGTGCAGAGAATGGGACACCCTGCTGTAAAAATGGTGGCATCCTTCAGATGAGACATTAAACTAAAGTTCTGACTCTCTGTAGTCATTAAAGATCCCTGGGCATTTTACATAAAGAGTGGGGGGGTATCCCGATGTTTGAACCCCAGCCAAGAGATTAGCGCCGGCTAAAACATCACATCCTCTTCCTCAGCTGTCCTCTAAGACTGCTTCTCAAATGCGGCTCAGGTGGCCTTTTCTCTGCCTCATCCACTGCCTGCACATTCACATCTCCGGCTCCGCCACACGCTCGTCCTTTTGTGGTCGGAGACAACTTCATTTGTGCTCATCTTCCCAAACTCCATGAGCCAATTGTTCTCAAGGCTTCCTGGCAGCCATGAACCTGTCCCATTGGATTTAAGCAGAGGAGTGGGCCTTGTGAAATAATCAGTCTCGAGTTTGGGGCAACCACCCGAATATTATCCCCAGCTGCAAAAGGGTATTAAAAGTCACACTGCAGTGTATTGTTTGGAGTGCGAGATTGAACTGAGGTATACTGATGTTGTCCGGTCTTTTAAAGCAGGGAATGGAAAGTGATGTCATCGAAGACTGGAACTGGAAGTGAGATTACTGTTGGGGTCGGAACTGAAAGTGACATCATCTTTGGGGGGGGGGGGGGACGGAACCGAAAAATAACGCCCTTCTTGTGTCCTGATCCGGAAGTAGTATCATCAGGGTTGCCTCAGGCAGGATTTCCTGTATTTGGTATGCAGAAACAACAGAGGAAGGTTTAGTGCACCCCGCCACCCCCTGGCCTGGCATGGAATTACCTTCCTTTGGTCCATTCAGCTTCTTCCTATGTGTGACCGCCTGTTATCTACGGCTCTTTAAGTGCTTTATCATCTCTCTCTCACACACTCACACTGTCTTCTCTGGCCAATCTGATTGTGTCTCACTTCCAGGTCTATGTGGTCCCATCGGAACAATCATCACAAACACTCCACTGCTCAGTCTTCAAGCCCCAAGGCAGAACAGCAGCTGGACAGGGGCAGACACCTGAGCACAGGTAAGATGAGACCACTGCAGGGCCTAAAGGAGTACCAGAGAGAGAAAGAAAGGTTGGGAGCCTGCACTGGTACGGAGGTGTTGCCTCACCCACCACACAACGAACCACCTCAGGATCCCAAATTAAGACCTGAGTGCAGCCATGCAATTGTTGAGAAAAGCCTTGGGAAAGATCCAGGCCTGGATCAGCTCACAGAGTTGGGGAAGATGAGCGCCAATGATGTTGTCCCCAACCACAAAAGGAGCCACGTGTGGCGGGGCCAGCAAAGTGAATGTGCAGGCAGTGGATGTGGATTAGCACCAAACGAATTAGAATGGAATCCCGTGACGTTTTTTTTTTACAGTGGCTGGAGTGCCAGTCATGCCACCAAACCCCAAGTTTTCCCTGCAAGTTGGAGGACCGCCCAGGTCTACATGGTCCCATCAGAACTTCCATCCATCATCCAACCCACTACATCTTAACTACAGGGCCACGGGGGTCTGCTGGAGCCAATCCTAGCCAACACAGGGCGCAAGGCAGGAAACAAACCCCTGGCAGGGTGCCAGCCCACCGCAGGGCGCGCACACACACCAAGCACATACTAGGGACAATTTAGTATCGCCAGTGCACCTAACCTGCATGTCTTTGGACTCTGGGAGGAAACCCACGCAGACACGGAGAGAACATGCAAACTCTACGCAGGGAGGACCTGGGAAGCGAAACCCAGGTCTCCTAACTGTGAGGCAGCAGCGCTACCCACTGCGCCACCGTGCCACCTCCCATCAGAACTTTCATGGCAAAATCGGTACTGCTTAGTCTTCAAGCCCCAAGGCAGAACTGAAAATATGCGGCCGGACAGAAGCAGATGATGAGACCACCACAAGGCCTAAAGGAGTACCAGAGAGAGAGAGAAAGATAGGTTGGGAGCCTGTACTGACACAGAGGTGATGCCTCACCCACCACACGGCAAACCGCCTCAGGGTCCCAAATTGGGTGAGAAAAGCCTTGGGAAAGATCCTGGCCTGGATTGTCTCACAGAGTTGGGGAAGATACTGTAAGTACAAGTGGTGTTGTCTCCGACCACAAAAGGAGCCGGCGATGTGAATGTGCAGGCAGTGGATGTAGTTAGCACTAGTTAGAATTGTAGTTAGAACTAATTAGAATGGAACGGAACCCTGTGAGTTTTTTTTTTACACTGGCTGGAGTGCCAGTCCTGCCACCAAACCCCAGGTTTTCCCTGCAAGCTGGAGGACCGCCCAGGTCTACGTGGTCCCATCAGAACTTTCATGCCAAAATCACCACTGCTTAGTCTTCAAGCCTCAAGGTAGAACTGAAAATATGAGGCCAGACAGAAGCAGATGATGGGACCACCGCAGGGCCCAAAGAAGTGCCAGGCAAAAGGAACATTTCACAGACTCCATAAAGCATATTGAGCATATTATGGAAAATTGGATTATGGCAGCTAAACTGAGTTTTTTAGAAATATTTCAACAAAACGTTAAATTATTGGGGCAAGTTTACTACTTACCATATTTTTCGCTCCTTAAGACACACCTGACCATTAGGCGCACGTAGGTTTAGAGGAGGAAAACAAGAAAAAAAATATTCTGAACCAAATGGTGTACTATCCATCCATCCATTATCCAGCCCGTTATATTCTAACTACAGGGTCACGGGGGTCTGCTGGAGCCAATCTCAGACAACACAGGGCGCAAAGCAGGAAACAAACCCCGGGCAGGGCACCAGCCCACCACAGGGGGTGTACTAATATATTTAATAAAATATAGCAGAATAATATTTCAACCTTGTAAAGTCAACAGCGGTACTAAGAACCTTCATTAACAAATGAGGAGAGACTTTAAGTTTCAAGCACTCTTCTAGTTTTCTGGAAACCCCAAGAACTCCTCATCGCCAGTGTCAGAATTTATGAAGCTCAGTTACTCACAATCACTTTGCAGCAGCAGGTACCTATCATCACGCGGCATAACCTGTCCAAAGCCACCAGAGGACAAAGCACGTTTGGACCAATGCTCCCTGAAGTTATAGCGCCAGTCCAGTCCCATCTCTATTTGTAATGCCACAAAGCCCTTCATCTCATCTTTTGTTGTGGGTTTTCCATTTTGAGAATGCGGTGCAAGCGCCGCAAAGCCGGCGATTCAAAAAATTGCTCCACATACCTGTTTGTCTCGTCCGACAGCAACTGAAAGGCAGCCTCAGGAAAGAACAGCCTGAAGTAGTCCAGCGGCTGGTAATCTGTCGAGTCCAACAGCAAGCCATGCTGTCTTGTGAAGTCCGGTAGCCAGTCTGGCTCCCACGGATCGATGTTTGGTTATTCCTCCCACATGAAACTTGCCGTAGGTACGTCGGCTGCACGAATGCGTTCAGCTGGGGCGGCATCGGCTGGGGTCCGATCATCTGATGCCAGTTCCTCACTCTCTTGCTCGATCTCCTGATTACTCTCAACAAAATCAGATTCTGAGTCCGACTCAGCGTAATGCGCAAAACATCGTCTGCTGAGTATTTTCTTTTCTGCACTCGCTTCGCTCCCTTGTGAGATGTCAATGCCATCTTGCCTTTGTTTACATTTGTTTGCATTTCGTAACTCACACACACGCAAGGATTAGATGCTGAGTCAATGAGTCTAACTTTCCTCCGAGCAGAGAGGGAATGCCTGTAACGTAACGGTGAGTTTTGTCGCCATTAACAGCTGATTGTCGCCTTCTACCACTGGATGTCGACTTTTGTCAGGTAATACACATCGCGGTCTGTGACGCAATATTTGCTCCATAAGATGCACAGACATTTCCACCCTTCTTTAGGGGAAAAAAAAAGTGTGTCTTATGGAGTGAAAAATACGGTACTTCATTTTTTTTTTGCACAACAGCACCACCTGCTGGGGATTGAGAGGTCAGTGTTGCACCTGCCATTCATAATGGAACACCCCCCTTTGTCTTTTTCTTTCTTTCTTTCTCCCCTTCACTGCATCAGTTGGCTCCGCCCCTTCTGAGAGCCCCATGAGCAGCTTTTTTCACAGCCCACCAACTGGCACAGCAGCACAGGTAATGCAGATACCCCACTGCCCCCGACCACATTAAATTCAGAATGTGAATTGACAGAATGCTCTTCTTTTCCACCTTTAGAGTTCTCAACTAATCGATTGTTGACTGATTTATTGATTTCTTGTGCAAAACCTCAGAATTGCCACTTTTTTTTTATGATCTAACTTTACATACACGTGCAGCTCTGAGCCTGAAATGAAATAAGCCTGTGATTGGTCATCCCTGCCATTGCTGCGCCATCTAGTCTGGCAGGCAGCCAGTGCCACAGGATGTAAGACCCCACATGTCTGCAGTGGTGGGACATGTCCAGTGTGACAGGGTGACTAATAGCCCCCAGTGGTCAGCGGTGGGATGAAGGAGGAAACGATCAGGTCTGGCAGAGAGGAGTAGTAATGAGAAAAGGGCGTCAGGAGGTGAAGGATGCCACACGCTGGGATGGCACTAAAATGAAATTAGAAACTCGAATGAAATTAAGAATCTCTTACAAGTAATTCTTAGTGGAGCAGAATACCACGGCATGTTACTCTCGGTGATATGTTTGCCTTATTTATTATTAATTCTACAGTTAATTGATCACATTAGATGATCCTAACCTTATGTTTTATATATTTCATAGTTAAACAGAATGTAAAAAATATATTTGGTGATATTTAGCCTTATTTTTAATTACTTCGTAATTTACTTTTCATATTGGATGACCTTAACCTTATATTTTACATAATATATTTCATAGCAAACAGAAAACCAAAAATATTACGTTGGGGGCTCTTTAACCTTATTTTTAATTACTTTATAATTTATTTTTTTTTGCATTATCTGACCTTTAGTTCAACACTTCAGTCATTTTCTCATACATTTGCTGATAAACTGGAGATCCACGGCCCATCTTTACTCCTCAAAGACTCACAGATACCAAATCAGGATTACAGTCACCTGTTTGAAATCACATCATTGTGGAATAATTAAACCTCATTCACCTCATTGTCCAAATTTACACCCCGTCCTAACGTTATCTATCTATCTATCTATCTATTGTGATGGAATCAGGGGCATCAGCAAGCCCCAAACCCCCAAACACGAATACACATAGAGTCCCAGGTTCAAATACAGGTGTGTTGATGACACCACAATACTCAAAATTAACACCAAGCACAGATTTCTCTTCCCACAATATTCTCTCTCACCACCGCACAGCCCTCCTCCAGCTCCGACTCGCCTGGATAAGGAAGTTCGGCCCCTTTTATTACAAACCCGGGAGTACTTCTGCGATTTCCCGATGGAAGCACTTCCGGGTCATATGGAAGCCCATTATAACAGGGATATAGTCTCCCTGCAGCGCCACCTTGTGGCACCCATTGACCCCAGCAGGGCTGCTATGCCAGACTACATCTCCTGGCATGTCCTGCTGGCTTCCCATTGGGGACTGATATCTGAGGCTGCTGCAATCTAGCATGATGGGGTAGGAAAAAGCCACCTGCAATATCTCCATTCTTCAGTTGGACTGTCTGTGCACCCCTTCTGGTCCTTCTTTCCGGGTTTGAGCCACTTCTCCTCCCTGGGCGGGATGCCTGTCTGCCTACTACGAGCCTCCCTGTCTGGGTAAGGAACCATCTTGTCTTCTGGCCGGGATGCCCATCCAGCCCATGTAGCATCTACGCTATCTATCTATCTACTATATACTGCCTTTCTATCTATCAATCTATCTATTGTGAAAAGGCACTATATGGGCGCTGACCCGACACAGACTGACACCGTGAGGCACACGTAAAATAAAAAAACTTTTTATTTTCTTCAGCTGTGGGGCACGTCTTCCCCATGTCCCACAGGCACAACACAGTCCCAAAAGACACATCAAATAAAACACCACCACAAATACACTCTTCCTTTCCTCCACTCCTCTCAGCAGCTTCGTCTCCCTCTTCCTGACTCTTATATGGGTTCTTTTTTTCAGGTATGTCCAACCAAGAGGAGACCGCGGGGCAGACCAAGGACAACATGGAGAGATTACATCTCTCATTTGGCCTGGGAACATTTCAGTATCCCCCCGGAGGAGTTGGAGGAGATAACAGGGAAACAGGACATATGGGTATTGTCACACACGCGTGCATGGGAGGCAGCTAAAGGACCTGAATGAGAGTCATTCCACACCAGACCAGGGTGTGGCGGAGTACACCGACTCTTTATCTCACTTCTCTGCAGACCAGTTATTGGAAATTCCGTCCGGGCCTGATGACGTCACTTTCTGGTTTCCGGCCCTGAAGATGCCACTTCCATTTCCGGCCTGCTTGATGACGTAACTTTCCGGTGCCAGCCCTGATGATGTCACTTCCGGTTTCCAGGCCATCGATTACATCACTTCCGGTTCCGGCCCCATTGATGACATCACTTTCTGGTGCCAGCCTTGATGACGCCACTTCTGTTTCCACCCCATCAATGATGTCACTTCTGGTTTATAACCCTGAAGACACCACTTCTGGTTCCAGTCTCATTGATGACGTCACTTTCCGGTGCCAGCCCTGATGACGCCAGTTCTGGTTTCCGGCCAATCGATGATGTCGCTTCCAGTCCAGGCCCTGATGATACCACTCCCAGTTCCACCACCATTGATGACATCACTTTTTCTGGCGCCAGCCCTGAAAACACCACTTCTGGTTCTGCCCCACTGAAGACACCACTCCTGGTTCTGGCCTCATTGATGACGTCACTTTCCGGTGCCAGTCCTGATGACGCCACTTCCAGTTCCGCCCCATTGATGATGTCACTTCTGTTTCCGGCCCAATTGATGACGTCACTTTCAGGCGCCAGCCCTGATGACACCCACCACTTCTGTTTTCCGCCCCATCGATGACGCCATTTCCGGTTCTGGTCCCATGGATGACGTCACTTCCTCTGTTTGCCTTTAAAACCGCCATCTTGACATTCTCAAATCACTTCTGTTGTGGACTCTGCACTACAATTATTCACCTTTCTGTGACCAGACTGCTGCCCCTGCCACCCGGACCTGAATAAGTGTCAGAAAATAGATGGACTTTAATATCTGAAGGGTATCTATACATGGATTAATAACATAATCTCCTCTTCAAGTCTGCTTGGTCACTTTTTCCTTGCACTGCTGCCACATTCCAGTTTTTGGATGCAGGTACAGGTGACATGACAGCCCAACTTGGTGTCTTTCTGAGATGATTTCAGCATTTTCGACAAAAGTCACCTCAAGTCGTGGAGCACAGCACACAGCCTAATGCAACGAAACAGAAATGCGGGGCTGACAACCCTCATGTGTGGAAAAACAGGGAGTCGGGAGGCCCAATTAAGCAAGCAGGTCTATTAGTGATGCTGCACAAGAGGCTAAAAAAAAATACGAGTACACCTGGAATGAAATCCAGCAGACAGCGCGGCCCACCAGGAGTTCACTTTGACAGGAGCTCCTATCAACCCACCTGCTGAGTTCAGAAATCGAGAAAAAATAAATAAATAAATTATCCAAATCTGGAAAAAGGGGAAGGTCGAATCTGACGGAACTGCATGGGATGCCAAGAACTCCAGGTTGTGGACGTCAGGGTGGTCCGAGACGTTCTTCTCCTTTCTGATCCTCGGCTGCCAGTGAAGTGAGAATGTGGCTCCCTCTTGTGTCTGAAGTGAGCGTTACCATGGTTACTGACGGGCTGCCAAATCCAGCTGGCTCTAACCATGGTAACGGCGTTCTCTAACTCGGCGAAACGCCTGCAAGTGGGACGAGTTCCAGAAACAACGTGATGTAGCAAAGAGTCGCCATGAAGCGTAGGTTTCAGTTCTTTGAGCATTTGATTTCCTTTGTTTCGCCGACTGATTGATTGATAATCCTCGGACAAGTTGACCGTTTTTTTAAGACATTTTCAAAGGTGAGGCTTTGCTCATTTCAAGTAGCAGAGCCCTGAGGTGTAGTCTGGTGTCAGACGCAACTGGCAAGACACGGGGGGGGGGCGGGGAGGGGTTATGGTGGGTGGATGTTTCTCTAAGCAGGTGAAAATCAGGGTTACGGGTGCCACCATTAAACATTTATTATAGGATTTATCGAATTCATTTATTGTACTGTTTACTGTAGTTGAGGGTATTAGTGACATGAATCATGTCCTTTATACATGTCTGTTGATATTAAAAGTTGTTAAAAGAATTTACCCTTATGGACGTTTTGTATTGTTATACAGCACTGAATCAGGGACGGGTGGCACCTGCTCAGCTCAAGGGCATGGAGGCTGGTGGAGGTGGCACATGATATGCCTGGCGCCAGGCTGCCTTCTACTCCGGGCGCACACAACACTCACTGATGTAAAAATTAAAAGAGCTCAGCCGTTCCTCGGTGACCACCGGTCTCGCTTCTCCAGTCAGGACCCTTAGCATTCGCACCAGTAAGTTTTGTCCTGTTAGAGAACAGATGGACGACGACTCGCTTATGTTAACCTCACTTTGGATAAAAGTGAAAAGTGAACGGGCATTAGCTAGCTGTACCTAGGGTTGCCAGACATCCCTTATATACGGGACATGTCCCATATTTGATCATTTTGTCCCCTGTCCCATACTGACCTTTCAGGGACACCCAAATGTCCCGTATTTAGTTCATTTTCAAATTTCGTAATAAAAATATATATTTACTACCTTCTTACAGTACTTAGTTGTAACTTTATAATTAATTACACTTTCTTTTCTCAGATTCTTTTAATGGAAATAACCCAAACGTAACGAGGAAACTCGTGTTTG
>JANRMT010062823.1:13750412-13776941 GCA_026402145.1 Polypterus bichir lapradei
ATAGATAGATAGATAGATAGATAGATAGATAGATAGATAGATAGATATTAATTTGTAGAATTGTAGATAGATAGATAGATAGATAGATAGATAGAGTGAAAGACACTATATAATAGATAGATAGATAGATAGAACTTTATTTGTAGTTGGGTAGTTGGAAGTTAATGTAAGCAAGATAAAACACCTTCTTAATCGGGTCCCATTGCCCTCTGGTAGGCATTCACAGATGTCCAGTCCAAGATTCTCCCACAAAGACCCTCATCAAACTGGCAGAATGGGTTCTTGCCCTTGATGCTTTTTGGTACCAATGTCTCTCTCACCCTGTCACTGGAGTTTTAATGGGTATGAGAATGAGCCCTAGCTACTACCACATCTCCATCAGCTGGGTTTCTTTTCTTCACTGTGGCTTTGTGCCAGACCTACCCTAAAGATTCTGTATATCGCCAGTCGTGTTGGTGCTCCCTCTGCTGGTGAGGATGGACTCCACTGTGCACCTGCAGAACTTCATGTGAACCAATGGAGAAATATGAGCTGAGGGCGAAGAAACGCTGGTGAGGAGAGCCGAAATGTTTTGAGGGAGCTTCACATCGTCAGTGATGGTCAGTGTCACCCTCTCACCAGCATACCCTCAGGTGTAGATGTAGTCAGTGTGGTCTGCTTCATTAAGCCTCTGTCCAACACTTTGATTTTGTTGTCCTTGCAGCACTGAGTCAGCAGGTGCTCCTCTTCTCTGTAAGCCATCTTGTCATAGTCTGTGATCAAGCCAATGATGGCTTTGTCACCAGTGTATTTTAGTGATGGGGTGTCATATGATGGCAGCCCCCAGCACTCTTTGGCCAGTGGGCTCAGTTGACAGCAGAGGGTTTAAGAGACACACAGCAGGCATCCTAATGTGTGGCACTGCCACCCTAAACCGGCCTGAGTTGGCTCAAACGCCATAAAACAGAGACGCACGTGCTGATGTCGGCCAAGCATCATGGAGGTGGTTCTGGAAGACTGAGCGTGTAAGTGCTGCACTGAATTTCGCTTTGGGCCGCGCAAAACAAATTTCATGTCAGATAATCGCAGGCTTCAGCTCATTATGCTTCCACCCCTGAGGCTCCTTTTGAAAACACACAACTGCATTCACAAATATTTCAGGTGACTTCAGTGATGCAGTGGAGGGATGTGCAGGGGGTCTGTTGTTGTGCATACATTACAGATGGAAAGCAGAAGCAGCCCCTCCATCACACACATACAATTATCCCCTTTTCCATCTATCTGCTCTTGCGGTCAGCCATTTATACTTCCATTTCTTCACTCATCCATCCAGCCATTTGTCACTTTCCCTGCCCAGACATCAGACCACCTGTTAATCCATTGATCCAGTTATTTTATCCATCCTGCAAGTTCCTCCATCTCCCCAGCCATCCAATCAGCCATGCAAACGTCTTGTGATTGGCGGGCAAGAAGCAGGCGAGTACAATGAGAACATTTGGGGTACCACCGTGGTGACCCTGTTTACTTCTTAAATCAAAAGAAAGGTGAATTTAAACTGGGCAGATTCAACTTACCCATCACCCCGTACAGGATTACATTTTGTCACACTTGTGCACCTTGAAGACAGCTTAAAGGCTCTTCTTCTTCTTCTCCTTTCGGCTGCTCCCATTATGAGTCACCACAGCGGATCACCTTCTTCCATATCTTCCTGTCCTCGTCATCTTGTTCTGTCACACCCATCACCTGCATATCCTCTCTCACCACATCCATAAACCTTCTCTTAGGCCTTCCACTTCTCCTTTTACCTGGCAGCTCTATCCTTAGCATCCTTCTCCCAATATACTCAGTATCTCTTCTCTGCACAGGTCCAAACCAACGCAATCTCGCCTCTCTGACTTTGTCTCCCAACCGTCCAACCTGAGCTGACCCTCTAATGTCCTCATTTCTAATCCTGTCCATTCTTGTCACACCCAATGCGAATCTTAGCATCTTTAACTCTGCCACCTTCAGCTCTGTCTCCTGCTTTCTGGTCAGTGCCACCGTCTCTAGCCCATATAACATAGCTGGTCTCATTACCGTCCTGTAGACCTTCCCTTTCACTCTTGCTGATACCCGTGTGTCACAAATCACTCCTGACACTCTTCTCCACCCTGCCTGCACTCTCTTCTTCACTTCTCTTCCATAATCCCCGTTACTCTGTACTGCTGATCCCAAGTATTTCAACTCATCCACCTTCACCAACTCTACTCTCCTCATCCTCACCATTCCACTGACCTACCTCTTATCCACACACATGTATTCTGTCTTGGTGGGCCTACTGACCTTCATTCTTCTCCTCTCTAGAGCATATCTCCACCACTCCAGGGTCTCCTCAACCTGCTCCCTACACTCACTACAGATCACAATGTCATCAGCGAACATCACAGTCCACGGGGACTCCTGTCTAATCTCGTCTGTCAACCTGTCCATCACCATTGCAAATAAGAAAGGGCTCAGAGCCGATCCCTGATGTAATCCCGCCTCCGCCACTCCTACCACAGACCTCACCACTTTCACACTTCCCTCGTACATATCCTGTACCACTCTTAAATACTTCTCTGCCACTCCCGACTTCCTCATATAATACCACAACTCCTCTCAGTCACCATGTCATATGCTTTCGCCAGGTCCACAAAGACACAATGCAACTCTTTCTGTCCTTCTCTGTTCTTCTCCATCAACATCCTTACAGCAAACATTGCATCTGTGGTGCTCTTTCTTGGCATGAAACCATCCTGCTGCTCACTAATCATCACCTCACTTCTTATCTGAGCTTCCACTACTCTTTCCCATAACTTCATGCTGTGGCTCATCAATTTTATTCCCCTGTAGTTACTGCAGTCCTACACATTCCTCTTATTCTTAAATCTCAGCACCAGTACACTTCTTCTCCACTCCTCAGGCATCCTCTCACTTTCCAAGATTCCGTTAAACAATCTGGTTAAAAACTCCACTGCCATCTCTCCTAAACACCTCCATGATTCCACAGGTAGGTCATCTGGACCAACGGCTTGTCCATTCTTCATCCTCTTCATGTCCTTACTTCCTCCTTGCTAATCCGTTGCACTTCCTGATTCACTATCTCCACATCATCCAACCTTCTCTCTCTCGTTCTCTTCATTCATCAGCCTCTCAAAGTACTCTTTCCATCTGCTCAACACACTCTCCTCACTTGTGAGTACGTTTCCATCTTTATCATTTATCACCCTAACCTGCTGCACGTCTTTCCCAGCTCAGTCCCTTTCTGTAGCCCACTGGTCCTTTTCTCCCTCCTTAGTGTCAAACCTGTCATACAACTCATCATACACCTTTTTGTGACGATGCAAGTCCTCTCCACGCTCCCAACCGTTATTATGGGAGCCCTGAACCCAACACGGTCGATATTGTCACCGAGTTGCGCTGACAAGTGAGGACAATTCTCAAATGAAGCCAGGGGATATTTCCAAAAAGTGCATAAGTGCTTTTATTAAACAATAATCAAAACAAAAAGTGCAGTGTCCAAAGTTCCAATAAATATCCATAAAACCAGGTGTCCTGTGGGAATAAAAACCATCAAATAAATAAATCCTTTACAACTTGAGATTAAAATAAAATACAGAAGTTAGTGCAGTCTCTCTCATTACTCTCCGGCCCACCTCTGTCTCTCTTTCTCCCCGGCTCACCCATTGCTTTCGCAGCCAGTGGAGACCCAACAGCCACGAGCTCCTTAAGCCAACCTCTGTCTTGGCCCCCTTACGGTTGTCACTGACAGAACATCGAGGTTGGTTCTCCTCCCTTCATCCTTCGCGCACCCGTAGTTGCTCCTCGGATCCCTCGGGAGGACACCTGCTCTGCTCACCCCACTCACTCAAACTTTCAGTGGGGCAAACTAGCCCCCAGAGCGCATCAGCCTAACGCTCCTTTGCAGGGCCCCAGCTCATGATGTCTCCACTTTCCAGGTGGCCAGATCGTCCTGCTCTTCCCCGTCTTTAACCTCCTTTCAGTTTTCCTTGATCCATCTATACATCCTTCCATTTATCCCTCCTCCTTTCCTGGTGTCAACCCGTATATATACACACATACCTTCACGCGCGCCTCCATGGGCGCAGCGCCTTAATCACACACCGCAGGAATTCAATGAGGCAATCAAGAACTTCCGCACCCACACTTGCAGATGCAACTCGCTCCCGCTACCTCATTAACTCTCCGCGGTCATGCAATCGCACCCACGGAGAACGGCACGGCTATATGGATTTAAAACCTGGGCTTTTTATGGGAAGCCGTGGACCCGCTATACCACACTTTTCTTTAGCCTTTGCCACCTCTCTCTTCACCTGGCGCCTGATCTCCTTGTGCTCTTGTCTACTTTCTGCAAACCTGATTACTAAGGAAAGGAAAAAAAAAGTCACATGTTACTGAAAAGGAAAAGAAGGAAAAGAAGGTTAAAGACGCCATGTCTGGGCTGATGGCCTCCACCCAGTGTGCGCCTGAAGGGCCTGCTCTCTCCCGAAATTTCCAGCGTCTGTTTGGTGAATGGCAGGCGTTTTTTGCCGAGGTTTTTGAGCTTTTTTGAGCTTTTTTGGGGCAATTTCTGGTCTGTTGTGAGTGTTTTCTGTGCTTCTTCAAATGTTTTTCAGGCATTTATATGTGAGTTTTTAAACATTTTTTATAGTTTTTCCTGCACTCTTTTAAGTGTAAGTTGTTGTAATCCACTTTTTAGTTAGCTTTGTTTAGCAGTGTTTTTTTCTGGCTTTTTGGGATGTGTTCATGTACTTTTTAGGTGTTTTTCGAGTTTTTCTGTTTTTTTTTTGGACACTTTTCAGCTGGTTTTCAAACATTTTCTGGGCTTTACGGATTTGGTTTTTTTTCCAAGTATGACTGTTTGTTTTTTAAGCATTTTTCAGTCTATTTTAGGTATTTCTTTTGTGGTTTTCAGACATTTTGAAAGTGTTTTTCTGGCTTTTCTGATGTTTTCATGTACTTTTTAGATGTTTTTGAGTGTTTTATGTTTTTAAAGCATTTTCCAGAGTTTTCTGTGTGTATTTTAAGTATTTTTCACTCTTTTTACTTAGGGTGATAAATGATAAAGATGGAAATGTACTCACAAGCGAGGAGAGTGTGTTGAGCAGATGGAAAGAATACTTTGAAAGGCTGATGAATGAAGAGAACGAGAGAGAGAAGAGGTTAGCAACAGATTAGCAAGGAGGAAGTAAGGACAGCTATGAAGAGGATGAAAAATGGAAAAGTCGTTGGTCCAGATGACCTACCTGTGGAATCATGGAGGTGTTTAGGAGAGATGGCAGTGGAGTTTTTAACCAGATTGTTTAACGGAATCTTGGAAAGTGAGAGGATGCCTGAGGAGTGGAGAAGAAGTGTACTGGTGCTGAGATTTAAGAATAAGAGGAATGTGTAGGACTGCAGTAACTACAGGGGAATAAAATTGATGAGCCACAGCATGAAGTTATGGGAAAGAGTAGTGGAAGCTCAGATAAGAAGTGAGGTGATGATTAGTGAGCAGCAGGATAGTTTCATGCCAAGAAAGAGCACCACAGATGCAATGTTTGCTCTGAGGGTGTTGATGGAGAAGTATATAGAAGGCCAGAAGGAGATGAATTGTGTCTTTGTTGACCTGGAGAAAGCAAATGACAGGGTGACTGAGAGGAGCTGTGGTATTGCTTGAGGAAGTCAGGAGTGGCAGAGAAGTATGTAAGAGTTGTACAGGATATGTACGAGGGAAGTGTGACAGTGGTGAGGTCTGCGGTAGGAGTGATGGGGGTGGAACTACATCAGGGATCAGCTCTGAGCCTTTTCTTGTTTGCAGATGGTGATGGACAGATTGACAGACGAGATTAGACAGGAGTCCCCGTGGACTATGATGTTTGCTGATGACATTGTGATCTGTAGCAAGAGTAGGGAGCAGGTTGAGGAGACCCTGGAGTGGTGGAGATATGCTTTAGAGAGGAGAAGAATGAAGGTCAGTAGGAACAAGACAGAATACATGTGTGTGTGGATGAGAAGGAGGTCAGAGGAATGGTGAGGATGAGGGGAGTAGAGTTGGTGAAGGTGGGTGAGTTTAAATACTTGGTATCAACAGTTCAGATTGATGGGGATTATGGAAGAGAAGTGAAGAAGAGAGTGCAGGCAGGGAGGAGAAGAGTGTCAGGAGTGATTTGTGACAGACGGATATCAGCAAGAGTGACGGGGAAGGTCTACAGGACGATAGTGAGACCAGCTATGTTATATGAGCTGGAGACGGTGGCACTGACCAGAAAGCAGGAGACAGAGCTGGAGGTGACAGAGTTAAAGATGCTAAGATTTGCATTGGGGGTGACAAGGATGGACAGGATTAGAAATGAGGACATTAGAGGGTCAGCTCAGGTTGGACGGTTGGGAGACAATGCGTATTTTTTACTCTGCCGGTTGCCAGTGGTTACAGATGCCATCAGAGAAGAGCAAACATGTCGGGTGGAGTTCGGGGCATTCTGTTCAGGTCCTCATAGTAAAGATTCTGAAGGAGACAGCGGGGTCACTCTAAGACCCTACCCCGATACAAGAGCTGACTTGATATGGAGATTCTACAGTACAACACGAGTAACATGAGATGCTTTCATGGGCATTTTTAATATTCTTTGCCGTTATCCAACATCAGTCACCATAAGGAACTATTCTTCTAGAAACATTTTGTTGTCTCCGTTCTGCATGGAAGTGTAAGACTCACATTTCTTCTTGGCCATCTATACAAACTACATGGGGTCAGTAACACAGAAACGATCTACTTTATTATTGGGGTATTCCTTTAAGTTAAAGAGAGCTTCAGAGACTGGCAGTGCCACCGTCATCCGCACCCACACTTGTCCTAAAGGTGGACGTTCAGACGAGAGCAGCCGAGAGGCGTCTGGACATGATGGCTGCACACGGAAGACAACCAAAGAGGAAAGGAGACGGCAATTAGCAAGTCGCAGGTGCTCATATGTGGGGACCCTGAGGCACAATTGATTCCTGGTCTCCATCGACTCTCTTTACGCTTCAGCCAACTTCATTAACCAAGGCCGAACCCAGAAGGCAAAATGACAAACTAAAATATGAGCCGTACAACAAATGGAATCATTACGGAAGAAGTAAACATGTGCTAATGATTTCCTGCTTGGGTGAGTCACGGTTGGGTTTGTTTGTAATTTGTGGGGTCCTTTCGTCACTTTTGAGCACAGCCTTCCACAACCAACCCCCTTAAAATCCACCTATTTGATCGCAGTTTGGACTTTGGGGGCTCAGTGGTGCCCCCAGCTATTTACAGGTAAAACTATCAAAACCCAGCTTGTCACAGAAAGGGCAACATAAAATCTTTCTATTGTGGCAGAAGCGCTTGGCTGGCGCCGACCCGGCACAGACTCACACCAGAGGCACATGTAAAAATAAACAAAAAGATTTTATTATGTCTTCAGCCATGGGGCACAGGACCTACACAGACCCAAAAACACACCAAACAAAAACAGCAACAACACCCAAAAATCACTCCTCCTCCTCCCGACTCTGGCACCCTGAGTAGTGGCCACAGGCTCCGTTTATAGCCCACCCGAAAGTGCTTCAGGTGGCAATTAACCTCAATTAGGCTGCACTTCTGGGTGTGGCTGCATTATCGCCCACACGGGCTCAAGAAGCCTTGCAGCTCCCCCAGGTGGTGGTCATGGAGACCAACAGGAATGAGCTCTGGTGTTCCAGGATAATAGCCCAGATGCAACCCAGGGGGGCTGCCACCAAGTGTTCTGGGGGACATAGCGTGGAGCCCATGGTTGCTCCGCTGGATCTAGTGTCAAAGGACCGTCTCGCCACACTATATAAAAGATTTATTTTACAAAAAGCTTTGTTAATAAAACTAAGACTCCATACAACACAGTAAAGCAAAGGAGTTGACTTGAAAAGGCAAAGGGCAATCCAAGGCAAACAAATTGAAAAACAGAGCATTAGGTCAATAAATGTGGTGAGAGAGGACATGCAGGTGATGGGTGTAACAGAACAAGATGCAGAGGACAGAAAGATGTGGAAGAAGATAATCCGCTGTGGCAACCCCTAATGGGAGCAGCAGAAAGGAGAAGAAGAAGAAGGTCAAAAACCTCAGGAATCACAAAAGCACTGCGGTGGGCTGGCGCCCTGCCTGGGGTTGGTTTCCTGCATTGCGCCCTGTGTTGGCTGGGATTAGCTTCAGCAGAACCCCGTGTCCCTGTAGTTAGGATATAGCGGGTTGGATAATGGATGGACGGATCACAAAAGCACTGAAAAAAAAAACACTAGAAGACTCAGCACATTCACAATGAACCCCAGGGGACTGCAGGTTTTCTTCAGCCTTAATTCGGCTGAGGGTTGCCCCAGGTGGTGATGGGTAGGTGACCATGCCTTTTGGGGTATCAGCCATAAAACACACATAGTATAAAAGAAGAAACATAGATACACAGAAACTAAATTACCAACATCTTGTGACGGTCCAGGTGGGCTCCATGATGAACCCAGAACTGCTCATAGTCGAAAAAACTGGGTGAATAAGGACACAAGGCCAGCAAGTACTTTGATGTTATTTGTGACAGACGGCTGGGGCATCTGCACAACCGAGATGCCTGGAACATGGAAGGACTGGGAGAGGACCAATACTTCCCCTGGGACACTAGAGGGCAACTGCCCTGGTTTGCATGTGGGCCACACGTTCGGAGCTGGGAAGCTTCATCCAGTATGGCCACCACCAGGGTCTGCCCAGACATTCCAGGAGACGTGGACTGCAGCACTTCCGGATATGGTGGAGATCGTCAGGAAGCACCTGGAGCACATCCGTGTACTGTATAAAAGGGGCTGCCTCACTCCATTCGAGGAACCGGAGTAGGGAGGGAGCGTGGCGAAGCTTACAAGAGAGGAGTGGAGGCAGCCAGAAAAGAACGAGAAGAAAGACTGTGAGTGACTAGTGCACTGTACTTGATTAAAATAATAAAATTTTTGTGTTTTGGACATAAGCTGTCTCAGTGTCTGTCCATGTCGAGGCTGGTCCCCACATATTATTTACAAAAAGTGCTCTACATCAATAAATAAATAATCCTTAAAAATCCAACATAATTTCTGGAGGATAAAAACAACAATCCTTAAATCCAAATAAACCAGTTGCTCAGTTCCAGTGTAAATCCATATCGGCAGCAAGTTCTTCCTCAGCCAGCCCAGCACATCGTTCAACCCCACACTGATAGCTCCAATGACATCTTCCGACTCCTGCCATCACCGATCTCAACCGGTATCCTCCAGGATGTGCACAGCCAGACCTCCATCATCCCACACGCTAGCACGGCCCTACTTGGACCCCTGGGAGGTTTGTTCACCGTCCCCACTCCTATACTATTCAACATGGACACCTCGCGGAATGCCATTCACTTTGCTCCACTCAAGGGGTCTGTCAGTAGTGACAATCGGTGTGTACAAAGTGTAGAGACTTATTTAGTGATCGGCGCTTATTGGAAATTCCTCGTTCAACATTCCTTCCTATCCCCTATTTAGAAAAACTCCTCAGAGTTTAGTTGGCACCTTGTCTGTTAGGTACATCTGATAACACAATCAAACAAGCTGGTCACAGAGTTCAGGAAGCAGAAGGAGGACCACACTGACATATATGTCGGAGAGCATGCTGCTGGTTGGCTGAGCAGATTTAAATTTCTCTGATGAGCTGAATTAGGCACAAAATATTCCTGCTCTTTTTCCGAAGGCTCACCATCGCCTCCACTTTGTCAGGTACCTGTGGGAGGTTCACAATTCTCCATTTGCTTGGCGTCATTTCTGATGCGGTAGCACAGGCCAATTAAATGGAGACGTTGCATTTGGAAGACCTCCAGGTTGTTGAGATCTTCTTTAATAGGTTCCATGTTCTCTGTCTGTAGAATATGACAGGCAGTCCTAACAATCTTTACATTCACACCTTTTTTTCTATTTTCCACATTTACCAGGTTCAGCAATTCTATGGTGCGCTTCTGCCATCACTAAAAGTTTCCATATTGAGCATACATGATAATGATGCTGTAACATTTTCTGTGTGTTTTGAGAAAACTGTAAAATGCCATAATGCTCAGCTAACGGAGTTGAAATGAGGTAATCCAGGCATTTAATTTTGGGACGAGGAGGGATGAGAGAGCAATTATCTTTTATCAGACATTTTTCTAAAAGAGCTCTCTCTGCCTCTCTCTCTCTCTCTCTCTCTCACTGTCATGGAGCTCTCCTTTAGCACTCCATAGACACTTGTGTGGCACAGCATGCCAAAGCGTAAGGATAAGGTGCAATTTAATGTTGCTGTTTTATGAAAGCAATGTTACTCTGCATCTGGAGTGAAGGTGCAGAGAAAGGAGATACCAAAAAAAAACCTGGAAACCCCCAATGGATATGCATACCATCTGCAGATACTGAATAGGCATTGACCCTATGGGAAAAATGGGGCTAGATTCCAGCACAGGTGGAGGACTGGCTTGGGTGAAGGACTGATGGTGGAAGAAGTGGTCAGGTGGACGTGCCTGACTTCCAGTCTCTCCTCCTTGAGGCTTGGTAATGATCCTTCTGCAGGTTAACCTATGGAAATCTTCTTACAACTTTTACGTCCTCTATAGTCAAAATCGATCTTCTTCTTCTTCTAGGGCTCCACCAGAAATCGTGAGTGAGTGTGTCAGTGCCGATTCAAGGGCCTCATAAACCATTCAATCATTAGTACTGACAGCCAGTGTGTACAAAGTCCAGGAACATACTCAGTGTAAGCTAATGACACACACTTATTGGGAATTCTTCATTCGACATTTCCTCTTATCCCCCATTTAGAAAAACTGCTAAGCGGTTTGTTGGAACCGTTCCTGTTAGACACAGTTGATAACACAATCAAACAAGCTGGTCATAGACTTCAGGAAGCAGAAGGCAGACCACACTGACATCTTCGTCGCAGAGCATTCGGTTAGTATGGTGAACAGCTTTAAATTTCTCAGACTGACCATCTCTGATGAGCCGAAGTGAGCACAAAACATTCCTGCTCTTTTTCAGAAGTCTCACCATCACCACTGCTTTGTCAGATGTCTGTGGGAGGCTCACAATTCTCCATTTGCTCGGTGTCATTTCTGAGGCGGTAGCACAGGCCAATTAAATGGAGGCGTTGCATTTGGAAGACCTCCAGGTTGTTGAGATCTTCAACAGGTTCCATGTTTCCTCTCTGTAGAACATGACAGGTGGTCCTAACACTCTTTACATTCACACCTTTTTTTATTTTCCAATTTTACCAGTTCTACCAATTCTATGGTTCACTTCTGCCATTACTAAAAGTTCCCATATTGAGACTATATGATAATGATGCTGTAACATTTTCTGTGTGCCTTGAGAAAACTGTAAAATGTGATAACGCTCAGCTAACAGAGGTGAAAAGAAATAAGCCAGGCATTTAATTTTGGGGTGAGAAGGGATGAGAGAGCAGTTGCCTTTCTTTTTATCCCGCATTTAGAAAATCTCCTAAGCAGTTTGTTGGTACCCTTCCTGTTAGGTGCATCTGATAACACAATCAAACAAGCTGGTCATAGACTTCAGGGACCACACTGACATCTACGTCGGAGAGCATACTGTTGGTAGGGTGAGCAGCTCTAAAATTCTTGAAGTGCCCATCACTGGTGAGCTGAAGTGGGCACAACACATTCTGGCTCTTGTTCAGGAGGCTCACCATCTCCTCTACTTTCTCTGATGTCTGTGGGTGACTCACGTTTCACCAACTATTCTCATGAACACGTACAGGTCCACAGCAGAGTCTGTCATCACTGGTCCCTACACATCCTTTTTATGGAACCTACTCATCTCAAGAAGCACTGCAGAGGATGGTGAAGGTGGCACAGAATATAACTGGCATTCAGTGCCACCCACAACACTCGGTAACACAGAAAGACAAACAGGATTGTTGAAGAACTCAGCCGTCCTGAACAGCCGCTTTCCTCACCCCTCCATTCAGGGCCATTGGCCTTCGCACCGGTAGTTTCAGGGAGGCAGCTTCTACCCCCAAGTCATAAGGCTGTTGAAGAGCCAGTGATAAGAATTCAAATATCGCATTCTGTCTCCAATCCCCAAATTCAAAAACTCTTCTTCATCCAGACAGAGTGAACTAGAGAATATTCCAAAGTGACCCACCGCTGAAGGCTTTCGCTCTTCATTGCTCATTTGAAATCCCCCTGGATGATGTGTAATGCTTACTAGCCCCCCCAGCCGCAGAGGAGAAAAAAGAAGGAACAAGAGAAGTGACCTACATTATCTATATTTATATAAAAAAAAAGAAACACAGTGTGCTGACAGACATGAGGCAAGCGGCTGCAATCGATAAATCATTCATTCCACTTTCTGTTTCCGACGGATTAAGCCGGCGTTTCCATTGGAAATGCGTGATTCCCGTTTTAATTACAGGCGCCTCCAAAAATAATCCGTCAGCGGTACGCTGCCACCTTAGATTTGCATAATGAATTTAAACTTAATGAAAAAATTGTTTTGCCGTCATACGCGGCGCCGAAGAATTAGGTCTGAATTCGTCATGCCACTTAGCGCTGGCACCGCTCCGCCACTCCATTTCATCTTCAGTTAAGGGTTAAGTGTAAAATAAATGTGACTGGTTTTACATCAGAACCCCGGACCCTACATAATGCTTAACTCATTCAGCCCACTGGCACAACGGTTAAGAGAGCTGCAGCCTGGAGTCTTGGGTTCAAATCCTAGTCAGTTATTCTGTGTTGTGGACTAGTGAGGCAGCCTGAGGATTAGAAAAGACTGGAAGATGAAGAACCCAAAGAGCTAAACATGAGGGTTGTCCGAGGAAAGCAAGGTCTAAACCAGGAGAAATTACTAACACCGAAATGTCTTAAAGTTGAGGGCAAAGAGAAAGGAAAAGTCAAATCCTACACTATGGTTCTTCTTTTCCAACAGAGTTTCGTCCACCGAGGAATACCAAGCTGGATGATCACCACCATAAACAGTGGATTTGGAAAATCTTCAGACCCCCTTTACGTTTTTTCACATTTTTGTTATGTTGCAGCCTTGTGCTAAACTCACTTAAATTCATTTTGTCTCTCACCAAGCAACACTCAAGACCCCAGATTGACAAAGCAAAAACAGGATTTTAGGAATTTTTGCTAATTTGTTCCAAATAAAAAGCTGAAATAGCCCATTGACACCAGTATTCAGAACATTTACTCCATACTTCATGGAAGCCCCTAGAGTCCAGCCTAGAGTCTTCTCGAGTCGGACGTGACAAGCTTCAACTCCTGGATTTGGGGGTCTCCTGCCATTCTTCTTTGTAGAACTTCTCAAGATCTTCTCATGATCAGATACCATCAGTGGTCTCAGGTCTATCCAGAAATCTGGGCTCTGGCCGGGCCACTCAAGGACATGTAAGCCACTGCTGCGTTTTTCGTTGCTTTGTCCTGTTGGTAGATGAACTTTGGGCACCTGTGAGGTCCAGAGGATTCAGGACCTGGTCTTCACTAAGGATATTCCTGTACATTGCTCAGTTCAGCTTTCCCTCAATCCTGTCTATTCTCCCTTTCCCAGTCTGATGCGACAATCTTCAACTGCTAGATTTGGGGGTCTCCTGCCATTCTTCCCAGTAGATCTCCTCAAGATCTTCTCATGAACAGATACCATCATTGGTCTCAGGTCGCTCCAGAGATGTTCTGTTTGGTTCAAGTCCAGGCTAAGGCCGTGCCACTCAAGGACATTCATAGAGTTGTCTCTAAGCTACTTCTACGTTTTTCGTTGGTTTGTCCTGTTGGAAAGTGAATTTTGGCCAACTGTGAGGTCCAGAGGATTCTGGACCAGGTTTTCATTAAGGATATTCCTGTACTTTGCTCTGTTCAGCTTTCCCTCAATCCTGTCTATTCTCCCTGTCCCAGTCTGATGCAACAAGCTTCAACTCCTGGATTTGAGGGTCTCCTGCCATTCTTCTCTGTAGATCTCCTCAAGATCTTCTCATGATCAGATACCATCAGTGGTCTCAGGTCTCTCCAGAGATGTTCATTTGAGTTCAAGTCTGGGCTCTGGCTGGGCCACTCAAGAGCATTCACAGAGTTGTCTCTAAGCCACTCCTGCATTTTTCATTGCTTTGTCCTGTTGGAAGGTGAAATTTGGCCAACTGTGTCCTTCCTGCGGTGGTGGGGGGTTGATGGGTTAGCAGGCTGCTTGCTGCTTGGGCTTATCGACACATTTACAAAACAAAAGATACTGACAGAGAGGTGCGAACAGATTTAAGGTGGGCCGGGTTTACAACTTTTTTCGTAGGCTTTGGTAATTTTAGTGTTAATGTGACTGCAATCAGAGCTGTGACAGCAGTCACGGCCCCACCATTGCTGGCTCCTTTCTCGTCCCTACACATCTCTTGCAGTGTCAGCGGTAGCTGAGAAAACAGCAAAAGCTAACTGTCTGGCTTCTTTCATAGAGCTGACAAACTGTTTGTTGTCCTCCAGAGCAAAAGGCATTGTAAGCGCTAGCTACTAGCGTGTCCATTTTGTCACTTTTATTACCATGAGTCGTCTCACCAATATGACGTCTTTTGTTGTTGGTGACGCAGATATTACATACACAAATGCATCAATAGGCGCATTCGATTGTGCTGTTTCCAAAGATGGATACGTTCACATTTTAGTTAGATTCAGGTCACTTGTACTTATGAATGTGAACCATCAAGACACGCAAATCCAATCTGAAAAAAAAAATCGAAATTGAGCAATGAGGTTTGTAATGTGAACGCCACATAAAGTTCATTCACCAAGAGATAGCTTTTTATTTTTTTTATGATTTATTGTGGACGCAGTGGGTAGCGCTGCTGCCTCACAGTTAGGAGACCTAGTTTCTCTTCCCGGGTCCCCCCTGCGTGGAGTTTGCATGTTCTCCCCGTGTCTGTGTGGGTTTCCTCTGGGTGCTCCAGTTTCCTCCCACAGTCCAGAGACATGCCAGTTAGGTGCATTGGCGATCCTAAATTGTCCCTAGTGTGTGCTTGGTGTGTGTGTGTGTGTGCCCTGCGGTGGGCTGGCGCCCTGCCCGGGGTTTGTTTCCTGCCTTGCACCCTGTGCTGGCTGGGATTGGCTCTAGCAGACCCCCGTGACCTTGTGTTAGGATATAGCAGGTTGGATAATGGATGGATGGATGGATGATTTATTGTCTATACGCATGGACTGAGCACAGTTTTCATCAGCCACCACCAACACTGGAGGAAAACTACAGCTGTGACAGCAGTCAATGGGCGCATACGATTGTGCTGTTTCCGAAGACGGATGCGTTCACATTACAGTTAGATTTAGGTCCTCGTACTTATGAATGTGAACCATCAAGGCACGTAAATCCAATCTGAGCAAAAAAATCAAAATTGAGCAATGAGGCTTATGTAGTGAACGCAACGTAAAGGTCATCCACCAAGAGATAGCAATTTCTGCCTTACTTATACCAGAAGGGATCGTACTGCTCCTCGGGACACTTTCCTTGCCCTGAGATGGCACAATTATAAAATGCGCTGCTGATCCCTAGAGCAGCAACAAAACAGCAATAACTAAATAACTAATCTGGAACGTGAGTGACCAACACTACTGTCCTATGTAGCCAACGGGGGGTGGGGGGGATTGGGGGTGGAGGGTGGCGTGCACCAACTCCAAAGACCTAACACAGACAGACACAGACACAAGTTCCAGCTCAACACAGGCTTTTATTCTGTTGTGGGAAACCCTTCCCAAACGTTTCCCACCTAACTAGCACAGTACAAAAGCACCAAACAGAGTGAAGCACAGCAATGGCTCTGTCTTCTATTCTTCTTCTCTGTCTCCGCCTCTCCTTCCACCTCCCCCCACCCCAACAAGCTTCATCCTTCTTCCTCCCAACTCTGGCTGCTAGAGCAGTGGCAGGCGGATCCTTTTAAGTAAATCCCTGAAAGTGCTTCCGGTGTCCTGAAGGCTTGGCCCTTGACCACTTGCAGGTAAGACTGGATCCCCACGAAGCAGGGCTCCCCAGTCCCCACAGCACCCCTTGGTGGTACTACGCCAGGGCTGAGTCAAAGAACTCCACTTCCCATTATGCCCTGTGGGAAACCATGGTGCTGCCATCCAGCAATCCGGGGGCGATAATGCCCGGAGCACACTCTCTACTCCCAGTCCTTCCAATGCAGAGGGGTCCTGACCAGGTAAGGGCCCTCACACCTACAGATCACACCAACAGATACAGGGTGATAACTGTAATAAAATTATTAGTGTAAACAAATAAGTCAGCTTCTTATACAAAACCCGCACTGCAGCACAAACCCCCCCACACACTCTAATGGATCACAAAACAAGAAACTCTACTAAAAAACATAAATACACAAGCAACAATTATCATAAAAGATTAACTGGATGGAAAAGAATCCACCTTGAATGTCCATCTGTTGATATACAATTCCTTTTTTTATGTTAATGTTTGATATTGCGAGAGTTACACCGAGTCGGTTCAGAGAACTCCCTCAGATAGTCCCGTCAGGCCCTCTCCCATGTTAAACATGAAGCAGAAAAATAATCCTTTACGTTTATTTCCCGCCCATGCATGAACCCCAGTTCGCCCAATTCCTCCTGTAGGGATCGTAGTTTCCCCTACAGTTTTGAAAATTATCCTCTGTCCAGGGCCATCTTAACATATGGGCACATTGGGCACTGCCTGGAGACCCCAGGAGTATAGGGGCCCAGGATGTTTCTGATGCCAATGTACGAGGGACGTTGAAAAAGTTTCCTCACTTTTTTTTTTTTTTTTGCCCCCTGCTTGCTTTGCTCACCAACCCCCGGGGGGCACTACACGCTAGGCACTTCACAGATCTCCGCTCACATATGGGGATGCAGTTGTACAATTTAAATAGATTGTTATTTTCATGGGAATTGTTACATACGCGTAATAGACCTAACTATTTTACATTACAGCGAGTAATTAACCAAAGTAAAAAAACAGTAAAACATAATAAAATGAAAGTAAATTATGTTTTATGTTGCGTTAGTTATTCATAGCGTTATACGATTTCATTCTGTTCGGCTTTGAAATTAACACGCAAATACTTTTTAAACTTACGCTTTCAGTTAAAACTATTTTTTGAATTAACTTTTCGTCAATAGCACATTGAATTTTGATTCTGTGTTTGGACTTTTATCATGACAATGCAACGTATAACTGCCCGTGAGTGAATTTCGTTTCTTTCTCTCTGTTAAATAAAACGACTTTTTCGAATGTTTGGCTCTGAGACTTGTTATTTGTCTCTGTTAACAGGAAACTGTTAACATTTTAATACGAATGGCATATCAAGATCTCCTTTGTTGTGTAATGTTATCTCCTGAAGATGGACTACTTTACCTTTCTTGTATACATCCTTCTTTCTACAGTAATTCATGCAGTGGAAGACCAGACGGTGTTAACGGTTGTAGATATTCTTCATGATATTGTAAGTTGATGTTTTCATCTTCCGCACCATCACCACCAACTGTTTCAGCAGAGTCTATTGATACGCATTTAACCAATTTGCGGTGTAACCGATCGACAATTTTCGCATTAATTCATTTGACTTCATTGTTCTCAGTGCTAGGATTTCCCGTGGACTCATTTCTTCTGTTGATAACCTTTTGTGACAAAATTCTTCAATAAGATTTGGACATGATATGTCTTCTTTAATTGGGAACTTACAGTGAGGAAAACGTAAAAATTTAGAAGAGCTGAGAACACAGGAAGTGTGTCTGTCGTTCAATATGGTTGAGAGGAGGGCAGGACTTGAAAAAATCTCATGGCCAAAGCCTCACGGGTCTTGAAAAAAATCTCTTCAAAAAATTCTTGTCTCGTTGCAGGATTTTTTTTATATAATACAAACAAATGACATCACTTTTCTACATAGTCACCTTCCTTTGTGATGCAATTTTCCCAGCGTCATACCAACTTTTTAATGCCATCGGCAGAAAATGTTTTTGGTTAGGCACGTAGCCACTGATGCACCACTGCATTCACATCATCATTATCACATGAAGTGTCGGGAACTTGGGCTTTATGCTCCTCTGCCAGTTGCTTAGGCACCCACCAGGCACAGACTGGCATGAATCAGGGCCTATATGGGCAGATCCAACACTCACATCCAGCTCTCCTGCACCCTCGTCAACTGTTATTCTTCTGTTTTTGCGAATCAGTTCCAGGGTTCTTTCTTCATTCCAAGTGGTCGTGGCTGGAGCTGGACATCTGGAGTGCTCTCTCCATCCGTCACACTAGTGTGGCCATTTTCAAACATTTAAATCCACTCATAGACAACTCTACAAGAGAGAACTTGATCTCCATACTGAGCACACATATGGAAATGAATTTGTGCTCCTGGCACACCTTCTGCCCACAATAAAGTGTATGACTGAACGCCCTTCCTCTTTCTAAGTTTTGCAGCCATCTTAACCACAGGGTGACCACTCTTATACTAAAATGCAAGGGCAGCCGGTTTGCCAGGCAGAAAGAGGCACATGACGCTCTCAAGTCAAGTCAAGCTGGGGAGCCTGCACTGGTACAGCACGTTGCCGCACCCACTACATGGCGAAACAACTCGGGATCCTGGTTTGCAACCCCCCAGGCAGACACGCGGACCAATCCCACTCTCCAGAAATGACCCTCTATCTGCCGCAGCCAGGTGTTACATAGGTGACCACTTGGCCTGGTCCAGCCACTCGGGTCCCCAACAATGAGGATCTTAAGAGCCGGATCACCCTCGGGGAAATGCGCCACATGGCCGTAGTGCCGTAACTGACACTCCCTCATAATGCAGGTAATGTGCCTCATTCAGGACTCCATGAGCAACACAAAGTCAAACCAACGGTACCCAAGGATTTTCCAGTGAGACACAGTACCAAAGGAGTTCAGGCTTCGTTTCAGGTCCCCGGATAGCGTCCATGTCTCACAACCATATAGTAAGACAGGAAGCACCAGGACTCTAAAGACTTGGACCTTCGTCCTTTTGCATAGATATTGGGAGCGCCACACACCCTTTCCAGTGACCTCATGACCCCCCCATGCTCTCCCAATCCGTCTACTGACTTCATAGGAAGAGTCACCAGAGACATGAATGTCACTGCCAAGGTAAGTAAATCTCTCAACGAGGTCGACACTCTCTGTAGACAGACACGCTGCTGATGGCCGTGCCCAAGAGGTCATTAAAGGCCTCGCTCTTTGGTTTTTATCAGGACCCTCACAAGCCCAGACACTCGGACCCCTCGCTCAGCCTCTCGAGCGCCCTGATCAGAGCCTCCATTGACTCCGCGAAGATCACAGCATTGTCAGAAAAGTCAAGATCTGTGAATCTCTCTTCACCAACAAATAACCCACAGCCGCTGGACCCCATGACCTTGCCTAACACCCAGTCCATATAAGCATTGAAAAGAGTAGGAGCAGAGCACACCCCTGATGAACCTCAGAATCAACTGGGGAAAACGCAGAGGTCCTGCCTCCACTCTGCACAGCACTCACAGTACCAGTGTACAGGCTGGCCATGATATCCAGTAACCTCGAGGGGATCCCGCAAACCCTCAGGATGTCCCACAGGGCAGCTCGATCAACTGAGTCAAACACTTTGCGAAAATCGACAAAGGCTGCAATGAAACTCTGCCGATATTCGCGTTTGTGCTCCATGAGAACCCTCAGTGCCAGGATGTGATCGATGGTCAACTTCTTAGGCGTAAAACCAGACTGTTCCAGTCGCTGGTAGGTGAGCAAGTGATCACGGATCCTATTGAGGACGACCCTAGCAAGGACCTTACCCGGCACCGAGAGCAGTGTTATCCCCCTGTAGCTGCTGTAATCCAGGCGATCACCCTTCCCTTTCCAGATAGGGACAACAAGTCGTCTGACGCTCTCTGACACGCCCAATTACTAACTCTTCCCACCTTCACCGTTTCCAACGAAAATATAAAAGTGCAGAAATTTTTTGAACAGTCTACCGCTGTTAAGGTGGCCCTGAGAGTGATACCAAGCCAGGTCATCATCCACACATTTATACTGAAAGTCCATCCATCTATTATCCAACCCGCTATATCCTAACTGCATGGTCACGGGGGTCTGCCGGAGACAATCCCAGCCAACACAGGGCCCAAGGCAGGAAACAAAACCCGGGCAGGGCGCCAGCCAGGGCATGCACACACACACACACACACACAAACACACCAAGCACACACTAGAGACAATTTATAATAGCCAATGCAGCGAACCCGGGTCTCCTAACTGCGAGGAAGCAGCGCTACCCACTATGCCACCGTGCCACCCTATACTGAAAGTGCTATGTGAAAACAAACTAAACTGAACTGAACTGAAGGTAGCATTACAGCAAAAAACAGCAACTTGTATTCTGTGCCTCAGTGGCATAGCTCGAGTTCGTGCCGCTCGGGGCAGGCTGTGGTTCAGTTTGCTGCCCTCCAACATATCTGAATATGTTAACCTATTTAAATAAAAAATTAAAATGACATATGGAGAAAAAATAAGATACATTTTGCGTAGATTTATACATATACAGTGGAACCTCAGGTCACGACCATAATTCGTTCCAAAACTCTGGTCACAACCTGATTTGGTCGTGAACCAAAGTAATTTCCCCCATAGGATTGTAAGTATATACAATTAATCCGTTCCAGACCGTATGAGCTGTATGTAAATATATATTTTTTTTAAGATTTTTAAGCACAGAAATAGTTCATTATACCATAGAATGCACAGTGTAATAGTAAACTAAATGTAAAAACATTGAATAACACTGAGAAAACCTTGAACAGAGAAAACTTAACATTGCAAGAGTTCACGCTACAGCCTTATGAACCGCTCGCTGTAAACACTTCTTTTTAATGAGTTTTAAGCACAGGGAAAAAAATGAACAAGTTTACATTCAAAGATTCAAGGCACACAGTTCATTTTGCGTTGCATTTAAACCCCTGATTGCAAGATAGCAGCTAACATAACAACATAAATTGAGACAGGAAGGAGCGTAAGGGTTGATGTATGTAGTGTCAGGGATGCCAGGAGCAACGACCTGGCCGGGACGCCATGAGGGACCGGATGTGGGTCTACGCCCACCCTGGATCACGTGGGGGCCGCCTTCCTGGTTGCTCTGGGGGCCACGGGCTGAGGGCATGGAAGCCCTACCCTGTAGGGGCCCGTGGTCGCCGCCAGGAGGCGCCCCAATGCCTTGGGGACCTGTTACCTCAGCACTTCCGCCACACCAGGAAGTGCTGGGGGGAAGATTTAGGACAGCGCCCGGAGAGCAGCCGGCACTTCCGGCACTTCCGCCACGCTGGGGCGTGGCCAGAGGAGGAATGCCGGGAACACCTGGTGCTCATCCGGGAACCATATAAAAGGGGCCGTCTCCATTCATTCAGTGCTGCAGTCAGGAGGAGGAAGGATGAAGCGAGAGTGGAGAGTGGAGAGTGGAGAGTGGAGAGTGGAGAGTGGAGAGTGGAGAGTGGAGAGTGGAGAGTGGAGGTGGCCCGAGAAGAAGGCATTGTGGCCAGGACTGAGATTGTTGGGGTATTGTGCACATTTGACTGGGTCTGAGTGACCATTATTGTAAATAATAATTGTAAAATAAACGTGTGGTGGTATTTTAACAACATGTCCGCCTGTATGTGTCCGGGTCGGCTCCACAGTAGGCTTTCAGTACTCAGGCAAGCGGATCTGGCAGACAATGTGGATCGTGCAGTGACAAACCGAGCTGGCTAGTAACAAGACGACCGATGGCTGAATTCACAGGAGTTAGAGCGGCTCATTTAGTGTGGGTTCATTTTGGCTTTCACAATAAAGAAGGCACTAAGGAGATTGACAAGAGCCAAGTCGTCTGCAAATTGTGCCATGCCAAAATCAAATATTCAGGAAACACAATGAATCTAAGAGCACACTTAGCTAGACACCTTTCTGATGTACAGATAAAGGAGCAGCAAACGGCAAGTGTTAAAGTGGGTCCCTCTCAACTCACTATGGGACAAGTTCACACACTGAATTTACCACAGACCTTAACTCTTGCAAACAAAATAACTCAGTCAATACCCTATTTGATTTGCAAAGATATGTGCCCTCCGAGTGTTGTAGAGAGTGAAGCCTTCTGAAATATGGTGAATGCAATGGAGCCTCGTTACACCACCCCCTCCTGACAACACATCACTGACATCGCTGTGCCCAAATTGTATGAGGAGGTAAAAATGAAGCAACTGGAATCTCTCAGCTCTACCATAGCAGATATTGTTATACCGCAGAGAAGTGCTCTGAAAGCTGGGCATCTTCCTCCACAAAAACCTTGACGTTAAATAATAAGAACCGACATACATACAAACTATAATAACACGTGCAATCCAAGTGTAAGATCTAAAAATGTTCACTATAAATACAGTGGCTTGCAAAAGTATTCGGCCCCCTTGAACTTTTCCACATTTTGTCACATTACAGCCACAAACATGAATCAATTTCATTGGCATTCCACGTGAAAGACCAATACAAAGTGGTGTACACGTGAGAAGTGGAACGAAAATCATACATGATTCCAAACATTTTTTACAAATAAATAACTGCAAAGTGGGGTGTACGTAATTATTCAGCCCCCTTTGGTCTGAGTGCAGTCAGTTGCCCATAGACATTGCCTGATGAGTGCTAATGACTAAATAGAGTGCACCTGTGTGTAATCTAATGTCAGTACAAATACGGCTGCTCTGTGACGGCCTCAGAGGTTGTCTAAGAGAATATTGGGAGCAACAACACCATGAAGTCCAAAGAACACACCAGACAGGTCAGGGATAAAGTTATTGAGAAATTGAAAGCAGGCTTAGGCTACAAAAAGATTTCCAAAGCCTTGAACATCCCACGGAGCACTGTTCAAGCGATCATTCAGAAATGGAAGGAGTATGGCACAACTGTAAACCTACCAAGACAAGGCCATCCACCTAAACTCACAGGCCGAACAAGGAGAGCGCTGATCAAAAATGCAGCCAAGAGGCCCATGGTGACTCTGGACGAGCTGCAGAGATCTACAGCTCAGGTGGGGGAATCTGTCCATAGGACAACTATTAGTCGTGCACTGCACAAAGTTGGCCTTTATGGAAGAGTGGCAAGAAGAAAGCCATTGTTAACAGAAAACCATAAGAAGTCCCGTTTGCAGTTTGCCACAAGCCATGTGGGGGACACAGCAAACATGTGGAAGAAGGTGCTCTGGTCAGATGAGACCAAAATGGAACTTTTTGGCCAAAATGCAAAACACTATGTGTGGCAGAAAACTAACACTGCACATCACTCTGAACACACCATCCCCACTGTCAAATATGGTGGTGGCAGCATCATGCTCTGGGGGTACTTCTCTTCAGCAGGGACAGGGAAGCTGGTCAGAGTTGATGGGAAGATGGATGGAGCCAAATACAGGGCAATCTTGGAAGAAAACCTCTTGGAGTCTGCAAAAGACTTGAGACTGGGGCGGAGGTTCACCTTCCAGCAGGACAACGACCCTAAACATAAAGCCAGGGCAACAATGGAATGGTTTAAAACAAAACATATCCGTGTGTTAGAATGGCCCAGTCAAAGTCCAGATCTAAATCCAATCGAGAATCTGTGGCAAGATCTGAAAACTGCTGTTCACAAACGCTGTCCATCTAATCTGACTGAGCTGGAGTGGTTTTGCAAAGAAGAATGGGCAAGGATTTCAGTCTCTAGATGTGCAAAGCTGGTAGAGACATACCCTAAAAGACTGGCAGCTGTAAATGCAGCAAAAGGTGGTTCTACAAAGTATTGACTCAGGGGGCTGAATAATTACGCACACCCCACTTTTCAGTTATTTATTTGTAAAAAATGTTTGGAATCATGTATGATTTTCGTTCCACTTCTCAAGTGTACACCACTTTGTATTGGTCTTTCACGTGGAATTCCAATAAAATTGATTCATGTTTGTGGCTGTAATGTGACGAAATGTGGAAAAGTTCAAGGGGGCCGAATACTTTTGCAAGCCACTGTATATACGTATTTTCCTACATTTGTTTAATATTTTATTTAGGAATCCTGTAAGCACTTTTAATTTTCACTGTGCAAGTTAATAGACGCTTGGTGGCGCTATTGCCCCGTGAAACCCAACAGACAGATGCCGACACTGGTTTAAAAGCACCCAAAAGTATTTTAATATTCTTCAATAAAGTGTCCAAAAGCACCTCCACCACCATAAACAATAAATCAATAATTAATAAATCACAAATATCCAATCCTCCACTCCCAGCAGCTCTGTCACACTCCCTCCCAACTCCGGCTCAGCCTGCTGGGTTTCAATCAGTCCTTTTAAATAGTTCTTGAGCCGGAAGTGCTCCTGTCCTTCTGTCCATGTGATTCCATAGCACTTCCGGGTCAGATAAAGACTTATATTTTTCTTCAGCCCAGAAGTACTTCTGTTTCTCCGTCCTCGTGACTTGGGAGTACTTCCAGGCTACCGGGGAAATAAAAATCCCTGCGTCTCCCTGCAGTGTCCCACGATGGCATCCATGGCACCCAGCAGGGCTGTGAAGCCAAACTCCATCTCCCATGGTGCCCTGCGGGAATCCGGGGCACCTCCATGCTGCTGGGAAGATGCCATCTAGCGTCTTGGATGTGTCGGCCGGGATGTGCTGCCGGATGTCCATCACAACTGATATAGGCAAATGTAGCTCCTTTTTTTTTAAGATTGCAGAAAATATAGTGTTATGATGTTGGATGTTACAGAGCCAATGCATTTTCTTTTATTAACCACTTCAGATTGAAAAATTTAAAAATGGTCTACATACTATAATAGAATGTGCACCTTTAAAGCAGAATTAAATATACATACTGTCTGAATTTATTTGTAACACTGCTTGATTTTATTAATTTTCCCAATTTGTTTACCTAAAGAATCCTGCAAGCACTTTTATTTTTTACTGATATACTGTAAGCAAATGTTAATTCCTTTGTTCAGATTACAGTGCTATGATGTTATGCATTCTGCGCTGGGCTGGCGCCCTGCCCGGGGTTTGTTTCCTGCCTTGCGCCCTGTGTTGGCTGGGATTGGCTCCAGCAGACCCCCGTGACCCTGTACTTAGCATATAGCGGGTTGGATAATGGATGGATGGATGTTATGCATTTTCTTCTAAACTGCTTTAAACATAGTGCGGCAAACTATGAACCTTTAAAACAGAATCAAAACGTACAGTGATATAGGAACATGTGAATTCCTTTCCTCAGATTGCACAAAGGGTATTGCTATGATGTCTGAAGTTATAAGGACTGTGATAAATGTAGTTGCAGATCCCACTGTTCTGATTGCATAAAAAAGTAAACTTTTTTTTTTTTTACTCAGATTTTATGGATATAGTGATGTGCTTTACACTACGATAGTTTTCCTAAAATGAGTTTTAAAAACACTGCAATATATCACCTTGCTTACAGTATTGCAATATATCGCAATATATTGAATCGTATCGTTTGGCAATATTTTTGCCCGAATTTATAAGCATTAACTAGACAAGAACATATAGTATAGACGCACTAATAAGCTGTGTTCTAATTATTAGTTTAATATAATTACGCAGGGAAAACCAGAACCACAAGTGATAGGTGGGGATGTTTTCTGCGCAGAGCAAGAACGCCTTCGGACTGATAAAGAAACGAAATAATAAATTGTAAATGAGTTGTTTGTCCTCCTAGAAATTATTATCAGTGTAATGTTTCTGTTTATTTTTGTTATTGCCTCATACATTTCAACTGCCGTGTCTGATGCCGTCACAAAAGGACATACTGTAGTCTGAAAAATATTTTTGAAGCATCTGTGGATAAAAATCAGAGAGTTTTACTTTTTTCATTCATGAGTGATATTTTTCCGAACCCTGACACGAATTGTAATGAGCCTTTTGGCCAATAATGCCGCCTCCTCCGCCCGTCCCTAGCTACGCCACTGCTGCTCCTCCATTCCCACACCCACCGAGCGCAATAACTGATGAGCCTTCTCCTGGCAAGCGCTGTAGCCGCTAACTGGAATCCCACCTGTAAACGCCATGCTGACAAACACTGGCATTACCAGGCAATTAAAAATCCACAAAAAAAGCTGACTGAAGGCGAGCTGATTGTCCAATGGGGATTTCTGCTGAGCTTTCATAAAGAGTCTGAGCGCCGTTTGCCGGCTTTGTCGACTTCAGCAGAACTGCACGGACGGACTTCATTCCCGCTTACAGGCTGAAGTATTCACTTCCATTTGTCGTTAGTAGCTTTTGCATTTGCTACTGCCTTGCAGTGATCCAATCCCCCGGCCCCCCAGGCCTCTGAGCTGCGGCTCCCTCCATTCCCTCTCTCCTTCTCCTTCTCCTGCTCCCTTCCCTAGGGTCTCAGCCGGCATGTTTGCGCCTCTCATTTCTGAATCAGAGCCTGAGCTGGCAGCTGCCGCTTGTGATTCTGGCCGCACACCTGTCGTGTAATAATTAGTCAGGCAGGAGTTAAGAAAGAAAGAAAGAAAGAAAGAAAGAAAGAAAGAAAGAAAGAAAG
>JANRMT010062823.1:13778826-13818666 GCA_026402145.1 Polypterus bichir lapradei
AAAGGCGCTATATAATAAAACATACAAAACTAACTGGGACACCAAATAACAAAACCTTTACTGTAGGTTTTAGGCTATTTGTTGAAGGCGCTATATAATAAAGTTCTCTACATTTTAGATAAAACTGACAAGGACACTAAATGAAAAAAAGTCCTGTTAGTCTCAGGCTGTCTGTTAAAGACGCTACAGTATATAAAAAAGCTATCTGCACTTGAGACAAAACTGATGAAGACACCAAATAAAAAAGTCATGTTAGTCTAAGGCTGTCAGTCAAAGGCGCTATATAATAAAGCTCACTACATTGTAAACTAAACTGCCAAGAATGTGTCCTGTTAGTCTCAGGCTTTCTGTCAAAGGCGCTATATAATAAAACACACTTCACTTTAAATAAAACTAACTGGGACACCAAATGACAGCAATTTTACTGTTAAGCCGTATGCTTCCCGTCAAAGGCGCTATATAATAAAGCTCAATACATTTTAGATAAAAACCGATGAGGACACCAAATTAAAAAATGCTGTTAGTCTCAGGCTGTTTGTCAAAGGTGCTATATAATAAAGAACACTTCACTTTTGACAAAACTAAACAGGAGAGCAAAGGAAGAATATTTACTCTTAGCTTTATGCTCTGCTAAAGGCGCTATATAATAAAAGCTCACATAACTTCAGAGAAAACTAGCTGGGCCACCAAATGACAAACATTTTTTCTTAAAGGAGACATATAATACAACTCACTTAAGTTTACAGAAAACTGATATGGATACCAAATTAAAACATTGCATTGTTACTCTTGGGATCTCCGTCAAAGATGCTATATAAAAAAGCTATCTGCACTTGAGACAAAACCGATGAAGACACCAAATAAAAAAGTCCTGTTAGTATAAAGCTGTCTGTCAAAGGCGCTATATAATAAAGTACACAAAACTAACTGGGACACCAAATGACTAAACCTTTACTGTAAGTTTTAGGTTGTCGGTCAAAGGTGCTATATGATAAAACTCACTTTAGATAAAACTGATGAAGACACCAAATTTAAAAAATGCTGCTAGTCTAAGGTTGTCTATCAAAGGCACTATATAATAAAGCACACTTCACTTCTGACTAAACAGGACAGCAAATGAACAAAATTCACTGTTGGCTTAGGTGCTCTGCTAAAGGCGCTATATAATAAAGCTCACTTATCTTTAGGGAAAACTAATTGGGGTACCAAATTACAAATATGCTACTGTTAGTCATAGGGCTTCTCACTAAGGAGCTATATAATGAAACTCCTGAGAGTGGTCCAGTGGGGTATATACCATCAAACAGCAGTTGACTGGGTCCACCAAACAGAATTTAGCACAATAAAATATGCATAAAGGTGCAAAGGGGAGAGCAGGAGGCTCCCAATGGATGAAGAAAATGCTAATAAGGCAGAGGAGGAGGTTTGAAAAACAGGCCAAAATATCACTTTATTTTTGAAAAAATTAGCCCAAAAGATGCAACCTTTCCCGTAGGCGCCGATCAAAGAAGAGCCCAATTGAGTGGTGTACGTGTTTTTCTTGTGTTTTCTGGCTCTCCTCACAGAACCCAAAGGTGTTCAAGATGTCATCTTTCTTCTCTTAATCAAGTCAAAACCTGGAAGTCCCAAAAACACTTCCAAAAATGCCAACTAGAGGGGGGAAATCCCTTCAAAAACCCTGGCAGGACAAAAAAACAGAAGCTTGATAAAATAAAAGATTTTGTTCTTCACAAAAAAAAAAAAAATGTTCTTCCATAACGATGAAGCTATGTGGAGGATTTATTCCCAATCCGAATTCCCAAGAACAGTGGAAAATAAACAACAAAATGTCTGGTAAACACAAAGCACAGTGAATTTGCAAAAAAGCACAAGAAGTCACCAACTCCAGAGTGCATTTGAAATGAACCACTGGGGAACTGTGGACGGCCCTCCAGATCAAGAGGGCAGGGGGCTGTTCCCGATGGTGACTAGCAGGCAGGTGGCCCCGCCTCTTGGGATCCACCCACCAAAGGCATGGGACAGACACATAAAACGTAACAAATACTGAAAATCCTCAACAAAAGAAACATTTAGAGATACGTGAAAAACGCACGACAAAGACACAAACCAAGCATTTTGAACTCCAGCCAGGAGACGAAACCCTGGCAGAAACACGACAATTATGGGCAGGAATTGTAAGGACCGACGACTATTCTAAGTAGTCTGAAACCGCATTCATTTCCAGGGAGCCTTCATTAAAGATGAATTATAGAAATAATCACCCTAAACAAGTGCTCTTCAGAATGTAACAGCTTATCTTGGACTGCCACTCATTGACAGATGAAAGCGCCTCTTTTGCTCTGATTTCCTTCACTAATGAAAACTCACAAAGCGAGAGCCTCTGGGTTTATTGGCACTACCGATGGGCACACATCCCTCCTTCTGCGTTTGTAAAGACCGCAGCGGGAAACAATCCAAACTCATCTTTCCCTCCGCCTTCGTCCATTAGAAGGACTGCACTGTGGAGAACAAATTAGCATTCGCGGTCTGGCTTATTGCTATTGTCATCATACAGTTCACGTCAGCAGCCATTTTACCAGCACTCTGTTCATGGAGATTTTAGAAGTTGGGCCGAAATGGACTGCGCTGCATCTGCCTTGACTGGCCTTGATCTGCATGGTCGTTACTGCTGTGTGTGTGCAACACAACTGCACATGCAGCACGTTGGCAGTCTCTGGCGCCACGACCAGCGGGCCACGACCACCCTGTGTCAAAACCCCAGTCCCTCCTTACCTGCACACTTCGGCAGAGACCACTGAAAAGCAGGACACCAGACATCAAGCACCAGACTCGACTCCAGGGGGCCTTTGATTTATATTTTTTTTTATTGGCCCCTTTATCCAAAGCAAACTTTGATATCTGAGATAAAATTGGAACATTAGGACAATCTGGACGAGAACAAGCCAGTCAGCCCAACAAAGCTCATCAGTCCAACCCACTTAACTTCTCAGAAATAACATGAAGTCGAGTTCTGAAGACCCCTAAAGTCTGACTGTCCACCACACTACTTGGTCGCTTATTCCAAGTGTCTGTGGTGTTCTGTGTGAAGAAATACTTCCTAATGGTACTGCGAAATTTACCTTTAACAAGTTTCCAACTGTGTCCCCGTGCTCTCGTTGAACTCATTTTAAAGTCAACGTCTCGATCCACTGGACTAATTCCCTTTATAATTTTAAACACTTCAGCCAGGTCTCCTTTTCATTTCCTTGTGTTTAAACTGTAAAGGCTCAGCTCTTTTAATCTTTCCTCATAACTCATCCCCTGTAGCCCTGAATGACCTTTTCTAGTGCTGTTATGTCCTTTTTGTAGCCTGGAGACCCAAACTGCACACAGGACTCCAGATGAGGCCTCACCTGTGTGTAATAAAGCTTGAGCAGAACCTCCTGTGACTTGAACTCCACACATCAAAGCGCTATATAACCTGACATTCTGTTAGCCCTCTTAATGGCTCGTCTGGTAGTTGATAGTGTTGAGTCCATTGCAACTCCTAACTCCTTCTCATAAGGTGGGCTTTTGATTTTGAGACCACCCATTGTGTATTCAAACCTCACATTTTTCCTTCCTACGTGTAATTCTTTACATTTACTGACATTAAATTTCATCGCCCACAAATCTCCCCAAGCCTGTCTGCTGTCCAAGTCCTTCTGCGATTATATAACGGATTCAAAATTATCTGCTAATCCACCTATCTTGGTATCATCTGCAAACTTAACCAGTTTGTTATCTATCTATCACATAGTGCCTTTCCTATCTATTATATAGTGCCTTTCCTATCTATCTATCTATTATATAGCACCTTTCCTATCTATCTATTATATAGTGCCTTTCCTATCTATCTATCTATCTATTATATAGTGCCTTTCCTATCTATGTATCTATCTATCACATAGTGCCTTTCCTATCTATGTATCTATTATATAGCGCCTTTCCTATCTATCTATCTATCTATTATATAGCACCTTTCCTATCTATCTATTATATAGTGCCTTTCCTATCTATCTATCTATCTATCCATCACATAGTGCCTTTCCTATCCATCTATCTATCTATTATATAGTGCTTTCCTATCTATCTATCACATAGTGCCTTTCCTATCCATCTATCTATTATATAGTGCCTTTCCTATCTATCTATCTATCTATCTATCACATAGTGCCTTTCCTATCTATCTATCTATCTATGAGTATCTATCTACCTATTATATAGTGCCTTTCCTATCTTTCTATCACATAGCGACTTTCCTATCTATCTATCTATTATATAGTGCCTTTCCTATCTATCTATCTATCACATAGTGCCTTTCCTATCTATCTATCTATTATAGTACCTTCCCTATCTATCTATCTATTATAGTACCTTCCCTATCTATCTATCACATAGTGCCTTTCCTATCTATCTATCTATCTATCATATAGTGCCTTTCACTCTGTCTGTCTATCTATTTATTATATAGCACCTTTCTTATCTATCTATTTATCATATGATGCCTTTCCTATCTATCTATCTATCATTATATAGTGCCTTTCATATCTATCTATTTATTATATAGCACCTTTCCTATGTATCTATCTGTAGTTTAGTGACTTTCCCAGCTTATCCATGTAGCTGCCTATTATATAGCGCCTTTCACATGTGTCTTTTGATCCGTCTATCTGCTGTGTATCATCTTTCTTATCTTGTTGTGTATGTAAGGCAGTTTCTTCTAATATGAAGCCAGAAAAAGAGAACCTCAGAAACGTGTGACATTCTGCAGACTATTCTTCAATATTAATGGACAGCCTGAATTTGAATTCAACTAACATCGCCAATGCAGACAGAAAGGACCTGATTGTTTGCTTTTTCAAGGTTGCCTCATTTGGCTCCTTTTCTGTTGAGAATGACCTGATGTTTTTTTTGCCCCCACTCATAGTGTGTGCTTGTATTTATTTGACAGACCCCTTTATCCAGTGCGACTTCTAACATTCAAGGTACAAGTGGTTCATTTTTGTTTTCTCCAGATGGAGCCCAGGCAGGTGAAGTGACTCACTTAGGGTCACATTGGTATCAGATGTAGGATTTGAACCCACAACCTCAGAGTTTCAAGCCCAAAGCCTTAACCGCTACGCCACACGGTTTATAACAATGTACTGTAAGCTCTGGCCAGTGAAGTGGGCTACAACTTTCAAAATTGTTAACACAAAGAAAAAAATGGTGGACTTTTAATCAATGGAGGCCCAGAATAATAAATTAATGGCCTTATTCTTTGGCTCTTAAACTCTGTTGTTATATACTATCTAATATATTAGTGCTCACAAACTAATTGCGGAGAAGTGTGTTAGGACGCAGGGGTTTGGGGCTGGACTGCGGCGGTCCCATTCTTGCTGACCTGCATGCTGCGGCTGCCTTCTCTGTCACTAAATCAGAACTCTTGGTAGGTAAGCTGGCTGCGTGCCGACGCACTCTATTTAAGCAGCACTTGTTGACTACTTTAAATATTAATAGATTTTTCCAGTAATTCACTAAGAGATCTGGACAATAACCAATATGGCAACATAGCCCTGCGCAAGCTTGTTTCCCATCTGTTTTTAACTCTAGATTTGTTACCATGGTAATCCTCCGGTGGGATGCAAAATGAAAGTGCTGTGCTTGGGAGAATATGAATGTATTAGATATTTCAAGAACGTTCTGTTTGAAAGGAAGATGCAGAACACAACGCGCCCTGCAGTCCCAATGTGTTTATTCATCCATCCATCCACCATCCTAACCTGCTTTATCCGGGGCAGGGTCACAGGGCAGCAGGCATCGGGCACAAGGCAGGAACAACACCTCAATGGGGTGCCAGCCTAAATCCATAATAATTCATTTTAAATATAATAAAAATAATAAGAATAATAATAATAACAATAATGCATTTATTTGTATAGTGCCTTTACCATGCTGTAAATGTTTGTGCCAGAACTGCACACTTGACTACCCATCCATCGAAAATCTAACTGGCTTATTCAGGGCAGGGTCAAAGTGCAGCTAGTGTCCATCCCAGCAGGCATCGGGTGCAAGGCAGGAACAACACCTCAATAGGGGGACAGCCCAAATCCCTAAAAATTAATTTAAAATGTAATAATAATAATACATTTTATTTATATACCCCCCTTCCTATGCTACAAACATTTATGCCAGGACTGCACACTTGACTACCCATCCATCCCCGATTATCCAGAACAGACTCACAGTGCAGTTGGAGCCTATACCAGCGAGCACTGGGCACAAGGCAGGAACAACACCTCAATGGGGTGCCATCCTAAATCCCTAAGAATTAAGTTTAAATACAATAATAATAATAATAATACATTTTATTTATATAGCACCCTTCCTATGCTATAAACATTTATGCCAGGACTGCACACTTGACTACCCATCCATACCCGCTTATCCAGGGCAGGGTCACAGGGCAGCTGGAACCCATCCCAGCAGGTATCGGGTGCATGGCAGGAACAACACCTCGATAGGGGGACAGCCCAAATCCCTAAGAATGAATTTAAAATGTAACAATAATAATAATAATACACTTTATTTATATAGCACCTTTCCTGTGCTATAAAGATTTACGCCAGGACTGCACACTTGACTACCCATCCATCCCTGCTTGTCCAGAGCAGGATCACAGGGCAGCTGGAGCATCGGGCACAAGGCAGGAACAACACCTCAATGGAGCACCTGGCCAAACTCCAAAGAATGAATTTAAAATGTACTAATACTAACAATAACAACAACAATAATACTAATAATAATACATTTTATTTATATAGCACCTTTCCTGTGCTATAAACATTTTCAACAGGACTGCACGCTTGAATACCCATCCATTGATCCTCCTAATCTGCTTATCCAGGGCAGGGTCAAAGTGTAGCTGGAGCCTATCCAAGCAAGCATCGGACACAAGGCATGAACAATACCTCGAGGGGGTGCCAGCCTAAATCCCTAAGGATGAATTTAAAATGTAATAATAATAATAATAATTTATTTATTTATATAGTGCCTTTACCATGCTATAAATGTTTGCACCAGGACTGCATGCTTGACTACCCATCCATCCATCCTCCTAACCCGCTTATCCAGAGCAGGGTCACAGGGCAGCTGGAGCCTATCCCAGCATGCATCAGGTGCAAGGTAGGAACAACAGCTCAATGGGGTGCCTGCTCAAATTTCTATTAATAAATTTAAAATGTAATAATAATAATAATATATTTTATTTATATAGCGCCTTTCCTATGCTATGTTTGTGCCAGGACTGTATGCTTGACTAGCAACGGGTGACCTCTCAGCACCACAGAAGTTCAGATGGAATGGAACAGTGTGAGGTTTTTTATGGTGGCTGGAGTACCAATTCTGCCACCAGCCCCCAGGTTTTTCCCAGCAGATTGTAGAACCTACCTGAAGGGCTGGATGCAGATTAACGTCATACTCACGACGGAGCAATTGCAGGTTAAGGGTGTTGCTCAAGGGCGAAACGAAGCAGAGTCACTTTTGGCGTTTACGGTTTCAAACCAGCAACCTTCAGATTACCAGGGCAGATCCCTACCTCAGAGCCACCACTCAATCCAGTTAAAGACTAGACAAAAATGTAGCCTCGACTGATGAACCTCGAGTTCTGCTGAGGCACACAGATGGTTGGATCAGAGTGGCGCCCACAGCATGAATACCTGTACCCAGAGTGCCTTGTGTCAACAGTCCAGGCTGGTGGTGGTGACGTAATGGTATGAAGGCATGTTTTCTTAGTACACTTTGGGTCCACAACTACTAATCAATATTCTCTTGAATACCACACTGTATCTGAGTGTTGCTGCTGACCAAGGGCATCCCTTCATGGCCAAAACTGACCCATCTTCTAACGGCTATTTCCAGCATGACAGTGCACCACGTCACAACGCAAACCGGTCTCATGAATATGACAATGACTTCAGTGTTCTTTATTGGCCTCCTCAATCACCGGATAGGAATCCAATGGAATATTATTTAATATATATAACATTGTATGTATATATACTCGTATATATATATTTTTTTTACATAGTTAACTGTAATTACCCCGATCTGCAGGCTGTCAAGTAAACGAACCACACGCCGTGGCGCAACGTAAAGAGCCTTTGCCTCTAACGCTGACGTCTGAGGTTTGATCCCCGGTGAGGGGTGCAGTGAAGTGTGTACGCCTGATGAGCCCAAATAGAGCAAATCACGTGTTGCGCACTCTTTGCATTATTTGACAGTTAACTATGTAAAATTCTATGATGTGCTTCTCGCAACTGAGAGGGCACCCGTGGCAGATGTTTGCCAACTTGCAGACCAACCACACGTGTTACCTGGTAGGTAACCACCTATACAATCAGATTGCGATTCAGATTTTGAATGCTATGTATGTATATATATATATATATATATATATATATATATTTCTTTTTTTATAATATATTATATATTTTCTTCTTCTGGTTGCTCCTGTTAGGGGTTGCCACAGCGGATCATCTTCTTCCCTATCTTCCTGTCCTCTCTATCTTGCTCTGTCACACCCATCACCTGCATGTCCACTCTCACCCCATCCATAAACCTTCTCTTAGGCCGTCCTCTTCTCCTCTTCCCTGGCAGTTCTATCCTTAACATCCTTCTCCCAATATATCCAGCATCTGTCCTCTTTACATATCCAAACCAACGCAATCTCGCCTCTCTGACTTTGTCTCCCAACCGTCCCACCTGAGCTGACCCTCTCATGTCCTCATTTCTAATCCTGTCCATCCTCATCATACCCAATGCAAATCTTTGCATCTTTAACTCTGCCACCTCCAGCTCTGTCTCCTGTGCCACCGTCTCCAACCCATAAAACATAGCTGGTCTCACTACCGTCCTGTGGACCTTCCCTTTCACTATTGCAATATTGTATAATATACCCTTTAGAATGTGATAGAATGGGAGATTGCCACACTTTAGGTTTGCTAATACCAATCAATCATCACTTGAATGCCACGACCAGGTGAAGTATTATTGCTGACCATGGTCATCCCTTCATGGCCACTAATGACCCATCTTCTAATGCAGGGGACCCCAACTCCGGTCCTGGAGGGCCCCAGTGGCTGCAGGTTTTCAGTCTAACCCTTTTCTTAATTAGTGACCTGTTTTTACTGCTAATTAACCATCAGGAGTGGGGAGTCGGTCTGCCTCTTTGTTTTGGAGTGTAACTTGCCTCCACTTAGCTAGTGATACCTTTTGGTTTATTGATTTGTAAAGTTTGTCCTGTTTCACTACTACATGGGCAGAGCTGCAGGGGACGGCTAGTCTTCCATAACTCTGTGATGGCCAGTGTGGTGTGCTGTGCTGGGCTGGTAACATCACTTCAAGAGAAGGCCACTGAGCCAGCAAGCTAATTATAAGGGCATACTTAGTTATGGAACACACTCTGGACCTCCTGGATACTGTAGGAGAAAACAGCATGAAAACAAAACTGAGTGCCGTTATGAACAGTGCTGCACACCCTCTCTCTCTCTCTCTGTGACACAACAATACTAAAGGACTTTTAGCTAACAAACAATTCAGCAGGAGTGGGTCAAGAAACGTTACGGGGGCTCCTTCATACCAACAGCAATACACTTGCATAATGATTTTCTGTGAATGTGATTTGAAGCCTAAAACGGATCATTTTCACTCTGTCACATTTTTCTCTTAAGTGTTTTATTAAATCAAATAGTGCATGATGAATCCACACTGGTGTAAATGGAAATAAGTTAGATGGAAAAATGCTGGCTCCTTTTGTCATTTGCATTGCACTGCTAATAAGTAGCCATTAAAGCAGTGAATGCAGCCGCTTAAGACTGAAATAATAAATTAAGGATGTGGAACCTTAACAAGCGAGACCCCTAAAATGAAGAATTAAAATGTCACTTGAGCAATAAAGTGCTTCATCAGCAATAATTGACTTCTCATTAAGAAACTGGGTTGGAACAAAAATCTGCAGCCACTGTGGCCCTCCTGGACTGACACTGCCCACCCCTGCTCTAGGAAAAGGAGGAAGAAGAAATTAATGTAGTCCAGATTAACTATACCCGAGTAGAACACAGAAACAATTAATGCCAATGATGTAAGTGGCCAATATGTTCCAAGTGATTTGATTATAGGATGCAAAGGGGGTCTTTAGTAATGGCATGGCGACACATTACCAGACAGCTTTAGGGAGCTGGGTATGATTCCCAATATGTTCACTGTCAAAGCCTTTCTCTGGTGCTAAGTTTTATCAGTAAGTGAGGCTATCCTATGGTTAGATATATAGGTGTGGCTTTGTGTGTGTGTGAGGGTGACTCGCGCTGGCTTGACCACCCATCCGGGGTTGGTGTTTGCATTCCACCTAGTACAGCTGTGGTAGGCTTTAGCTTCCTCTGAACTTGAAATGGATAATCAGCTTCAAATAACGGATCAAGCAATGCTGCAGTTTTCTTTTTAGTCAGCTGCAATTTGCACAGTAGTTAATCGTCTGATATTAAAATGTAATTCGCTTCCATCCATCGCTGCAATTATTTTTCCAATCCTCATCTTGGATCGCGGTCGCGCCTGGACGGGAGGGAAGTACAAGTATGCACACCCACACAGTGACTCTCCATGAGCCAATTTAGAGTCGCTGATTAAGTAAACAAAGAAAGACATTCTATTGTTTTTTGTTTTTTTTTTACCCAAAATTGGTTAATCTGCTTGAATGACTAGCGATCCATAACTTTGAATTAGAGTGGATTCGGAATCTTGGAGCGGCTGAGTTTGCTATTGTTTTGGACGAAACTAAAATAAAAAAAAACTGCAGGAATTGGTATACTAAGGAATGGAATATTATGACTTACGCACACAGATCCTCGTTAAGGAAATTCTTTATGATCATACCTTTGGCACAAAAATATTGACTGTAGTTTTAAATTCTCCTTCACAGCAATCTCTTCATAAGCCATAGCGATAGCGGCGGAATCTGTATAATGATGCATTGTGGGCCTTGTAGTTTCAACGGGCAAGCAACTAACACTACAGTCTGATAATGCATATTGCAAAGTGCAGTCCTCCAGGGCGTAAATGTACATAAACACAAGTCTTCTCTCTGAATAATACGTTGCTTCTATATCTAATCTTTTTAATAATATTTTCATTTTTTTTACTCTGTTACCCTAAAGCGAGTCATAGGTATCTGGAACATTGCATTATGGGATTTGTAGTTTAGCTAAAAGTGCGCGTCGCACTGTAAACCAGTATGTGATGTGTCTTTGAACTACATATCCCGAAGCGCAATTTTCTTCGTTTACAAACGCCAAAGAATGGCGGCCCCTTTGGTACGAGCATGTGGATTCTGTGCTGTCAAACTGCAGCGGGGAGGCTGGTGTTCAAAATATGTTCTTATTTCCACAAATACGTTCGCTTTCACAATAGTACGACCAACTACCGTGTCTTCGCAAAGTAAACCGTCACCCCGAAAAAAGTAAGTGCCCGTGCTGTTTTGCCTTAACTTTTCAAGCTGTGTATGACTTTGAGAAATACCGTTTACGAGTTTCAGCTGTCTGATATTTATCACCTGTATTTTTAAAACGCAAATGAGTCATTAAACTTAAATCCGTTTAGTCACGGTAGTTTCAGTTCACAAATATTTATATTTAGTGATTTATAACGACTTCCTCATCAGCACTGATTCATACGGTGCCCTTGATCGCGTTTTGTACTGTTACTTATGAAATATCTGGAGTTCACTGGGAATGCGGAGTTCTGTTAAAATATATGATACTTAATTTAGGAACAGATTTAATCTTTTGTCATAGTTTACTCAAAGACTAGCGCTGCGGTGTACTTTGACATTACCTTGGCAATAACGCTGGGTCCTTACAAGTATATCATTACTTGTGTTAACAAAGCAGTAGGATTAAAACAACCCAGCAAGAGGCGGATCAAGAGAAAAGACGAGATCACAATTCACAACCTAGTGCTGTTCTGATTAAGCCCTCTGGGACCACCAGCTCCTGCCTTCATTGTCCTGCTTGAATCTGCTGCATCCCCAGGTTATTAAGGGGTGGGGCGTCTGAGTTGTCTCTTAAGTCTCCAGCTTGGGGGTGGAGCTTGGAGGCGTGTCTGACAAATAATATATTTATTCATATTAAACAGAGCTAGAGAGTCCATTTATTAAGAGGGTCATATTGCAAATAGTGATGGGTGGTCCGGCTCTTTTCAAAGATTCTTCTCTTTTGGCTCGGCTCCCTGAGAAGAGCCGGCTCTTACTGCTCCCAAATGGCTCTTCATTTAGTGTCACTCATTTTAGCCTAATTTAGCAATTATGAATGGTTTGTGTGTTGGTAAGCAATTTATTTATTCAGTGTTTTTCATAAAAACCTTATTTTTATGCATTTTTTTGTTACAAAAAAATACACAGTTACTGTTGTCTGACATTTTAATCAAACCTTTAAATGAACAACTGAACACAGAACCACAGCAAACAAATCAAGTAAATAAAGGCCAAGGTCTTAACGTTATTACACTTCAGATAAAAGTCTTTAGTGGAGGTTGGCATTCAGAAATACCAGATGCTTCAGCTTGGATGGGCTGATGCAGTTTCTTCTCTCTGTGATTATTTGTCCTGTTTGTTTGAGAAGACTGTCTGATGGTGGAGTCGGGTCCCTGAGGTAGGGATCTGCACTGGCAATCAGCAGGTTGCCGGTTCAAATCCCGTAAATGCCAAGAGGGACTCTGTTCTGTTGGGCCCTTGAGCAACGCACCTAACCTGCAATTGCTTTGTCCTGAGTATGACGTTAACCTGCAGGGAAAAACCTGTTAAAACCTGCTAAATATATATATATATATTTTAAAATGTACCAAGCAGTTATATGGGAATAATGTATTTTTTTCTTTTATCAATATTTTCATCTTGATTTTCATTCTACTTTTCTAGCTGTTCTAATTGTTTAATTAATCCATTATTTACTAATTAGTGGGTCTGACTCTAAAGTAGCTGCAGCCTTTGATTATTCCGTGTTATTTACCAGGGTGTCTGCTCTGCTCGTTTTAAGTTATCATTATTAAGATACAATGAAGGGGGAAAAACTGCACAGAGAAAGGACAAAGTATAATGAAATCAACAAAAGAGAGTTAAGCATTTAAATCTAGAGCAAAAGCAGAAATATTTATAAATGTCTTATAAATGTAAAAATCATCCTGCTATGGTTTTCTGAATGTTGAATAAAAGAAAAAAATACTAGCTAATTAAATGAGATCAGTGCTATAAGGTGTTGTCACTGAATAGGAATCTGGCTGGAACAAAAACCTGCAGCCACAGGGGGTCCCCAGGACCGACGTTGAGAACCCCTGCTCTATACAAATGTTGGCTAGAAGAGGTGAAAGCTTGGATGGCAGTGAACTTTTTAAATTTTAATGAAAATAAGACAGAGGTTATAGTTTTTGGTCCTGGAGGCACCAGTGGGTCTATTTCTACTTCTGCTCCTGTGGATTTGGGTCCCCTTGCACAATATGGTACGCCTGTTATTACGAATTTGGGTTTTAGGATAGATGAGAATTTTAGACTGGACGGTCAGATCAGTGCGGTGGTGAAATCTGTTTTTTTTTCAGCTAAGACGTTTGGCGTTCTTTCCAAAGATCAATTTACAACAGTAATCCACGCCTTCATTACAACCCGATTGGACTATTGTAATTCGTTGTATGTGGGTGTTAGCCAGTCCACCCTGTCTCGGCTGCAGTTGGTGCAAAATGCTGCTGCACGCCTTTTAACTGGCACGCGAAAGAATGAGCACATTACTCCTGTATTATCCTCACTGCACTGGCTGCCTGTTCAGTTTAGAGTTCAAATTAAGATTCTTTTATTTGTTTTTAAGTCCTTAAATGGGTTGCTCCACCCTACCTCGCTGAGCTGCTGCATATGCACTCTCCTTCCCGCTCACTCAGATCAGCTGGTCAGCTGCTTCTGGATGTGCCTAGGACTCAACGAAAGCTCAGGGGGGATAGGGCTTTTTCCGTTGTGGCTCCAAGGCTCTGGAGTTCACTGTCGATCCACATTAGACAGACCCATTTTTAAGTCTGCTCTTAAGACTTACCTTTTTGGTCTGGCGTTTGATCTTGTGTGAGCAGTTGATTTTACTCTGTGTTAACTCTGTTTAGTTGTTTTTACTATGTTTTAATTTGTTTTATTTATTGTATTTTATCTACTTATTTATTATTTTGTTTTGTTTAAATTTATTTTAGTCTATGTTCAGCACTTTGATCAGCGGCTGTTGTAGGTAAAGTGCTTTATAAATAAAGTTGACTTGACTTGACTTCGCTGTCACTTCCCCAACCTCTTCATATCTTTAAATCATTCTTGAGGCAGATTGAAGACTTACGTGCCAGCTTAAGTGAAAAATTAAAGAAAACGTACTAAGTAATTGCAACACGAACACTGACTTAATCACTTTTAACGCAAAAAGATGCCGATGAAAGTAGAGAGGAAGCGGGCCGCTAGGGTGGGAGAAGTAGAGCTGCTCAGGAAGCAGCAAGTGCATCAACCTCTAAAAAAAAAGATGCTAAACGTACAAAGAAAGAGGATGAAAACTATGAGGCTCAAGTCAAGTGAGTAACGTTCAGTGCGCTGTTACTGGTATATTAATATTGGGGCTCAGAATTGATTAAAAAAATAAACTAATTAATTGCATAAATGTATGAAACGAATCACATTTAAAACTAAAACAAGTAATTATACAATTAATACATAAATTATGAAGTAAATACACACTGAATCATAAATTTAATGTAGAGTGAACACAAAGGAATTTAAAAAAAAATAATAATGGTGTAGTTAAACTTCGGCGATGACCTTAAACCTGAACGTTTAACCAAATACTACTTGAGCAAGTACAACCTGAATTTGAATGTCTTCCTAAAAGGCAAGTTGAAAAGAAGACAATAAGAAAACGAGAGGCCAATGTATTAATTATCAAATTGGCATAGCATATGAAACAAAGATGTGTCAAATTAAAAAAAGATCCAAGCGACCGTTGACTTTGAATGCACTGCTGAAGACTGATTTAATTGTCCCACCCGTGTCTAAGAGATTTAATACTTTTGTGGTTGGTAGAATCGTGGTGTGCCTTGGGATTTTTTTGGGTTACAACAATGTGCCACCACAGAAAAGTGGATAGAAAACACAGATGTACCTACACCTTTGCTCCTGGCACCCCAAAAAAGAAAAAAGATCTCTGTAGCTGTTATCTCGCTTAAAAACTCACACTGTGCATTACTTGGATGGTTATGTTGCATTCTTTGTATAAATTAGCGAACTTACTGCAAATTAAACATCGGTACACTTCTCTTTCGCAGAATTTTGTAATTATATTAGGGCTGTCAGCACTGTAAGCTGGCTGGCAAACTGGTGAGTTAAATAAAGAGCTATTAGAGACTTATTTTGGTTTTAGTGCCACTCAAAGGTAACTTTTGTAGAACTTATGTTGTATGACATTGATCCGATCTTTTTATATAAGTATGAATTGAAAAAAAATAAAAGTCTAATTTTTACCTTTGCACCTTTTCTCTAGCATTGCACCAGAGCTGTGCCCCTGCACCCATGTCACTATGTGGCATATCGATGTGAACCACATAATGCCAAATGTTCAACCTTAATAATAATAATAATTCATTACGTTTATATAGCGCTTTTTTCACTACTCAAAGTGCTACCACATAGTGAGGACCCGTTTAAATGAAAATTGCATTTCATAACATTTTTAAAGGTATTATATAAATATGGTACTGGATATGTATGTAATTCTTATGGTACACACTTAACTTATTTGTATTATTGACTAGCAAAATACCCGTGCTTCGCAGCGGAGAAGTAGTGTGTTAAAGAAGTTATGAAAACATAACCTGATTGTCAATGTAATTGTTTTGTCACTGTTATGAGTGTTGCTGTCATCAAGGATTTGATTATCATTATTTCTTTCTTTATTTGGAGGACGTGTTGTTTTGAAGTTACATTCCGTGTTTGTCAACCGTTGTAAAGATAACAGGTTTCATTCATTTATCGAAGTGTTCACTACGCAAATCGCTACTCGTGAATGTAAGATGTTTAACAGGCATTCCCGGTATTAACTTGTGCTAAACGTACCATGGTGTGACGTAAGGGGAGCTGACTGTAAAAAGGCAAGGAGGCGTGTATTTTGAACGAAAAGGGAGAAGACAGCGAAGGAGCGGAAAAGTGAGAACTATTTAAATAAAGAGCTAGGAAGGTGAATGGAAAGAAGCAGCCAGTGGTAAAGCAAGGAAGACTTCATAAAAAGGACGGTTCGGTGCACGTAGAAGGTGTAACAATAAGCCTTATGATAATGTTCCCGCACGGAGGATTTAGAGAGACGCACTGGGAAAAGTATAATCTGAACCTCTCTACAGTTTTGTTTATTTTCGGGTTGTAATGTTCATCAAATTTACGTATCATCTGGTCCAGTGGCGGACCGTGCATCTCACACCTAGGCCTTCATTACTGCTCCGTCTGAATCAACCCGCCCCTCAAAAACTAATTTATGGTTATAAAAACCATCTTAATATGCAGAAATACAGTATAAAGAGCCTCTGCATCGCAGATAGATAACTCATGTAGCCACAATAAATGCCTTTATTGAATAGACAAACCAGGGGTGAACAAGTTCCTTTCTACTGCAGCTACAGCCGCGACACACATAAAAAACATAAATAATAACTCATAAACTTGCAATATTATTTAGGAAAATCGCAACATTTTACTCACCAAAAATTCGGATTATTTGTAAACAAAATCCATCCTCCTCTCTTTCCTCAAAAACAGCTCAATTACTCTGTCGTACAGATTATCCGTGCGCTTCAGTTGCATCATAAAGTCCCTTTCTATCGCCATTGAAGCTAATGCTGAAAGTCGAACCGGCCCTGTCGTATTTCTGGCATAAGTTTTAATTTGCTTTAGGGCTGAAAATGTCCACTCGACAGTGTACACGGGAATGGTCATCGCCAAATATACCAATGTGAACAGCTGCCCCATGCTCTCATTCAGATTTTTCTGATGAAGGAAGTCAAGGAGATCAGTGGGAGATTTTCCTGCAAAATCATCCATGACATACATTATAGTCAGTTCTGTTTTTAGCCGAGATAGATCAAAAACTGCTCCGTGGCTCTTGTGTTAAACTGGAGAAGGCTGCATGCGGGAAATTTTTCTTGTATTCCCGAAACTTCTGGGGGTCAAGGAGTGTGACAAACATCAGTTTTTCATGGTCTTGAAATCTAGTCTGTGTCTGGCAAATAATATTGTCCAGAATCCTGCCATGGAGTTGGCGGTAGTGCGCGCGAGGATCTTGCGCTCGGAGTGCCTGCGGTGTGTTCAGTGGCCTCATAGAGTTCCTCATATCGCCTTCTATCCAATCAATGGGTCTGAATACGGTGAAGTTGCCGTACGCCTGCTAGAGGGCCCTACTGACACCAACTCAAAATCTGATTGGTTGAAGCAAGAGTGTAATCGACATTTATTCTGTGGTAGAGGGCCTGCACAACGGATTGTGAAGGCCTCTCTGCCTGGTGTGGGCGAAAGAAATTGCAGACTCGACAGCAGGTGATGTTTTCCACAAGTTCTTGTTTATTCTACATCAGGAGTCACAGAAAGTAGAGATCCAGAGAGCACAGTCATTCGCAGCAGGCTGTTCCTCTGAACCCTGAACAACGGCTAGGGGGAGCTTTAAATACCCCTCTATCTTATGATTCTGTAAATGATGTAATATCTGAACTAGACATTATCTAAGTTCCCCTTAAAACATACAGGCGCCTTGCACATATGCCCTGCAATCTTATGATCTTTCTTCTTTCCTGAGCCATGTACTTTGAGGAAGTTAGGCATTGGTTAACATATTTTTGTCAGTTCAATAAATCAAGCTTTCTTTTTTACTGAAAGAGCACTGTTGTAAAACTTAATTACCAAATACACAGGGCACAAGGTGCCGAAGAGAACACTCTTCTTCTACACTGGCAACAAATGATGGCTGAAATGTGATTGGTTAAATGCTTTAATACGAAAATACATGTCTGGAAGCAGCACAACCATCGGAAAAGCTATGAAAGGAAGCGGACAGACTATTTGGAATTATTTAATAAGTATTCATGGACAAAATATAATTAACATCAGTTTGTGATTCAGATATTTTTTTAGGCCAGCAGAGAAGGCATGACTTCACCAGGTCTTTAGCATCGAGGCTTTATACCCTGCGTCTTCTCATTAAACTTGTATCTCGCGAATATCTTGTGCGATCTTGCGATGTCCACGGCTTTATTTAATTTTAGCTCAGACCCGGCACTTAAAAGTTTCTCTCACACTTTCACTGAGGGAGGGTTTCCGCAGTAGCTGCACTTATGAATATGCTAAGCACAGTCCTTCACCCGCAAATATTTACCTTATATGGGCAGGCACTCAATTACATGGGAGGCGTGATGATGCGAGACGCAACTCCGCCTCACATGGTGACCGAGCTGCAGACTATTACAGTATATGGACGAAAGTAGGTTCCAGTTATGACTGTTACGCGTAGAATTTTGAAATGAAACCTGCCTAACTTTTGTAAGTAAGCTGTAAGGAATGAGCCTGCCAAATTTCAGCCTTCCACCTACACGGGAAGTTGGAGAATTAGTGATAAGTCAGTGAGTCAGTGAGGGCTTTGCCTTTTATTAGTATAGATTTGTAATGCTAATAAAAAAAAAAGCATGAAAATGCTGCCCTGACCAAAGCAATACCAGAGGTGTTTGCTTCATTGCCGGCCCAGGATTCTACAATATTTCTTAACGTGTTGTTGGTGAAGAGAGATTTACTGATCTTGACTTTGCTGATGATGCTGTGATCTTCGCCGAGTCAATAGAGGTTGTGATCAGGTCTCTCGAGAGACTGAGTGAGGAGTCTTGAGTGTCTGGGCTTGTGAGGGTCCTGATAAAAACCAAGAGTCCAGGCCTTTAATGACCTCTTGGGCACGACAATCAGCAGTGTGTCTGTCTGCGAAGAGAGTGTCGACCTCATCGAGAGGTTTACTTACCTCAGCAGTGACATTCATGTCTCTGGTGACTCTTCCTATGAATGTCAGAAGACAGATTGGGAGAGCATGGAGGGTCATGAGGTCGCTGGAAAGGGGTGTGTGGCGCTCCTAAAATCTCTGCAAAAGGCTGAAGGTCCAAGTCTTTAGTGTCCTGGTGCTTCCTGTCTTACTATATGGTTGTGAGACATGTATGCTATCCAGTGACCTGAGATGAAGACTGGACTCCTTTAGTACTGTGTCTCTTCAGAGAATCCTTGGGTCCCGCTGGTTTGATTTTGTGTTGCTCACGGAGTCCCGAATGTTGTGAGGGAGTGTCAGTTATGGCACTACGGCCATGTGGCGAGATTACCTAAGGGTGATCCGGCTCATTGTTGAGTATCCGAGTGGCTGGACCAGGCCAAGGGGACTCCCACGTAACACCTGGCTGCGGCAGATAGAGAGTCATTTCTGGAGGGTGGGACTGGACCGCGTGTCTGCCTGATGGGTTGCCATCCACATCCCGAGTTCTTTTGTCGTGTGGTAGGTGCAGCAATGCGCTGTACCAGTGCCTGCTCCCCAACCTTACCTGACCAAAAATTAATGTGATTACTTTCCCAGGCCTAATTAATACATAGTTATATTCTCACTCAATCAATTAATTGATATTGGCAAATAAACACTATGTAAATGTAAATATACATGCAGTTTTAGATTTTAATAATTTTTAATCATAAATTAAACTACATATTTTTTTGCTGTTAAACTACATGTTTTGAGGGACGGCCAGCGGTTCATTCCAGCCATGACATCCCTGAAAGAAGAGAATGGAGGAAGGCAGCCTTTTCAGGGCACTGCATCCCCTGGGACGCTAGGTGGCAGCTCCCCTGGATGGCAACAGTTCCCCGGATTCCCTCAAAGCATCCTGGGACGTAGAGTCCATTTCCTCAGCCCTGTTGGGTGCCATGGGTGCCGCCAGGGGGAGCTCACCAAGAACCTGGGGACTCCTACTGTTATGACAGCCCGGAAGTACTTTGGAATCATGAGGGCGGAAGCCCGCAGTACTTCCGGGCTAATTGAGGAAGGATGATGTGGCATTTGACCCGGAAGAAGAGAAGGAACATTTCTGTGTCATGGACTATTTAAAGGACTGGTGAAGACCCAGCAAAGAGAGCCAGAGTTGGGTGGTTGGGTGACGAAGCTGCTGGGAGTGGAGGATTGTATTGTGATTATTATTATTATTATTATTGGAGAATTGTAGAGTGTGTGGTGCTTTGTGCACTGTATTGAAGAAAATATTAAAGAATTCTCCTTGATGCTTTTACAAGTGTGTCCTGTACGTCTGTCTGGTGGGCTTCACGGGGCAACAGCGACCCCTAGCGTCCACACTGTACTATATTTATACTTATGTTTAGTTTTTTTCGGTGTACCAGCTAGACACTCCTAATTCTTTAGGTGTAATTATAAATATTGATTGCATTTTTAATAATGCATTACTTGTTTCTTACCAAAATTTATACTGCATAACACCCACAAATAAATAAATAATAAACACAGTGCAAACATTTAAAAAGCCAAAAATGTATCAAATGTTTGTAAGATGTTTATCAAGAAGACACAAAGCTACCTTGCTGAACCATTTTACAAGTAAAACGGACTTATTTTGCTTTGAAACTAATGAGCATATTGTTTACTAAGCAGCCATTTCAAATTCTTCCTTATCTTTTCTTTTTCCACTTGACAGTGTGAGCTGCCTTAGTTAACACAGACTCGTTTAGACAGCCTCTGTTTTATTTAAAGGATAAAATTAAAAGATCTGAATTCATTAAAGTAGCTTTTCTTTTTTTCTGAGGGCACCATCCAAATATGTTGTGGATCAGAACAGATAAATGCTTTTCAGACCTTTACTTTTTTTCTTTTCAAATATAGAATACAGAAGAATAGAACAGAGCAGCATGATGGGCTTGCTGCATCACATATCCAGGTCATTTAATCCAATGTCTGCCATGCCGTGGTCACTTACTGTTCAATGTCAATGTCAATCTTCTGTCAACCTGAATTTTTCTGTCCGATCTTTTTATTATGTTTTTAAGCAGATTGTTTAATGGAATCTTGGAAAGTGAGAGGATGGATGAGGAGTGGAGATGAAGTGTACTGGTGCCGACATTTAAGAATAAAGGGGATCTGCAGGACTGTAGTAACTACAGGGGGATAAAATTGATGAGCCACAGCATGAAGTTATGGGAAAGAGTAGTGGAAGCTCAGTTAAGAAATGAGGTGATGATTAGTGAGCAGTAGTGTGGTGTCATGCCAAGAAAGAGCACCACAGATGCAATGTTTGCTCTGAGGATGTTGATGGAGAAGAATAGAGAAGGTCAGAAGGAGTTGCATTGTGTCTTTCTGGACCTGGAGAAAGCAAATGACAGGGTGACTGAGAGGAGCCATGGTATTATATGAGGAAGTAGGGAGTGGCAGAGAAGTATGTAAGAGATGTACAGGATATGTACGAGGGAAGTGTGACAGTAGTGAGGTCTACGGTAGGAGTGACGGAGGTGGGATTATATCGGGGATCGGTTCTGAGCCCTTTCTTATTTGGAATGGTGATGTACAGGTTGACAGTGGAGATTAGACAGGAGTCCACATGGGCTATGATGTTTAAGGATGACATTGTAATCTGTAACAAGGGTAGAGAGCAGGTTGAGGAGACCCTGGAGAGGTGGGAATATGCCCTAGAGAGGAGAGGAATGAAGGTCAGTAGAACCAAGACAATACATGTGTGTGAATGAGAGGGAGATCAGTGGAATGGTGAGGATGCAAGGAGTAGAGTTGGCGAAGGTGGATGCGTTTAAATACTTGGGATCAACAGTACAGAGTAATGGGGATGGTGGAAGAGAAGTGAAGAAGAGAGTGCAGGCAGGGTGGAATGGGTGGAGAAGAGTGTCAGGAGTGATTTTTGACAGACGGGTATCAGCAAGAGTGAAACGGAAGGTCTACAGGACTGTAGTGAGACCAGCTATGTTATATGGGCTGGAGACGGTGGCATTGACCAGAAAGCAGGAGACAGAGCTGGTGGAGGCAGAGTTAAAGATGCTAAGATTTGCATTGGGTGTGACAAGGATAGACAGGATTAGAAATGAGGACATGAGAGGGTCAGCTCAGGTTGGACAGTTGGGAGACAATGTCAGAGAGGCAAGATGAAGTTGGTTTGAACATGGGCAGAGGAGAGATGATGGATATATTGGGAGAAGGATGTTAAAGATAGAGCTGCCAGGGAAAAGGAAAAGAGTAAGGCCTAAGGAAAGATTTATAGATGTGGTGGGCGAGGACATGCAGGTGATGGGTGTAACAGAACTAGATGATGAGGACAGGAAGATATGGAAGAAGATGATCCGCTGTGGCGACCCCTAACGGGAGTAGCCAAAAGAAGAAGAAGAAGAAGATTAGGTTGATTGGTGTCTCTTTATTGTCTTGGTATGAAAGAATATTGGTGTCTGTGAGTGTTCAGTGGACTGGTGTTCTGTCCGTGGCTTGTTCCTGCCTTTCATCTGATGCTGCTAGAGTAGTCTCTGGCTCTCTGTTACACCTGACTGCAGAAAAAATGTTCTGAAAAATTTATGGATAGACAAAAACCATGTGTAAAGTTATTGTACAGTATTTAGTTAAAGGAATTTTCCATCCAAAAACACTTTTTTATACGTTACTTACCCCATGTAGATTGTAGTGGTAGCAGAGGTAAAACTTTTTAATCTCATGTTCCATGCACAATGGTGATAACAGACTTTTTCAGATAGAATAGATATCTTTGGTGTCCAAAACTTAACAACACCAAACAATAACAAAAAAGTCGACGGGAAAAAACCTCACATTACTCACATCACGTATTCCACATGTGAAGTCATCCCTTTGTATGCTCACAGTAGGTAAAAAGCATTCCTTTTTACTAAAAAATGTTGTTAAATAAACCACACTCAGATGTGAATGAGCATTTGAGTTGCAGACCTGCCAGAAGTGGTTTATCTATACTAATAAAAGGCAAAGCCCTCACTGACTCACTCACTCACTGACTGACTGACTGACTGACTGACTGACTGACTAACTCATCACTAATTCTCCAACTTCCCGTGTAGGTAGAAGGCTGAAATTTGGCAGGCTCATTCCTTACAGCTTCCTTACAAAAGTTGGGCAGGTTTCGAAATTCTACGCGTAATGGTCATAACTGGAAGGTATTTTTCTCCATTTACTATAATGGAGTTGAGCTTGACCACCGTGGGGGCGGAGTTTCGTGTGACATCATCACGCCGCCCACGTAATCACGTGAACTGACTGTCAACGCACTATGTAGAAAACCAGGAAGAGCTCCAAAATACGCTGAAGAAAACATGCATTATATAATTGAGAAGGCAGCGAAACAATAAGAAGCGAGCGAGTGACATATACTACCATATTCATCAGTACAGCTACTTCGGAAACAAAGCAAGGTATAAACCTAAACTTTAAATTAAGTTAATAGACAGGCTGCCGCTGGCGTTTTTCGTGCCCACGGGTAATGCGGGATACAAGTTTAATGAGAGAACGCAGGATATAAACGAGAGTTTTGATCACTTTGTAACTAAGTTAAAATTGCAGGTGAAGGGGTGTCCTTATGCAAATTCCGAGAGACTGTGTTTGTGGGGGATTGACAGTTAAGGCGGGTGGGGGAGTCATGTCATCATCTCCCCTCCCATTTACCTCATTTCGCTCTGAGCTGAGCTTCGCGGCTAATGCCGTCTTCCGAAGCAACTTCATCACACTGCCACCAAATACTCACAGAGAAATCCACAAGTTAATACACACGCTGTCTCTAGACTTTCTCCACACTGAATCCTCCAGGCACTACTTACAAAAGGTTACATTGACAATCGTGTTACGTTATTTTTAAAATGTTTAATTTTCTTAGCACAAGCACAGCTGAGAAGCTTCAATGCATGTGCTCCATAACGCGTTAAAAAATAATGCATTTAATCACACTTTGCATTACAATCAAAGGGGAACTTTTGTCAATGCATGATTTCCTGGTACACCGATTACATTGATCAGCGCATCCCAATTCATTTTAGCCTCGCACCACCTTGGTTTGAGAAGAAGTATGAAAAAATATGAGGTTAACACACAAAAACAGATCACCAATTCAAGCTTTATGAATAATCGATTTGCCATCAATAATTGTTTTGGTAAAGCCATACTCAGTGTAATCCTCCTTCCATTTTATAATTTTTCCGCCACTAGCCATGATTAAATGAACGGTAAAAAAGTAAGAGCGAAGCGAGGGTGACTTATTTAGGCAGGCATATATATGACAGCAACACTCATGACAATCATGTTAAGTTATTATTAAAATGTTTCCTTTTCTTTTTCATTACTTCTTTAACACACTACTTCTCCGCTGCGAGGCGCGGGTATTTTGTATATGAATGACCTCCAAAGAGCGCGGAGACTTTTGATCATGTGAACGTGTCTGCAAAAACTGGCGTCTCCTGCCCAGCAAAAGTCGAGCAGCCGGCGCGCGCGCATAGCTGTGCCGGCCTTTGAGACGCTGACTGCGCTTCTGCCTTAACTCAAAGTGAGCACTTTTAATTTTTTTCATCCTCCCCCTGAGCTATAGCCCAGACAAGTGCAAACACGGGACCCCTTTTCTACACCGCGGCAAAATAATATTAAGGCGCTTCGCACTTTATTTTGCACGTATACGATTATGAGGTCGTCAGCTCGGATTATGAAGACACGCACAGGAGTGAAGGACTGACAGTGCCATCACAGCCGATTAATAGCTGGGACGTCTCACCAGTCTGCACAAGACCCACCGCGACTGTCCCCAAAAGGCGCTCATATCGTCAGCGAACACATCTCTCTATACTTTATAAAAGAAAAAGGCAACTTTCCTTTCTTTACACCTTTTTTCCTTTTATCCCAAACCAAAGCCTTTCTCTCTTAACACTGCAGAGGACACAAAACTAATTTTCTTTAATTGCTGGTAAGGCACATTACCAGAGGCAGAAATTTGGACTTTCACATAGAAAATGTAATTTCTATACCACAGCCGTCGTGTAGCGCCTTTCAAAAGGGATCTACTACCGAGAGATGATCCATATACATTTTAGCTGCTGTTAGTACTACTTACCTGTTCTGTTATACCGTCTTTAAAATGTAGTTTACCCGCAACCACTTCAGTAGTGCTCAATGTACCTTTACTTCTTAAAACGTTAATGTTTTACTGTTTAATAACTTATAGACTACATTTTATTATTTTTCCCTTGCACTCAGTGATCAAAGCTATACGCACACATATAGACACATACATATATATATACACATATATATACAGTATATATACCTGTGTGTATGTTTGTATGTATGTATATACACACACACACACACACACACATACATACATACATACATACATACATACATACATACACACACAAATTATATATATGTGTGTGTCTGTGTATGTATGTATGTATATGTGTGTGTATATATGATGTAGATAGGTATGCATATATATATATATGTGTATATATAGATATGTATATATGTATATAGATATGAAGATATGTATGTGTATATGTATATATGTATGTATATATATATGTAGACTCAAACCCATTATGACAGCAGCAATCCAAGCTGTGAGAAAACAGTAAAAAGGAGGCGTGTCAGACGTCGTGGTACATTTTCTGATGCAGCTAGACGAAAACAACTTTGTGACGCTGCCGCCAAATACACAAAACAATTACTTTGACAATTATGTTACGTTATATTTAAAATGTTTCCTTTTCTTTTTCTTTCCTTCTTTAACACACTACTTCTCCGCTGCGAAGCGCGGTATTCTGCTAGTTTAACAATATTTTAGTAAAAATGCATGCCTTTGGGACATTACGAGCATACGACTGGATGATTTAACATGTGGCTTAGGCGACATGAGTAACGTGAGATTTGTTTAATGAATGTTTTGCTACTTTTCGCTGTTGTCCAACATTGGTCACCATAGACACCTGTTCTATCAGAAAAATTGTTATCTCAGTTCTGCATGAAAATATGAGGTTAAATAATTTTATTGGCCATCACTACAAATTACATGGGGTGAATAACATTAAAATTCCCTCTAGGGATTATTCCTTTAAGAACCTGTCTTTTATGACTGTTTCCATATGGTTAATTATGCCTTCCCTTTTACTGTATATTTCTTTTTAAGATGAAAAACAGCAAATACTTACCAGTCAGTCACAAATGCCATCCATTAGCAAACTCCCGTAATCCAGTTCAAGATCCTGGAGAGCCAAAGCCTGTCCCAGAGGCTTTGATTAGCTAATGATTGTAATGATTAAGAGTGACTAGTTCAGTATCTTTTGCCCTTGTGAGCTCTAATTGGTTTATTCATAAATGTTTTCTTTCAAAGAAAGGAGGATAACAAAATAATTTCTATGTTTGAATCCTAGACATACATGTTTTAATTTTTCTTAAGAAAATAGTGTGCTTTTGGATTGGCATGATATGAATAGACATGGAAAGGAAATGTTTAATTTTGACATACAATTTGAATTTCACACAGAGAGTACTGCCAATGGAATGACTTTATTATACAGGGGCACTGCCCAGTACTTACAGAATACAACAACTCTACTGACTGGCATCGTTCATAACCAGAAAATACCTTGCAGTTGTGTTCGCCATGAAGGTTGCCATTTAAAATAAAAAACGAATTGATTGACACTCATCTGGCAGATTTGTGTATATGAAAGGATATTGTCTTGATTAAGGTCATAAGATGAAGAGCTGAAACATAATAACAGGTAGTTATAACTTTAAGTAAAATTGTGTTCCACTACAGTGGCTTCTATAAGCTTCAATCTCTGCAACTGGCAGGGTAGTAAGGCAGTTTACAACTGGGGTCCATGGACCGTTAAGCACAGAACACAATTTCTTGGAGCGTGACGGGTGCCTATTAATCTGCACCGCTTTTCTGTTCAGTAGTCATAATGAGCCTCACTGGTATGGCTACTGGTTATATAATCATTTTTGCCTCTGGTCTCCATTTTTCTGTGTAAAGCAAGGTTAAAGTCTGGCTTTCTTTTTTTTTAGATTTGTTTGTGTCATGAGAGTATTTTAATGAAACTCTTTAAAGTGTAGCTGTCCTTTTATTTATGTATACATATGTGTGTGTGTATATATATATATATATATATATATATATATATATATATATATATACACACTCTATATATATAAAATCCTAAGCCTAAAAGTGCAACGATATTGTTTAACGATTTTATGTGACGTTTTTATGTCATGTTTTTTGTCACTCTTTAAATCAGGCTTATTTTAAAACCTACATATATATGTTTGGTATCATTCTTTTTAGAATTTATCGAAATTTATTGTGATGTTGTTATATTTTCAGATTCTTATTCTGTTTTTAAATTATAAACTACAAAATATGAAGAATTCACGCCTTGTGAGACGAGACTTTGTTGGCAAGAGATTTAACCACACCCGGGGCCAGAAATAAAAGACAAAGAGTAGGACAGCTGCTGTACAAGCTTTGAAATGTTCGAAGCGCTGCGCAAGATGCAGATCATGAGGCACAGCAGCAGCATGTCAGCAGCTGATCGAGCAAAGAGGAGGTAAAAAAAGAACTGTACAGTATTTGTTTCCCATTGTATGTCCGTTTAAGAGGAGGTTTCAGAGTAGTGACCACACCTCTTTGGTGTGTGTTCAGCCCCCCTCTTCACAGCGCAAGCGGCAGACTGGCCGCAACAGGGGGTTGGGCGCCAAAGGCGCCAGTGGGGCTTGCCTCCCTAGTATTTATATATGTGTGTGTATACAGTATTTCACAAAAATGAGTACACCCCTCACATTTTTGTAAATATTTTATATCTTTTCATGGGACAACACTGAAGATATGATACTTTGATACAATGTAAAGTAGTCCATGTACAGCTTGTATCACAGTGTAAATTTGCTGTCCCCTCAAAATAACTCAACACACCGGCATTAATGTCTAAACCGCTTGCAACAAAAGTGAGTATGCCCCTAAGTGAAAAATGTCCAAATTGTGCCCAATTAGCCATTTTCCCTCCATAGCGTCATGTGACTCGTTAGTGTTACAAGGTCTCAGGTGTGTTAAATTTGGTGTTATCGCTCTCACACTCACTCACACTGGTCACTGGAAGTTCAACATGGCACCTGATGGCAAAGAACTCTCTGAGGATCTGAAAAAAAGAATTGTTGCTCTACATGAAGATGGCCGAGGGTATAAGAAGATTGCCAACACCCTGAAACTGAGCTGCAGCACGGTGGCAAAGACCATACAGAGGTTTAACAGGACAGGTTCCACTCAGAACAGGCCTCACCATGGTTGACCAAAGAAGTTGAGTGCATGTGCTCAGAATCATATCCAGAGTTGATCTTTTGAAAATAGACGTATGAGTGATGCCAGCATTGCTGCAGAGGTTGAAGGGGTGGGGGGGTCAGCCTGTCAGTGCTCAGACCATACGCCTGCCGCACAGTGCATCAAATTGTTCTGCATGACTGTCATCCCAGAAGGAAGCCTCTTCTAAAGATGATGCACAAGAAAGCCCGCAAACAGGTTGCTGAAGACAAGCCGACTAAGGACATGGATTACTGGAACCATATCCTGTGGCCTGATGAGACCAAGATAAACTTATTTGGTTCAAATGGTGTCAAGCGTGTGTGGCGGCAACCAGGTGAGGAGCACAAAAACAAGTGTCATGGTTTGGATCTGCATGGGGGCTGCATGAGTGCTGCTGGCACTGGGGAGCTATAGTTCATCGAGGGAACCGTGAATGCCAACACGTACTGTGACATACTGAAGCAGAGCATGATCCCCTCCCTTCGGAAACTGGGCCGCAGGGCAGTATTCCAACATGATAATGACCCACCACCAAGGCGACCACTGCCTTGCTAAAGAAACTGAGGGTAAAGGTGCTGGACTGGCCACACGTCTCCAGACCTAAACCCTATTGAGCATCTGTGGGGCATCCTCAAACGGAAGGTGGAGGAGTGCAAGGTCTCTAACACCCACCAGCTCCATGATGTCGTTATGGAGGAGTGGAAGAGGATTCCAGTGGCAACCTGTGAAGCTCTAGTGAACTCCATGCCCAAGAGAGTTAAGGCAGTGCTGGAAAATAATGGTGGCCACACAAAATATTGACACTTTGGGCACAATTTGGACATTTTTCACTTAGGGGTGTACTCACTTTTGTTACCAGCGGTTTAGACATTAATGGCTGTGTGTTGAGTTATTTTGAGGGGACACCAAATTTATACTGTTATCCAAACTGTACACTGACTACTTTACATTGTATCAAAGAGTCATATCTTCAGTGTTGTCCCATGAAAAGATATAATAAAATATTTACAAAAATGTGAGGGGTGTACTCACTTTTGAGGGATACTGTATATATATATCCTTATATATAATTTGATACTATCCATATGTATGGTGTTCGCGTCAATACCTCAACTCAATACAAGTTAGAACCATGCAATGGGACTCTGCCTCTGTAGTTAGAACATAACGTGGCAAACATGGATGCAGTATTGCATGATTGGCTTAGAATGTTCGAATGCTACAGTGACGCCGCTGGACTGCTGAGTATAGTAAATCGGTGTTGTTTCGAGCAGATAACAGTAAGTTCGGTTGGTTTTTGGAACGTTGGTTTGGTGGGGCGTACTTTCCAGGACTAACATTGTTGACTGACTTAAACCCTTCGACAGCTCTGGAACCGTAAGTAATTTATAACGTATCGCTATTTGCTTGGTCCGTCGAATTCTATCTTTGGGCAGTTCGATTTTGGCATCCATCCTTCTGACATCTATTGTTATTACTCCGACTCTGATTAGAGTCGTAAAATATGGTTTGTTTTGAAAATTTGTTTGCCGCAAAAAATCAAATGAGGTGCGCCAAAGAGCTGAGTTCACGTCTTGCAGCCCCGTTTAAACAGGAAGCTCTTCATTACATCCGCCGAAAAGGTCTATTTTAAGCACAAATCAGTTCCATGATAACAAAATCATTTCAAGGACTTAAAAAAACAAATAATTCTTTGCAGAGAAAGTATGGATTTCACAAACGTAGAATTTGTAGCCCAATTCGATCGGGCTCCCAGTCGCTAGTGTATATATATATATATATATATATATAATATATACAGTAGGGGGCTTTGCCCCCTGCTCGCTTTGCAAGCCCACCCCCTCCCTGCCATCCCAGGGTGCACCACACGCCAGCCACTTCGTGTCTCTGCCGTTTGCATTGTGAAGGGGGTGGTTGGAGATGCGGACGGATCACCTGCTTGCTTACTGCTCCTCTTGCCGTGCTGTGTGTTCTGCTTTTTGCACTGCGTGTCGATCATTTCAAAGCCTGTACAGCAGCTGTCCTTTGGTCTCACTGCTTTGTCTCGTGTGACGTTAAAGTGTCTCTTGCAGGACGTCCAGGCTGAATTACTTTCCTTAGTTTATGAATTTGCACATAGATTATTATTGTTCTCTTGTGCATCCTTTTTTGCCTTCTTTTCTCTCCGACGCTTTTGTGTTTTCATTTCGACATGCTGCACTTTCTTCTTCGCGTAGTCGTTCATGTGCCATCTAGAACGTATACCATGTTTAAGAACTGGATGCCCTATAAAAGGAGACAGTTACCACCACTCAATGGCCGGAGTCGGGAGGAAGTGGACAAAGCTCTTGAGGAGGAGTGGAGGCGGAAGGACTGGGGGTAGAAAGGACTTTGTTGGTGTGTGCTGTGTGTGCTGTGGAAGGCAAACTGTAAATACGAACCGTGTGTTGTTTGCTAAACCTGTGTCCTGCCTGTCTGTGTCAGGGTAAGGGCGGCTGTACGCACCCTGGGCTTCATAAATGGCATCCCAGTTTTCCTTTAACACACTAATTGCCATAGTGATAATAGGTACACTTTTTTCTGACACTGGTAGAAATCACATTAATATACTAATTAAATGTATTTTGTTTTTGAGCAAAACTCACAATACAAAATTATTTTCTAATAAAAAAATCTATTTGAGGTATAAAACAGGAAATTCTTTGAGCACGTCACCTATTAGGATAACGGCTTTGTGCATGCCATCTGCACGATAATTTGCAAGTTCGATTTTGCACTATTTGTTGCAATTGTATCTCTCAGTTTCCATTTGAACTTCTTAGTGGTGAGGCACCAGTCGCTGATAGATATTCAGATTTTTGTGGTTCTTTATATTGGCGTGGACCGGTGATGATTCATTCGTTTTTTACATTTAAGATTTCTTATTTAAAGATTTACCAATGTTTTTTTTTCTTCTCCTAGAGTGTATATAAACACAGGGAACTCCAGTTTCTGTATTACATCTTGCCTGAAGAAGGGGCCTGAGTTGCCTCGAAAGCTTGCATATTGTAATCTTTTTAGTTAGACAATAAAAAGTGTCCTTTTGCTTGGCTTTTCTCTACATTCATAATCGCTAACACGGTACAATACCCTAGAACTATATGACTTTTAATAAATAGTTTGTAACTGATTCCAGTCAATTAGCATTCTGTGCAACATCTGCTAAAATGTGAGTGTTTTAGAACAAAAACACTAATTAATTACAATGTTCTTTAATCTTAAATTCAGAAACTAGTCTCTTTTTTATTATTTCAATGTTTTACTGTATGCAAATCAGATTACAAGTGCTATTGAACCTCAAGGGGACATCGGTTTGCTTCAGCAACAACATTGAACATAAAACATGCTTTGCATAAGTAATACTTCTTATTCGTAAGTAATAATTCATTTCTTTTTCTTTCATCCTGTCACAGTGATCCTAAGCAGTGGGTTGGAGTTGTCGGACTTGAAATTCATGCCCAGATCCATTCTAACACCAAACTTTTCTCAGGTGCCCGAGTCCAGTTCTCTGCCCCTCCGAATTCTTTGGTTTCCTTTTTTGATGCATCCCTCCCAGGTACATTGCCTGTAAGTTAATCTCTTTTCTGTTTTGCCTATTGTAAAGTTTTGAATTGAACTAAGTCTTTGTGTTCAGAAATCTTTTAATCGTATGATTTAACTTGCTTTCCATTTGACGTAGGTAGATGGGGACATCCATTGGGTACTATGGATGGTAACCCACTCTTGCACTGTAGCAGTCATCTTTGTAATCCATCCTTACACATCCGTCCTTCCTTTGTAATCCATCCAGTAATCTCCATACTGTCCAACGCACCAGACTCTCCACCCTGTCCTTCAGTGTTATGGCCAACTCTGGAATTCTCTTCCTCAGTCTCTCCGAGTTTACTCCTCTCTCTCCACCTTTACATTTCAACTCAAAACTTTCCTCTTCGATGAGCTTTTGTCTTCTGTGTGATCTTTTTTTTTCTCCCTCTGTATGTAAAATGTCCTTGGATTTGTGAGAGGTGCTCTATGAATGTAAATTATTATTATTTACTAGCCAACGCCCGCTGTAGCATACGGAGGTGTAAGAATAGGAACGGAAAACAGTGAGAAAGGAATTCAGAAATCAAGAAGAAAGAAATACTTCTTGAAAGACGCAGTTGTGAATAGGTTTTTTTGCTGGAGACGATTTGTGTCAAGAAATAACCCACTGATAGGAACAGACAGTTGCTGGATCACGGAATAGAGATAACGTTATACAAAAACCCGTCGACAAAGAAGATACTGTTGTTCATTTTATAACAAAGGCTTAGGAAACAACCGTCACAGTTTAACGAAAATAGCAAGGAGAGAAACAATAGCAAGGAGCGAAACCAATGCCAATGGTCGAGAGCATAGACATATATAGATAGACGGCGCATTCACTGTGTTGCCCAGTCGACAAGATACGTCAGCGCGTCTGCCCTATTGCGAGTGGCAAAAGTGCAATTAAACTGATACAGGTAGACATGGAAACTGAGTTTTCTGATGAAAAAACAGTAACGTTTAAAACAGTATCGTTTACATACAACAGACTTTGGCGAATCGTTTACATGCAATTATTTATATCCATTTATACACTAATAATGGCAATTATTAAATTAAATAATTCCTCCCATATAAGTAACATTTCTCGGACTGCCTTTTTCCATCTCCAAAACATTTCTAGACTTCGTCCTGTTCTTACGCAACACAGTACTGAAGTATTGGTTAATGCCCGAGTCACTCATGTATAGATAACTATAATGCTATTCTGTCTGGCATCCCACAAAAACTTATCCATCGCTTACAACTTATTCAAAATTCTGCTGCCAGGATAATAACCTGCTGTTCTAAATCACTGAACATATTACACCTACTCTCTCTCAACTTCACTGGCTCCCTGTGAAGTTGTGAATAGGTGTTTTGCTGGAGACGACAGTTGCCGGATCCCGGAATAGAGATGACATTGTACAAAAACCCGTTGACAGAGAAGATACTGTCATTCATTTTATAACAAAGGCTTAGGAAACAACCGTTGCAGTATAACGAAAATAGCAAGGTGTATGGGAGGTCGCAGGCAGCGTCGGGAAGGTTTTGGAAGAGAACGAATGGGAATCGAGAAATGGCGTGTCGGCTGCGTGTGGGTGGGACTAGTTTTGAAGAGGAGCCGCAGGCAGTGTGGGGATGGGTTTGGAAGAGGACGAATAGGAATCGAGAAATGTTCTGGGCCTGCACCAAATTAACATTATTCTGGACAAAAATTTTTAATTACCTCTCAGACAGCCTTGGACTCACAATCCCTCCTAACCCATTAACAGCTGCGTTTGGGGTTCTTCCAGAGGGGCTTAAAGTGGAGAAAGACAAACAAATTGTGATTGCATTCACTACACTTTTGGCACGCAGACTTATTCTGATAAACTGGAAGAACCCAAACTCTCCTCTTTTAAAGTCAGTGGGAAACCGATGTGTTATATTATTTGAAATTGGAAAAAATCAAATACTCAGTTAGAGAATCTGTACAGACTTTTTTCAAAATGTGGCAGGATCTAATCAGTAATATTTTAAAATAAGTTCATGAAGCACAGAGAATTTATTAATTAAGGTATGTTTAAAAGCCGTAAAATTTTTACGCCGTTTGGCTTGCTCTCTCTCTCAAGGGTGGGGATCAATCTGTTCTTAACTCAATTTTTCTTTGTGTAAAAACTTGATTGCTTTGTATGGATTGCAATAAAATTAATAAAAAAAAAAAAAAGGAATCAAGAAATGCCGTGTTGGCTGCATGTGGGTGGGACCAGTTTTGAAGTGGAAGCAGGACGAACCAGAAGAGAAATATATATAAGAGATTTATGTTTTTTTCCCATTCTGTTGTATGTATAACATCAAAACTTCAGACAGAGGAGTCTCTGTTCTGTTTGGGAACTTCAAAACACTCACATTTCTTTGTTCCTCATAGCTGCATTATATGCATTGTACAGGTGCATCTCAATAAATTAGAATATTATCAAAAAGTTAATTTATTTCAGTAATTCAATTCAAAAAGTGAAACTCCTATATTCTATAGATTCAATACACATAGAGTGATATATTTCAAGCATTTATTTCTTTTCATTTTGCTGATTATGGCCTACAGGTAATGAAAACTCAAACTTCAGTATCTTAAAAATTAGGATATTACATAAGACCAATAAAAAAAAAAGATTTTTATACAGAAATGTCGGCCTACTGAAATGTATGTCCACGTACGCACTCAATACTTTGCATGAATGACTGCATCAGTGTGGCGTGGCATGGAGGCGATCAGCCTGTGGCACTGCTGAGGTGTTATGGAAGCCCAGGATACTTTGATCGCGGCCTTCAGCTCGTCTGCATTGTTGGGTCTGGTATCTCTCATCTTCCTCTTGATAATACCCCATATATTCTCTATGAGGTTTAGGTCAGACGAGTTTGCTGACCGATCAAGCACAGTGATACATACCATGGTCATTAAACTAGGTATTGGTACTTTTGGCAGTGTGAGCAGGTGCCAAGTCCTGCTGGAAAATGAAATCCACATCTCCATAAAGCTCCACGTCAGCAGAGGGAAGCATTAAGTGCTCTAAAATTTCCTGGTAGATGGCTGGCTGTGCTGACTTTGGACTTGATAAAACACAGTGGACCAACACCAGCAGATGACATGGCTCCCCAAATCATCACTGACTGTGGAAACTTCACACTGGACCATCAAACAACTTGGATTCTGTGCCTCTCCACTCTTCCTCCAGACCCTGATTCCCAAATAAAATGCAAAAATTATTTTCATCTGAAAAGAGGACTTTGGACCACTGAGCAACGGTCCAGTTTGTTTTCTCCTTAGCTCAAGTAAGATGCTTCTGATCTTGTCTCTGGTTCAGGAGTGGCTCGACACAAGGAACGCTGTGACAGTTGTACTCCTTGGGAATCTCCCCCAAATTCTTGAAAGGGCTGTGCTTCACAATCCTCTCAAGGCTGTGGTTATCCCTGTTGCTTGTGCTCCTTTTTCTGCCACATTTTTTCCTTCCACTCCACTTTCCATTAATATGTTTGGATACAGCACTCTGTGAAGAGCCAGCTTCTTTAGCAATGACCTTTGGTGGCTCACCCTTCAATGACTGTCTTCTGGACAACTGTCAAGTCAGCAGTCTGATTGTGTGGCCTACTGAAGCAGACTGAGAGACCATTTCAAGGCTCAGGGCACCTTTACAGGTGTCTTGGATTAATTAACTGAGTGGAGTGGGACACCAGCAGTCTACAATATTGAACTTTTTCACAATATTGTAATTTTCTGAGATCCTGAATTTTGGGTTTTCATTACCTGTAGGCCATAATAACCAAAATGAAAAGAAATAAACACTTGAAATATATCACTCTGTATGTAATCTCCTCTCTATATATAAAATCCTAAACCTAAAAGTTCAAGCAATGTCTGTCCTGAAGAGCCGCAGTGGCTGCATGTTTCTTAATGAGACGTCAATTATTGCTGATGAAGCACTTATTGCTTAAGTGACATTTTGTTGCTTCATTTTAGTGGTCTCACTTGCTAAGGTTCCCCACCCTTAATTGCTTATTTTAATCTTAAACAGCTGCATTGACTCTGTTTAATGGCTGCTTATTAGCAATAAGATGTCAATGATAAAGCAGCCAGCAGTTCTCCATCTAGCTTGTTACCATTTACATCTCTGTGTGTTCATCATGCACTGTTGGATTTAATAAAACAATTAATAGAAAAATGTGACAGACTGAAAATTACCCGTTTTGGGCATCAAATCATTTTGATATCCTTAGAAAGGAAAAAAATCTACGATATAAGAACCTTACATTGCAGACTAACAAGCCATAAAATTAAATAAGGTCTGAGATTGGAAAGGATTGGTTTATAATTAAGCAATTGGGTTGGAATGAAAATCGCTCTCCTGGACCGACATTGCCCACCCCTGCTATAGTGGAATGGCAGAATGCAGTGAAGTACATGACTATGTGCCCCCTCAATAGGAAATCGCAGTGTTAGCTTAATGTTTATCTTCTTCTCTAGTCTTCAGCCATCTTCCAGATACCACCAATATTTAACTTAATGGTGTGATGTGCCTTAGTTTATTTACTTGACTTATCAAGGTAAACTAATGACTATCATGTATGCTCAGTGTGGCCTACTGGTTAAGGCTTTGCATTTGAAACCCTGAGGTTAAGGTTTCAAATACCACTACTGACTCTGTGTGACCATGAACAAGTCACTTCACCTTCCTGTGCTCGATTTATATTGATGGGGTGAGAATGTATTTCAAATGTTGTAAGTCACTTTAGATAAATGAATTTGGCAGATCTACCTACTGTATATAAAAGTCAATGTGTGGAAGTATGCATGTTCCAGCATCACGTTTGAATGGCTGGAGTGGTTTTCATGAAACTTGGTACACATGTTTCTCATTGGTCAACTAAAAATACTGTCGGATGAAATCAACCCTAACCCCCCCCGGGTAGGGTGGGGGCCGATCTTGGGTACCACCAGAGGGCGAACTGGAGGTGACTGCCAGCATTCTTTATGTTTGATGCAGCACCGCGCCTCTGTTGCTTTTGAAATTAAATAGAGTTGCCGACTTGACATCCCAGCTATTTTTTAGGACTCATTCTATCTTTGTGACTCGAACAGCCATATCTATATCTTATTTATATAAACGTCTACGCGTGGAAGTGTGTGCCTATCTGGCCCAGAAGTGAGAGGTAGAGTCGAGGTAAGGGCTGCAGCTCCGAGGATGCGCAAGCGAGGCCAGCACACCGGCAAAAGGAAACCTCCGAAGAAAGACAGTCACTTAGCTGCTAATGCACAAACGATACGAGCGTGTCAGCAACACAAATCCTCCTTAGCCAAATACCACTAAGTCCCTCATCATGAAATCTCCCAAACCATGAGGACTTGGGACGTGAAATTTGGAAAGTAGGTTACCCTTGGCCCTTAGGTGCTCGCTAAGAAACGGTTTTAAAAATTTCATTATCCAAGCGCGTTTTGTCTGACTGACTGTCTGTCTGCTTTATGTCTGTCCACTTTTCACAAGACAATTACTTAACAGATTTAGATCTGGTTATTTTCTATATTTTGCTTGAACTTTCCAATTGATTTTGTGACTTCTCTCATCGCGCTAAGTACCACAGTTGACTTGCGGTACCGGTGTATTTATGCAAATCCAACAGAGTGTCTGTGGGCCAAGAGCAGGGGGGTGTGGCCTTCCTCATTCCCTCGCTACGTCTCACCATGTGTTGGAGTGCACCTTGCCGCCGCTTAGCTAGAGATACCTGTTTGTTCAACACACATTATCATCTACAGATTGTTAAGGTGTAACGTTTGACGTTTTTGAGAGAGAGATCAGAGCTATGTGTGTTTTAGAGGGTAGCTGCTGATTGCCAGAGATATCACGGGCATGTGCTTTTCTCCCCACGTGGGGAACGCTTTCCCATCAGAGCTGAACACAATCAGATACAGTGCCAGCGTCTAATGATGTTTAAAATTTGTCTTGTTTCATTAAGTCAATGTGTGTGTGTATGTATTACACAAGTTAAACAATACAGTAAAACAGAAATCAGCCTCAGAATTTAAATAAAAATTAAGTTATGATATTGTGAATTTCTGTGAGCTTAAGAATTGACACAGGGATAGTTAACAATGAAGAAGATTGAAACAAACTGTAGCTATACAGCGCAAAAAAAAAAAAAAGATTCATTTATAGTGATGCACCAAAATAAAAATTCGAGACCAAAGCCAAATTCCAGAAAATACTGGAAGAAATGATGAATACTTTTCTTTTCCATAATATTCCACATTTGTTTTTGTCCATAAGACCTAAATTAAATTAATTTCACTTTTGATTTATGCTGTTCAGTGAAATTTAATTATAAAACTGCAAGTTGATGAAAAGCCCTTTTATTATTGAACTAGCAAAATACCCGCGCTTCGCAGCGGAGAAGTAGTGTGTTAAAGAAGCAATGAAAAAGAAAAGGAAACATTTTGAAAATAACGTAACATGATTGTCAAAGTAATTGTTTTGTCACTGTTGTGAGTGATGAGTGTTGCTGTCATATATATATATATATATATATATATATATAAATATATATATATATTTACACACACACACACATAAACATATATATATACATATCTATACATATACACATATATATACACAAACACATATATACATACATATATATATATCTACATATATACACATACATATACATACACACATACATACATACACACACATATACACACAAATACATATATATACATACACACACACATATATAAACATATATATACATATACATACATATCTACATATATACACACACAGCTATTTCGTATCAGTGCAAGACGCTGCTTGTTAAAACGGATAACTCCCGCTCTTACGTGCAAGTCTGCGTGGATATTATGAACTATCATATTTGTTCAAGTTCTATTTAAATTTTAAATAGAAGGAATTTTTATTTAGTCGACAGAAATATCTTTGGTAGGAATGGTAAAAACAGACAGGAATATTATTCCTGAATAAATCAACTCAAACCTTAAACAACTTATAATATTTTGCTCTCCATAAAAATATATCCTGTCTAAATTATACAAGTTAGAAATAAAGTAAACGTTAAAAGAACAAACATTCAAATTTCTTTACTCTTATGTAATTTTATATAAAAAATAAACTTAGATTTTAAATATCCCAAAAGATTTTGCTCTCCATAAAAATATATCCTGTCAAAATTATACAAATTCAAATATGAACATGCTGCATAACAAAACCTGGAAATATAAATAAAATGTGTTCCTTTCAGCAATAACAAATCAAATCATTCAGTTGTCTTTGCTCATATGTCATTTTAGAGCTGGACGCCTAGTATCTTTTTTTGGCAACAAGTTCGTTTGTTTGGTGTGAGGTTCTGTGTTGTGGAAATTCTCAGGATGGACTGCAGGTGCTCATGAGTGAGGCGACTCCTGTGTGCTGTTTTGTTAGTCTTCATCACTGAGAAGAGCTTCTCACACAGATATGTGCTACCAAACATGCACAAGGTTCGAGCCGCATGTAGACGGACTTTTTTTGTTCTTCAAAGTCACTAAAGCGCCGTGCGCTCAGTTTATCAGCAAAGTGCGTATTTGGGAACACCGTAGTGACGACTTGGTTCAACATTACTTGGCAACAGGGAAAGTGGGGCAAGTTGCACTGGTGCATTTGTGTCTCCCATAAAAGCAGCTTCACTTGAAATCACTTTGTGATTGTGCACGGGTAAAAACGTCCGCTGAAGTGTCAGATTCTTATTTAATTCTTCTGC
>JANRMT010062823.1:13838666-13874390 GCA_026402145.1 Polypterus bichir lapradei
TGTAGTTCCTAGGTGCAATTCAAAATTGTGACTCCCTCAATGTCTTTAAGAAGTGTTTGAATTTTCTGTTGTTTGATGAATTTCTGTCAAACTGACATTAGCTGTTAGGTTTGGTAACCTAGTAATTTTAATGAGTTTATGTTTTGTTCCAAGCTCTTCACTTGTGATCAACTTTGTAACCTTCCCGAAACAGTCCTCCAGTTTGATGTTTACTCAGTTGTGTTGATCTCTTTTTTAAGGCAGTTTGGATGAAAGCATCTCCTTTGGAAATAGACATTGATGTGAGTTTAAAGTGTGGCAGTATGGCGTAGCCGTTAAGGCTTTGGACTTCAAACCCTGAGGTTGTGGGTTCAAATCCCAGTACTGACACCATGTGACAATGAGCCAGTCACTCCACTTACCTGTGCTGCAACTGTACGAGGTATGTCTATTAAATAACGAGACTGTGATTCCATCTAGTAAACAAAGCAGTCAGAACCGGTTATAACTGCATGCGTGGTGACCTTGAACATGTCTGAACCTGCATGACAAGCAGCAACACTCTATCACGTTCAGTTGATTGTGAGTCGCCATTTAGTTTAGCTGTGTTTTCTGTAGTGTGCCGAAAAAATGCTAAGTTTAAAAGTTGAACAACGTGTCAATTTGAAATTCTTAGTGACATTGCACAAAACACCAACAGAATTTTTCAAATGCTTACTACAGCAACTTGACGCAGATCCAAACCTGTTTCATAAAGTAATCACTTGTGACAAAACCTGGATCTTCCAGTATGATCCTGAAACCAAAAGACAGTCAATGCACTGGAAAACATCGTCATCACCAAGAATGAAAAAAGTTTGTCAAAGCAAGTCAAAATTCAAAGCCATGTTCATTATGTTTTTCGATATCAAGGGTGTAATTTTGGAAGAATGGCTTCCAGATGGCACAACAGTTAACAAGCATTATTATAAGGAAGTTTTGTTAAAGCTGAGAGAAAAAGTCAGAAAAAAACAGTCGCAACTGTGGCAAAATAGTTTCATTCTTCACCAGGACAATGCTGCTGCTCACACAGCACTTTCTGTAAAGCAGTTTTTGACCGACAAGCACATTACTACACTTGACCATCCTCCATATTCGCCCGATTTAGCACCGTGCGACTTTTATCTTTTCCCACAAGTTAAATCAGTGCTTAAAGGGACACATTTTGAGTCAGTTGATACCTCTAAAGAAGAAAATGGCGGATGTGTTAAAACAGCTGACAGAAATTGATTTGCTCCATGCCTTTGACCAGTGGAAAACAAGACTGCAGCAATGTATTAGTGCAAATGGGGAGTATATTGAAGGGGACAAGCATTAAATTTGTAATACATATAAATAAAGGTGAGTTATTCAATCAGTCTCGTTATTTAATAGACACACCTCGTATAGCCAAAAGAAATGGAACTAACGAATGTTGTAAGTCACATTGGATGAAAGTGTCAACCATATAATAATTAAAAATAATAATATAAACACCAGTTGGTCTCTGGCCAGTGTAGTAAAATCTCGTACTGCCATATTGTATGTGGATCAAAGTGATAATAGAGTATTTATTTGTAGTTTTTCTGTTCTGCTTGGAGCGATCCGATCATAATTCTTAAATTGCTTTAAATATGTGCATTTCTATACACATATTTCTTTTGTTGTGGTTCAAGATTTTTTTCTTTTGATGCGCCATTGATATGCACGCATGGACTGACGGAACCCGGCTGCAGTATGTAAACGTTTACTCTGAGTAGTCTGAGCTTTTCATTCTTCAGACTTACATATGTTTCAGGTACTTACTACTAGATATTCTACACGCATTCTCTCTCCAGCCTCATAAAACATCAGAGGAAAAATCAGTCCTACCGTGTGTCACTTTTTTGAAGAGCTTTAGAATTGCTTTAAACATTGAGCAGACAAATGACATCTAGACAGCTGTGTGCATTAATGTTTCTCTTAAACTGCTGATGCAAATATAGCTCTTAATGCAGACGGGTTGCAGTTGTCACATGGCTGATTATTTTCTAGGAGTATCTCTTATTGTTTGTCTCATTAAATTGTACCATGTCTGTTTAAAAAAAAATGAAATTAAACCTGCAATGGCTTATATTATGTTAGTTTGCTTTATGTTCAGCTGGTTTATGTACTGAGTGGGAGAACTTAAATATGTCTTGGTAATACTTTCAACACAGATTCACACACTATTATACACACCATTTTTGGAAAGACTTTTTGCCTTATGTTATATTAAACGTTGATTCACTTTAAACCACAGCGTTTCATTTTTCCCCTTCTGTTTTAAGTGCTTTTTTTTTTTTTTCTTTAATTTTGGTTAGCTGTATAATACAGTCTTCAACTGATAGTTACGGTGTGCCATATATAATATGAAAATTTTGAAAGCAATTTTGATCAACAATATTTTGTCTACATTAACAAGGTACCACTACAGTCTTTCACATTCCAGCTATCTAATGTCTAGTGCCTAACTAATAAAATCTGCCAGTTATGTAATACCTTGTGTGCTATGAAAACGTTATTGAAATAATGTTGGTCAGCAGTGGGTCAGTGAGATGTTTTGACAAGAACAGGTCATTTAACTCAATATTACTCATTAATCTTTAATAACATTAACTATTTCAAAATGCCATCAAGATTTGACGGTCACTGAGCACTAATGTCCGCTTCAGTGTCTGGTAACGTATTCCATGTATCTGTTGCTGTCTATGTGATGAGCTCTTCATAATACTAGTGTGAAATTTCTCTCCATCCTGGTTTTCTTGTTGAAGAGACTCATTTTAAAGTAACAGGTAGCATCTAATCTACTAATTCCCTTCAAAATTTTAAATCCTTTTGTCATATCGGGTCTTAATCTCTGTTTGCTTAAACTGAAGCAACTCACCTCCTTCCTTCATATGCTGTAGCTTATACTCCACAGTCCCGTAATCAGTAGCTCATGTTTTCATTTTCTCTAGCACTGATATATCTCTGTAATATTATAGATATCAAAACTGAGCACAATATTCCTGGACCAAGTCAGGCTTCATAAGAGCGTTGAACAGCTTAAGCGTAATGTCCTTTGAGCAGTACTCGACGTGGCATACAGTGTAACCCAGTGGCCTATTAGCTTCCTGTATTGTTTTGTGCACTCTCTGGTTGTGAACAGTGAAACCAAACAAAAGAAAAGAGAAAGTAGAGTGGTATGGAGGTTATTAGTTAAAGAGTTGTGTTCTGTGGAGGTTCCTGTAGCAGTAGAGTGTTGTACCGTGTTAGCCATAGATTGATACAGCACACTTTAACAGTAATGGCCACAGCATAAAGGATCTGAGGGTCACTGTGCTTATGGGTAATTTCAAGACCCAACAGGAGCGGAGAGAATGGGAATACAAACTTATGCTTAAATTCAACACTCTACAATATGGACAAGAGTTTTATGAGCAGATATGTGGACTAACAGACTGACTGACCAGCTGACTACATCAGAGGCCTATCTTACGGACAATGCACTTCAAAAAAAACCTTACAGGACTTTCTCTAGTGATGGTTATCTTATCTCTACATTTTATTAGTTCATTGTTCTCTTCTTTCAGGGTTAATTCATCTCAGGTGTATTCATTTTGCTAACATTTGAACAAAAAGGTTGTTAAGATGAAAGAAAAAAATCACTTTGCTGTCCCAATATAAGCGAGGTTTCTGTAGAATATTTTAATGTGTTTACTTCCCTTTCTTATTCCAGTCTTGAACTGGAGTCTAGACGGGCATTCTTGATCCCCTTTTCATAATGAATGTAATATAATGCCAGTGTCCTCCAGAGAATATCTCTCAGCCAGCATAGCAAGCAAAAGTCAAAGAAGAAATCCACAGTCTGGACTGGTAAATTCCTCATTATTTCTAGAAATAAGAGCAAAATAAACTGAAACAGTTAAGCTCCACATTCCCTTTCCCAATTGCTCTAATTATAGAATACCATTCAATTATGTGCAGTCTTGGGATTTACATTATTTAGAAAAGAATTCTGTATTTCACTTCATCTAAAGCTAACAGGTCATTTTCAAAAGTTACAATTATCTTAAAATACATCTATTGTAACCTTGGTAGCAGAGGATAGTTTCCATCCATCGACCTCTGGGTTATGGGCCCAGCACGCTTCGAGACAACGACTCCAAAGCCTTTTTTAAATGATGTGCTTTCAAGTTCAGGTTAAGGTTTATAGTTTTAGACCCCAATGTTTTAATTATACCTAATAATTTTACTTTACATGTTTAAAGCCTCACAATGTCTGGTACAAAGCTACAAGATTTCCTGTAATGATTGTGCTCATATAGATTATCTGTTACTCCTCCAAGTTTAGTGTCATCTTTTTGTTTCATGTGGAAAAAGTAAATTCACACCAGTTAAGTTTTTTTTTTTTTTTTTTTTAACATAGTAGGGGGTTTTGCCCTTTCTCGCTTTGCTTGTCAACCCCCGGCTCCAGCCACTTTGCTTTTCTGCCGCTCATGTATGGGTAAGCGGATGTACAATTTAAACAGATTGTTATTTTCATGAGAACTGTTACATATGCATAATAGAACTATTTTACATTACAGTGAGTACTTAACCATAGTAAAAAAAAATAGTAAAACGTAATAAATTGAAAGAAAGTTTCATTTTGCATTAGAGGTATTCTTTGAGTTATATGTTTTTGTTCCGTTTGGCTTTGAAATTAACACGCAAATACTTACACTTTTACTGTAAAACGTCAATGAAAACAATATTTAGAATTAACTTTTCTTCAATATCGCATTGAATTTTGATTCCTTGTTTGGACTTTCATTGTGCCAATGCAACGTATAACTGCCCATCAGTGAATATTGTTTCTTTCTCTCTAATAAATAAACTGACTTTTTCGAATGTTTGTCCCTGTGATTTAATTGTCATAGCAAAAGCTATTCCACCAGGAAACTGTCAACGTTTTAATACAAATGGAATATCAAGATCTCATTTGGTGTCTAATTATATCCCCTGAAGATGTACTACATTACCTTTCTTGTCACCTGTTAAAATTTTACATGTCAGAATTGTTTGACCAATTTTGAATACAACTAATCTTGTCCCAATGCATAGCCTATCATTCAGACATAAATTACGCAATAACATTACGATACATCCTCCTTTCTACTGTAATTCAGCTGGTGGAAGATCAGATGGTGTTAACATTTGTAGATATTCTAGGGGATATTTTAAGTTGATGTTTTCATCTTCCGCACCATCACCACCAACTGTTTTAGCAGAGTCTATGGATACGCATTTAACCAATTTGCCATGTAACCGATCAACAATTTTCGCATTAATTCATTTGACTTCATTGTTTCTCACTGCTAGGGTTGCCCGTGTACTCATTTCGTCTGTTGAGAACCCTTTGGGATGAAATTCTTCAATAAGATTTGGACATAATACGTCTTCTTTTATTGGGAACTTAAAGTGAAGTAAACATAAAAATTTATAAGAGCTGAGAGTGCAGGAACTGTGTCTGACAAAAACATTCACATGAATGAGAGGTGAGAGGACCATGGGCGTGGTTAAAAATGTTTGAGAGGAGGGAGGGACTTGAAAAAATCTCTTGGCAATAGTCTCTTCTCATGATTTTTTTGTATAATAGAGAGATATGGACATACCAAGATGTGATCTTCATTTAAACATTAATTAAAGGATAAGTGTCTGTGTATTTATATCTCTGTCATTCCAAAAGATGGCACATCAGAAACATGTTTAGTAATAACATGTATTGCGTTTGTTATTTAAACAGATGACACATCACAAACATTAACATGCTTTTACACAACACATACCAAACAGCATATAACAGGCATATGCATTGAATTGTTCACTACTAACATTAAAGCTGAGGCCTACGTTGATTTTTGGATTTCAACCCATCTTAGATGGATAGCACAGGCAGTCTATACATAAACGGGCTATGATACAGGGTGAGCCAATAAGAAGTACCACATTTCAAACATTTATTCTACAGAAATGCTACAAGATAAAATACATTTCATTACGACACAAGAAAGGGTATACAAAATAGATTTTTTCACTGTGTTTTAAAAATGATGTCTTCAAGGTGGTGGCCATCATTAGTGATACAGTCTTCGACATGTTTTCTGAACGTTCACATGACTCGTTCAGCCATTACAAGAGGGATAGCAGCAATTTTATGGCAAATAGCATACTTGTGGACTTCAAGGTTTTGAGGTCAGTGTGTGTAGACCTTCGACTTAAGAAGAAATCACATGGAGTGAGATCAGCCGAGTGTGAAGGCCACCTGACATCACCATGCAGGGAGATTAGCTTCCCCGGAAACATCTCCCACAGAACTTGTATGGATCTCCGTGCCGTATGAGCTGTTGCTCCACCACACCCATTTCTTCCAGTTGGGGCCACAAAAAGTTCTGTAGCATTTTAATGTAACGTTCTGAAGTGACGGTGACCGTTACTCCCCCCTCCTCAAAAAAGTAGGGACCTACAATGCCAAATTCTGCAATCTTGATTTCAGCCCAATAGCGAAACTTTTGCGTATTTACGTAACCATTCAAATCAATATGTGCCTTGTCCGTTGCACATGACGATGGCCTCTCGATGAACGGTTTGCCGAATGTTGGAGCACAACTCTCCACGGCTCTCCCAGTCTCTCTCCGTGAGTTCCTGCACTACCATCATTTTGCATGGATGGAAATTAAGGTCCTCATGCAAAATCCTCCTCAAAGACGTGTAGGAAATGCCTAAGGCAGAAGCAGGTTTGCACGCTGAATGTCTAGGAGACGGCAAAATTGAAGCACTTATAGCTTGGATGTTTTCAGGCGCTCGTACAGTCCAACGACAACCTGGACATTTTCTGTTCAATGTTGTACCTGTCTGTATAAATGTAGCCACCCACTGAAGAACTGATTTATGATTTGAGGCGTCGCTGTTAGGAAGAATACTGAAGTGTGTTCCGAAGGCGTGTTGCGTAATGATGATGGATTCTTTATTTTTGAAGAATGCTTAGACAGTGAAAGCACAGTGTGCACCGGACCAAGGCATGTGGCCGACTGAAAACTACAAGGGATCGCCTGTCAGAGGACCCCCCACCCCAACCCCCACTCGGCTGCCTCTACCCTGCGCAATGACCTTGAGAAATGTGGTACTTCAGTTTGGCTCACCCTATACAACAAACATCATGCCACAGACTTCCATGGAAAGTGAGCATGTGGAAGGACTTCCCACTATCACACTCTGCATTATCCAGTCATTTCACCAGCACTAATTTAAAAATGTACTTGTTATAATAGTATCTGTCTTACCTCCTTAACAATGTCAGAGGGGAAAAAAGGTAGAAGAAGCCCCAGCAGCATCAAAACATTATGCTACGTTTATGGAAGGTGTGGGGCTGAAGGGTTTGGCGCCAGCCTGCAGCTCTATTTTGTTAATGCTAACAGTTATTCAAAAGGAAATGTCAGCGCTTTGGTCTGTCATTTTTTCAGAGCAACAATCCTCTGCTGCAGGCCACAGTTTTCCTCACAAGTTTAGAAACTTCATGAGTTTGAGGAATCTCTGACAGGTTTTGATGGCAGACTACAAGGCATTGAGTCAGTCTGTTTGGTGCTTGTAGCCGACAATGAAAGGCTCTGAGCAAAGCTAGCTGATTTAGAAAATTGTTCACGTCGCTAGAATGTGAGAATTACAGGAATTGACGCAGGTATTGAGAGAAATAATCCTTCGAAACTTGCGTCATCATTCTTTGCTGAAGTGTTTGGGGAGGAGGTGTGACGATGCAGGTTCTTGCTTCATGCTCCCTTCTTACTTTTAGGAGCCTCTTGAACCTGACACCGTCCGTAATGCAACCGGATGAGCTGGACAATAAGGACACCAAACGAAGCAAGGAGAATGGTGCAAAGTTTAAACAGTGCTTTTATTTAAAACCATCAACACAAATCCGAAGTGTTCAAATAAATAGTGTAGTGCAATCAAAAGTCAATAAATAATCCATTCAAAAATGGTGAAATATGGAGGTTAAAATCTCATAAATAAATCCTTTAAAACTGAGGTTAAAATACTGGCTGGAAGCAATCCTTTCTTTAAAAACAATAACAGTGCCTTCTTCAGCTCGCGGCTCGCCTGCTTCTGCCATCCAGGCTGTGCACCAGGGGAGTCACCCTACCCGCAGCTAACGTCTCTTACTGGTCTGGTAGCCTTTCGGACCCTGGCTCTGTAGGGGTCCGCCAGACTGAGACTCGGGCTCCCCCAGCGACCAGGGCACTCACACTGGGGCTTCCACCTCCCAAGACTCCGACTCCTTGCTGCCTTCCTCAGCCATATGCGGCAAGCCGTCCTCGATCATGGTCACTCCTGTTCTTCTGCAAAACTCAGCAGGAGTGACCCAATCCATCTGCCCCCAGGTGCCCACCAAACACCCCGCTAGGGCTCACTTCCCTGCTGCCTTCCGCTACCCGCAAGCTTGCTCTTTCTGCTCACTCACTTGCTCACACTCAGCTTCCCCTTCTTCCTCTTCTAACCTCCGTTCTCTTTTTCGATCTTTTTTCTTCCTCCCTCCGCACTCGTGCTCCTACTACTGTATATATAATGGAGACGTGGCATAGGTGCGGTGATTAGCAGCTCCCGGCATCAATCACGGACATGGGCGATTCCCACACTTGTGGGGATTTTAACCTCTTTTTTTTCTCTGTCTCTTTCTTTTGCCCTGTATTGGTCATTGCTCAGTCATAATGGTTATTGTTCTATACTCTGTTGACAGTTAATAGTATATTTTTAATTTCTAATATAAAGGCTATATTAGTTAAGGCACCGCATTTCTTTCCTTTTTTTTTGGTGCAGTTTACTTAATCAAGTTTTTTTTTTTCCATTGTGAAAACTTAATATTCTTTATGTATGCCTCCGGTTTCATGGGTACCTTTTATTGTTAATGGTTCATCACGGTGAATGTTTGTCTGTGGACAGCTGTGCATAAATGAGTCTGGTTTTATTACATGTACTATTACTGTGAATGCCTTTTTTTGCCTACAGCGATCTTTTGTTGGTGCATTTATTGATGACGTGTTGCGGGATAATGGCGGCAAAGAATCTAGTGTGATTTAATCTGGTGTGATTAAATTTGTATGGCTATATGTAGTTTGCTATCTCATCTGGAGAGATAATGTGTTTGTGTTCCGTACGGTATGTCTGCTTCTTATTTTATTTCTTTGCCTTTCTTCCTTTACATTTTCTATGTCACCTTCTTTTTTTTTTTAACCTCTTAAAGCAGCTGAGCACTTTTCTACTTTCAGTTAATAACGGCACAGATTATTTAGTACAGGGGTCACCAAGTCCAGACCTAGAGGACCAATGTGGCTGCAGGTTTTAATTCTAACCCGTTTTTTAATTGAGTGCCCTGTTTGTGCTGTTAATTAACTTCTTGTGAATTCACTTTAATTGAATTGCTTTTTTAAGATTTGTTCTCCTGAATTTCTTCATCGTTCCTCCGAATTGCTTAATTTCTTTCCTTAAATGGCACCCAAACAAAAGTGAACATTAGAACATTAGAACACTCTAGACGAGAACAGGCCATTTAGCCCAACAAAGCTCGCCATTCCTATCCACTTATTTCCTCCAAGAAAACATCAAGTCGAGTTTTGAAAGTCCCTAACGTCTTACTGTCTACCACACTACTTGGTAGCTTATTCCAAGTGTCTATCATTCTTTGTGTAAAGAAAAACTTCCTAATGTTTGTGCGAAATTTACCCTGAACAAGTTTCCAACTGTGTCCCCGTGTTCTTGATGAACTCATTTTAAAATACAAGTCTCAATCCACTGTACTAATTCCCTTCATAATTTTAAACACTTCAATCATGTCACCTCTTCATCTTCTTTTGCTTAAACTGTAAAGGCTCAGCTCTTTTAATCTTTCCTCATAATTCAACCCCTGTAGCCCTGGAATCAGCCTAGTCACTCTTCTCTGGACCTTTTCTAGTGCTGCTATGTCCTTTTTGTAGCCTGGAGACCAAAACTGCACACAGTACTCAAGATGAGGCCTCACCAGTGCATTATAAAGGTTGAGCATAACCTCTTTGGACTTGTACTCCACACATCGTGCTATATAACCTAACATTCTGTTAGCCTTCTTAATGGCTTCTGAACACTGTCGGGAAGTTGATAGCTTAGAGTCCACTATGACTCCTAAATCCTTCTCATACGGTGTACTCTCGATTTTCCAACCGCCCATTGTGTATTCAAACCTAATATTTTTACTTCCTATGTGTAATAATGTGAAGTGAGGAAGCCAACAGAAGACCAAGTAATTCAGGGCCTCAAACTCCAACCAGTTTAACTCCAACCAGCTGCTTAATGAGGTGCCAATTCCTGTCGTTAATTAAACCCATTCTTTAATTTCATGGTTTGTTGCTGCTCTTGCGCTACATTAGAAGACATGTCCGAAATTGTTGATTTTCTCTTTCTAAGAGCACTGGGGACGTGAGCAGATCAACATTCCTGAGACCCTCATCTTTCTTTATTTTCAGATAGTGTATGATGGACACCATTTGTTTTGGCTCATTTTGTATCTCATTATTGTTTGGCTGCTAATTAAGGAAAAAAAAAAACAATTAAGGGGTCTGAGTCTCCAAGAGCAAGTCAATTAAAATGAATTCAAAAGAAGTTAATTAGCAGCAAAAACAGGTCATTTATTCAGAAAAGGAGTTAGAATGAAAACCTGAAGCCACAGTGGTCCTCCAGGACTGGAGTTGGCGACCCCTGATTTAGTACACCTTTTATTGCTTGTGCTTTATAATGCCCCCTAATTAATGCCACAGGATCAACCTTGTCAGTTTGAATGCCCAAAGGTTAAACCACCCTGTCAAGTCTTATCTCACCTAAAGTCTTAACATTGCTTTTTACAAGAAGCCCATCTTAAAACATTTGACCATTTTGACATGTAAGGATTGGATGGTGCAACTCTTCCATTCCAACTTACATGGTAAGGCCACGGGTGCAGCAATTATTATTCATAAAGACATTTCTTTTGTCCCTATTAAGATCTAGTAAGATTATTCCAGATGCCGGTAGCAGATTTATAATTGCTACAGGTAAACTTTTTAAAGTCCCAATGTTTATCCCAGTATTTATGCTTCTTTCTGCGATGATAAGCAGTTTGTTAGAAGTTTCTTTTCTTTCCTGCCCTGCCAGACATTGACATGCATCAGCTAATTAATGGAGAGGATTTACTGTGTTTTGGATCCTGCTTTAGATCGTTTCTCACTGTTCCACTATATGCAACTTCTTAGGCTACTAATTGGTTACTCAACTGCTATGGAGTCTAATGCCTGGTGTTTCTTTAATCCTATATTTTGGAAGTTTTCTTTTTTTTCACACATCTATCACTCATATTCTCAAATATATTTTCTTTTCTAGGTAATAAAGTGCTCTCTTCAGTGTGTGCCTCCAATTACAGTAGTATTGTTATTTCACACCATGCTTCTCTTATGCTAGATTTTTGTTTTCATGATGTACTGTACCTTCTGTTGGCCTTTAAATACCTTCCTTCTCTCATATCCCGAATTTATACTGTTCATCTTTACTTAAATATCTTTATTTTTGGCCACAAATTTTGCTTTCAGGATGCTTGCTCTAAAGAGCTTAATTTTCTTTACTAATAAAGCTCATCGAGAAAGGGAACAACAATATGCAGACAACACAGATTTCCCTTTTTAGCCTTGTGATATGCATATCTGTCTATGTAGCATTCTTTGTAGATAATAAATTACATTTTTTTCCATACTCCTTCCATGGAAGGCATTTGTTAGAGCGATACTTGCTGGGGTAGGCAGCAGCATCCTCATCACCCTGCTCAGTATAAGTGGGTTTGGAAAGCGGATGGATGAGGGTGGAATTTTTAAATATTGTCATTGCTGGCCTTCACAGTTAAAATGCTGACACAACTGACCAGTTATCCATCCATCCATTTTCCAAACCCATTTATCCTTTCCCAGCAAGCATTGGACCCAAGGTAGCAACAGTTTTCTGACAGAGCTGGATGACCAGACACACTAGAATCAATTTTGCATCATCAGTCCACCTAAACTGCATGTCTTTGGACTGTGGGAGGAAACCCAGAGAGACACAGGGACTACATGTATACTCAATGTATGGAGCACCAGGGGCTTGAACCCCATTCTCCTTTTTGTGAGGCAGCTACATTAACACTGTGCCACCATGCTGCCCACCTGACTGATCATTTATTCATTCTTCTCTGTTACTAACTAGTAATGGTATGATGTCTGATTTATCATCCATCATGCTTGTATAGTTTGTGAAAGCGGGACAGGTGAAAATAGATTCTTTACCTTGTCCGCCAGGCCACTAAAGGGCATTGGGGCTTAGATGTTCATTATTGTTATAGAGGACAGACCAATTAGTTCTGTGGTATGGGGTGCCTTCAGGGTAGCCTGGTGCTGCTACCCCTTGCAGACCTTTGAGTGCTTGCCGGGTATCACTGAAGTACTTATAAAGGCTTACATGATGGAGTTTCTAGATCCAAGCTTAAAAAGCCCCTATGTTCAGTATACAGGGGGCTTGTAGTTGGATGGAAGCCATTGTTAATGCCTTGCCTGATAAAGAGGTTAGAGGAAAACCAAGCCAGAGGTGAATAGGAAGGCCAAACAGCTTTGTTATTTTGAACACATTTTGTTTATTGGATATTTTCTTTGATTGCTCACCTGATTTGTTAATAATCCCTTTTCGTTTGTTACTTTTGTCTTCTGGTTATCTTTTGGTGATTTATACATATATGGTGATATTTTGGCATATCAGTCACTGTGCAGTATAAGAACAGTCAGTCGGTCATCGTCCAACCTGCTATATCCTAACACAGGGTCACGGAGTTCTGCTGGAGCCAATCCCAGCCAGCACAGGGCTCAAGTCAGAAACAAGCCCCGGGCAGGGCACCAGCCCACCGCAGGGCACACACACACACACACACACACACACACAGGACAGTTTTTAGGAACGCCAATACACCTAACCTGCATGTCTTTGGACTGTGGGAGGAAACCGGAGCACTCGGAGGAAACTCACACAGACACGGGGAGTATAAGAACAGGATTGTTCAAAAGTTATACATTAAGTTGTAATTGCTGGTTATTTAAAGCCTTTATGAGCAAAGACCGTGTATTTCTGCAGCCATCACTGCGTGATCTAAATCTAAATATCTCACATTATTTAAATCCTGCACTTAAAAAAAAAATGCAGGCATACCTTAGCATAAATTGTTATTAGTTTTTACATGAACAATTCACTTAATGCAGTAATTTCTTCCCTGCTTTGGCTACAGACTGTGAGGCTTTCAAGTGGCTCTCGTAGGATTTGCTGTGAAATTAAAAAAGCTTCGGGCTTAGTTGAGTTGCGTGCACATGAGAGGTAGATATAAGTTGACAAGGATTGATCAGCTCATCCAATCAGTTTCCCTTTTGAAAAACTGAAAGGTCTGCAGGGTATAAATACACCACATGGGGCTGGATGCCACATCTTTTCTTTCTAAGCCCCACCTTTTGAAAAAGTGTTTAATGCCTGGAGAAATGATTGCTTGAATTTAAAATAAATTAACAGTACTGATCATTTTCTGTATTTTTTTCATTTTTGTATATGTTATTCTTGATATTTATGTCAATTGCCATGTACATTTGTTACTGCAGTGTGCATTTTAACCAGATAGATATTTTTCCTGAAGGGAAACTAAGACATTATAGAAACTCAACAAAAAGAAAAGTATTATAATAGGCAACAGTGCCCCACCACCTCAAACATACACAAGAACATCTGTCTTGGCAAATGATAAGAGAGCATTTGCTGCCTAATAACATGCTTTTAGGTGGGAGTCAGATGGGTTAAACCTACCCACTTATGCCACAGTGTTACATTTAAAGATGTCTTTTAAGTAAAGCAGGGCCAGTTTGTTGAGTAGAATATGTAGTTGATGCATTCCAGTGGAAATTTATTTTTATTCTTTCTAAAGTTCGCTGGCTAAAGTCACCTCATAGTTGAAATGATTCATCATTAGAGTGTTAGTAACAGATCAAATCTTTTCTGTTGTTCAGTGCCTGCTTGCAGAAGGAGTAATGTAAACATTAAGCAGAATGATGTAATTTATATCCCTTGGCAGTTAATGTGGACAAATTTCAACAGCCAGTTGTAGTTGTATTATGCTCACTTTTACACCATTGCTCATTAGTGAGAAGTTGCCAGCAATATGCCAGCTTTCGAGGCAACTCAGGGCCCTTCTTCAGGGTAGCCCTAACCCTCAAAAGCTTGCATATTGTAATCCTTCTAGTTAGCCAATAAAAGGTGTCATTTTGTTTAACTTCTCACTACATCCTTAATGACTAACACAGTACAATACCTTAGTACTACCATTGCTCATTTAAATAAATGATCAGTCTCCCTCTTGCCTTTTTTCCGCTCCATTTGATTGTATCAGATGAAATCCATCCAGCATTAAAATAGCTTCTGGAATAAGACGTTTAAGCCAGTTCTTCACTATGCACAAAATTTTGCAGTACCTGAACGTGCCATGACTTTCCCAAGAGAGGTGATAGTTTAACCATCTTATTCAAAAGCTATCAAACATTCCTTCTTACAGGAAGGCAGGCCAGTTCTGAATTCCAGCTCTTTGTTCTTTTCACCTCGTTAGGTGCTAGTGATTCCATTGCTACTAGCCAACAAAGGTAATATTTAACCCTTAAACTGCTCCATACTTGGGGGTTAATGCACCTCTGGATGCCCAGTACTTTTTTGCTGCACTTTTTAAGTAAACGTCACAATTCACCAAGAAAAAATAAAATTTTAACGGAACACATTTTTTTTCATGCAGAGAGCATTACAATTACTGCAGTACTGATCATTATACGGCAGCACAGTGGCACAGTGGTGGCGCTGCTGCCTGGCAGTAAGGAGACCTGGGTTCACTTCCCGGGTCCTCCCTGCATGGAGTTTGCATGTTCTCCCCATATCTGCGTGGGTTTCCTCCCACAGTCCAAAGACATGCAGGTTAGGTGCATTGGCGATCCTAAATTGTGCTTGGTGTCTGTGTGTGTGTGCCTTGCTGGAGCCAATCCCAGCCAGCACAGGGCGCAAGGCAGGAACAAACCCCGGGCAGGGCGCCAGTATACCATTAAAGTGTTAAATTCAAGTAAAAAAAAAAAACAAAAAATATATATATATATGAAAAAGCTGATTTAAGTTTGATGAGTAGGAGAGGATATTAAACATATTTGAAATAGAGGTGCTTAATTTTAAAGTACCCATCATTTTATTGATGTTTGTCACTTAAGACATTCCCTGTGGTTCAGGTTGCCTTGGCAGCAAGAAATAAAATTGTTTGGAAAAAAGTGATTAAATCAATATAGTACACAAGCTGTGGTATCACTGGTTGCAAGTTTTACTGTGATTTGTTCTGTCTTCATCATTCATTGATGTATTTGGTGTGACAAATGTCTACTAGGCCTACACTTTTAGCTACAGTTTCAGCTTTTCTTTTTTGTGGAAACCAGATGTCAGGCTAAAAATTCTTTCCTTTTGGTTGAATGATTCCCAACTTCTGTAAAAATAAGGATGCTCCGGTCGATCAGCCGACGATCAAAATCGGAAGTTTTTCACACAAAAATAGACTCAATCTGTGATCGGTAAAAAGGCAGATCACAAAAAACAATATGTCCAGCCCCTGATTTTGTAAGCTTACGGTAATTTAGTTGTAGTGCTCCTTTACACAAGGTAGTACAGTAGTTGAGCCAGTGCGCGTTTTTCTTTTGCAGCAAACTTCCTGCAGTATAAACAAGCAGCAGCCAGTGGAAGCTTGTTTTATCAGTGGACAAGAGGCGACCAGACTTTTAGCCTTTACGTTAACAAAAGTGGAGTAATAAACTGAAAAAAAGTAATCGGAGAAATTGTCCTGTGCAGCTAGACAAATGGCAAAAAAATACTACTTTAAGGAATTCAGAATTTTATTTTGTCCTTTAAATTAAAATGGACACTGCTTGAGTTTGGACAGCGAGCTTGTTTAAAGTGCAGCAGCTTACACTTTCAATTGGAAAAAGAAATGATAAGATGAATTTGAAAATGCTGCTTAGTAAATAATAGACTTTTTTTAAAAGATTTGTACTGTGTTTATTATTTGTTACTGTGTGTTATATAGCATATGTTTTGGTAAGAAAGAAGTACTACATAATTAAAATGGTAATCCATATTTTATAATTACACCTCAAGTATTCCGAATGTCTGGTTGTTACACTGAATAAAAAAAAATACATTAAATGTAAATGTATATTTTAACAGCAAAAAAGCTGTAGTGCTTAAACATGCAAGTGCATGTATATTTACATTTAAGTAGTGTTTAATTGCTAATATTAATTAATTGAACGTGTGAGAATACATTAGAGGGTCAGCTCAAGTTGGACGGTTGGGAGACAAAGTCAGAGAGGCGACATTGCGTTGGTTTGGTCATGTGCAAAGGAGAGATGTTGGGTATATTGGGAGAAGGATGTTAAGGATAGAGCTGCTAGGGAAGAGGAAAAGAGGAAGGCCTAAGAGAAGGTGTATGGATGTGGTGATGTGTTAGTGTCCAGCCTCTCATACAACTCATCATACACCTTTTCTTTAGCCTTCGCCACCTCTTTCTTCACCTTGCGCCTTATCTCCTTGTACTCTTGTCTACTTTCTGCATCTCTCTGACTATCCCACTTCTTCTTTGCCATCCTCTTCCTCTGTATACTCTCCTGTACTTCCCTATTCCACCAGCATGTTTCTTCTCTCCAGATGTCACGCCAAGCACCCTTCTTACTGTCACCCTTACTACATCTGCTGTAGTTTCCCAGCTGTCTGGTAATTCTTCACTACCACACAGCGCCTCACCTTCTCCCTAAACTCAATCTTGCAATCTTCCTTTTTCAACTTCCACCATTTGATCCTTGGCTCTACCCTTACTCTCTTCCACTTCGTGATCTCCAACGTCATCCTACAAACCACCATCCTATGCTGTTTAACTACACTTTCCCCTGCCACCACTTTGCAGTTTTCAGTCTCCTTCAGATTGAGTCTTCTGCATAGGATGTAATCTACCTGTGTGCAACTTCCTCCACTATTGTACATAACCCTATGTTCCTCCCTCTTATTCAAATACGTATTCACCACAGCCATGTCCATCCTTTTGGCAAAATCCACTATCTTCTGACCTTCTTCATTTCTTTCCTTGACACCATACCTACCCATCACCTCCTCATCTCCTCTGTTCCCTTCACCAACATGTCCATTGAAATCCGCTCCAATCACCACTTTCTGTCCCTTAGGTACACTGTTCATCACTTCATCCAACTCACTCCAAAAATCTTCTTTCTCGTCCATCGCACACCCAACTTGCGGGGCATATGAACTAACAACATTCATCATCACTTCTCCAATTTCCAGCTTCATAATCATTACTCTGTCTGACACTCTTTTCACCTCCAAAACACTCTAAACATACTGTTCCTTCAGAATAGCCCCTACTCCCTTTCTCCTCCTATCCGCACCATGATAGAACAATTTCAGTCCACCACCATTCCACCTGGCCTTACTCCTCTTCCATTTAGTCTCCTGCACACACAATATATCAACCTTCCTTCTCTCCATCATATCTGCTAACTCTCTCTCCTTACCAGTCATGCTGCCAAAATTCAAAGTTCCTACCCACAGTTCCACTCTCCTTAATTTCCTCCTCTCCTCCTGCCTCTGGACACTTCTCCCCCCCCCTTCTTTTCCTTCTTCTTCTTCTTCTTCAGCCAACAGTATCCCGCCTGCACCCTGTTGGCTGACAGTACTGGTGGTGGTCGTTGTTAACCCGGGGCTCGACCGATCTGGTATGGAAATTTGTATTGTTGTCCACATATTGATTTGGCAAAATATTTACACCGGATGCCCTTCCTGACATAACCCTCTCCATTTATCTGGGCTTGGGTCCGGCACGAGGAAACACACTGGTCTGTGCATCCCCTGTGGCTGGGTGTTAATTGTCACTATTAGGGTTAAATGAAGCGAGCAAACTGCATAGGAAAAGGCGAAATAATAGGAAAAAAAACCAAAAGATTAGATAAGCATTTATAACTGTAGAAAATATTTCTAAATGTCTTATAAATGTAAAAACTATACTGTTGTGTTTTTCTGAATGGAGAATAAGAGACAAGTAAAAAGACCAGTTAATTAAATGAGATCAGTTGTTATTGATTTTTATTACTGATTGTGAATCTGGTGGGAACAAAAACCTGCAGCCACAGTGGGTTCCCAGGATCGAGTTTGGGAACCACTGCTCTAGAGTGACTGGCTTCAGCCAAAATGAGCTTCATAATCAAAGTTTAAAAATATACTATAAAACAAAGCATTGGAAATGCCTCAAAAGGGATGGTATCACCATCAGCACCTGGCTTGTACAAAGCAAGGCAGTAAAAAATGTTATCAAAGAAGGATTTGTTGGAAGAATATGAAAAACACAACAGAATAATTTATAGGAGCAAACAAGGTTTCTGCGTAACGGGAAGGTAATCCAAAGGAATTTAGTCCAATTTTAAATCCGCAGGAAAATCCATGCAGCAGAAGCAAAAGAAAAAATTTGAAAGCCAGATATCAAAATCAAAACATATATAGTACTCCCAAATCTCACTAAAATCCTTCAGAGCATATTCAAAATAAACCGCTCTGGACTTCAATTCCCAGACTGCCTTTATGGGTCAGGAGCAGTACCTTAATTGTAATGGACATGTGGCCCCAACTCTTAGGAATCCACCCATGAAATAGAAGGAACATGAGTGTACCAAAACACACACAGGTACTGTACAATAACTCAGCAGAATTATATTGTAAAATATAATAGAAAATCATGAACAATAATGCAAAAGGAACAATAGAAGCAAATTAAATATAAGCCATTGGAGGAGCCCTGGCCTACCATTACAATTAGTTACTCCACTTGTGTATGCATACATACATTTCTCTATTATAAAAAAAAATCTAAGAAGGAGACAAGATGTGATTTTCTCGGAGAGACACTTATACGTCCCACGAGACGAGTTCACACCCTGACCCAGAAATAAAGGACAGAGAGTAGATGACAAAGTAGAACATTTGTTTGGATTTGTTTGGATTTAAACTTTAAGTCAGAGACTTGTAAATCGTCTAATTCGTGTTGCCAGCAAGAATTAAAAGATTCCAAAAATGATGGCACGGTATGAAGTCCCATGAGATGGAGACTTTTAACATGAGATTCTTTCAAGTCACGCTGTGCTTGCAACTACAGTATACCCCCAAAATTCGTGGGTTACGTTCCAAGAGCACCCGCGAATTGTGAAAAACCGCAAATTTTGGATGTGGTTAAAAAAATGCCTATTTTCATAGTTTAAACCCTAAATATGCCCCCAAAACAATTTAATTTCAAACTCAGCTTAATACATTACCTAAAAATAAAGAATATAAAGGTAAACCTGTATACTGTACTGCTATGTCTCCCGCAGTGCTAGAATGTAAAATACCAATGTTACCGCTATATGTATTGTAATTCATGCAAGCACGTTTTCACTGCCAGAAGCCGTAGACGGTGCGGCTCGTTTCGGTAGCATCTTGGGGCTTTAACCCTTAAACTGCCACATACTAGGGGGTTAATACATCCCTGAACGCCAAATACTTTTTTGCTGCACTTTAAGTAAACATCATAACTAACAAAGAAAAAGTGAAAATTTAATGGAACACATTTTTTTTCATGAAAAGAGCATCACAATTACTGCAACACTGATAATTTTACACACTGCTAATGAACTGTAAAAACCATTTTAAAGACTACTGGAATAATATGTACAAAGTGCAACTGACGCCATGGATGAAACTCACAGTAAATCACTGATCCAACTGTGCCTGAACTGGCTGCACGCAAACACAGAGGTAAGCGCTGATGCTTGCAGGCTAGTCTAGTGCAGCAGCTCAATTCCAGGGACAGTGAGGCTGCAGGGTGTCACGCTTAGGTCACAGAATTGCACAGAAACACAGGAGATTGTAGAGACAGGAACTTTATTCAAACACTTCAAACAAACATGTCTCTTTCAGATATAAAAAGAGCTCAGTATGCAGTTAGTTATTGATTAAAGAATAGACAAACATCATAGGGGAGCATAACCCCGAACAGGAGCAGATAATGTCTGGGGGAGGAGAGAGAAACAAAGCAATCAGCCAAAAAGGACAGGTGCTGTTCATGCTTTTAAGTAAGCGTAGCGTAGCGCGAGAAGCCCAGCAAGTAAGGGAGCAATGTGAAGGTAATCTATCAACGTTTTTTAAGAGGGGGGTTTTTGAGGAGCATCTGTGTCTTCTAGGGGTGCATTCAGCCCCCCTGCTCACAAGGGGCTGCTGTTAAGATTCACACCGTCGAGAAGACAGTGATTTATTTATTTTTATGGTGGAGATTCCAGGGACAAACCCAGCCTTGACCCGACCCGCGTGCACTCACAAACAGAGACAAAAACAAAGCAAACCGGTAATCAAACAGAAAATAAAGAATGTAATGAAAACAAACTAAATAAGAAAACAACAATACCACCCCTGTTCCCCTTATAGCGATTACACATTAAATACAACAAAGCACAAACAAAACACACACAGTAAATCATGAAAAAGTTCACGAAAAACAGCAACGGATGAAATGTAATGATAAAAATAGATAGTCCAGAGATCCGCACGTTGAATGGGAATGTATAGATAGTCCTACCAGTAGTTCCTGAAATGGTGAAGACGGGTGGACGGGTTCAGGTGCGCTCCTTTCTTTGCAGGATGGCCATGAATCCACTTACAGTCCTCATGTACACAGACAGACCACAAATAATCCAGACGCACGAAACGATCCAGGACAAAATGAATAAGTACAGGTAACCCAACAGAAGGCAGACAGACAGGAACTTGAAACACAAATTACAAAAACTTTTTTTTTTGCTTTTGGTCATCGGCCCTGTTTTTAAAAGCCGCGCTGACATCCTTTGACCTCAACAGCCCCAGCACTCTAAGTAGAAGACCAATCAGAGCCACTGCAGGGACTGCTGGGAGTTGCAGTTTCAAATTCTATTGGCTACTTTCACCATCCCAAGTCGATGTTTTCTCTACAGTTGCTTTGTGTTCTCTCTACAGTACAGTATTGCCACGAAAAAAGCCATAAAAATTGCGGAGGATATTTGCGGTTTCCGCTAACAATTATTAGTTAGTTTCCAAGGAAAAATCCACGAATGACTGAGACTGCGAACTCTGAACCGCGACTTCACAGGGGGGTCTACTGTATTTTCAAACAAGACCACAGTCATCTGACCTCAGTCGTCTGAATAGTTTGGTCAGACACACTTCCTGCACACTCAGGTCTTATATATTTTATCGGGACAATAATTTTATATGTTCTAGATGACACGTCAACGACTAAGCAAAGAAGAAAGAGCAGAGACAAACATTCGAAAAGTTGTTTTATTTATTAGAGAGAAAGAAACGATATTCACTCATAGGCAGTTATACGTTGCGTTGTCACGATGTAAGTCCAAACAAGGAGTCAAAATTCAATGCGATGTTAAAGAAAAGTTCATTCCAAATATTGTTTTTACTAAAGTTTTAAAGTAAAAGTGAAAATAATGTATATGTAACAATTCCCATAAAAATAACAATCTCTTAAAATTGTATATCCGGTTAACCAAACCCGGGGGTGGGCGAGCGATGCCCCCTAGTACATACATAAATATATTTACTTTGTGTACTTGGTAGAATGAAAATATACAGAAAAATAAAATTGGAAACCTTTCTGTATTAAAAGTTTTCATAGCCTACTGTTCTTTCCCAGAAGCTGCATCTGCTGAATTTTGTGTGTGTGTGCGTGTGTATCTGCAGGTTTTGGCACATAGATTTATTTTCCCAGATTTTTAAAAGCTCTAACAATTTAGCCTTCATGTTTATTTCCAACTTGAAGCACTTACTCTTTTTTACTTTTTTTTAGTTATCACAAGTAAACACACATTCTCAGCTGTGTCTTCATGCGGAAAAGAAAACCTCAACCTGCAGAGCGTTAGATAGAATTATTTGACTCAGCATTTGTCAAGCAGCTGTTCATGCAAGAATAAAAATAAATAAAAAGCTTAACTTTGTGTCACATTTGGTGGTGGCAGCTTTGCTTGGGTTTGCATGGAAAATGTTATTTTTTGTAGCATTTTTTTCCTTAGGTATCTGCATACTCTACAGCACTGTAATTTTGGAACAAAACCCCGCAATTTCTTATGACTGAAGGCACAGGTAGGATAGTGACTTTCTTAGACCAGTGGGCTTCAGTGAGAAGGAAAAAGGGTTGAGTGGTTTTAATTTGTGTATTTTAGTCACACAGCGCGCCCCCTTGAACTGTAGGTTGCTACTCTTAAAAGAACACTAAAAGGAATCAAAAGATGTCAGATGTGCTGCTCTAATTTTGCAGTTTTTTTTCTAAATCTGATTAAGCAAACTGGTTAATCCTCTTGTAGTTTTGCTGAATCCATACTTGTAATATACAGGTCTGGAGACCACCAGTAAATTGTGAATTGTGCTTAAAACTGGGTGGAAACAATTAGACAGCTCACTGAGTGTCACATTTCTAGACCAATCCAACACCTCATGAAAGTGGCGCACAGGGTAGGTGCCGGTGGTCTTAAACTGTAAAGATGCGTGGTGCTTTTGTCAGCCTAGTCAGACAGACAGCAAGATTCTGATTATGATGAACTTTCAACAGTCGAAAAGTCTCATAAAAAACTTTAGGCATATAAATATTTGTCATGTGTGCAGAGAGCACATTTCAGGTTTTAAAAATAATCATAACCTCTTAGAAAGGCAAAAAACCTTTCAGTAACTTCAGATTATAGGTTGGCATTAGAAGACACCAATGGACGAATGCTAAATGTGAATGATACGTTGTTGCAGGTTCCGTGTGTTCTCCTCTTTCAGCATTATGACGATCACGTAGAAGTTAAAAATTATATTCATAAAAATGTGAAATTAAGTAAACAATGTGTCACATTCCATCAAAAGGATTGCCGGTAAAGAAAGCAGATAGTGACAAGCCACAGGAGATACAGATTTCAGTACTTAAAACCATCAAATCAACATATCTACCTAAAGACATCGGTAGAAGCACGAAAAAAATGCACTACATCCACCTTCTTGTCATCAGTGTCTAATTGGAAATGTAAACACACCATGACAAAATATAGTCACAGCATTTTAACATGTAGTACTGTATATACACAGACCACAATGCTTATCTAAACTCTGTTTGCTGCTGCGGTGCCATATAAACTGCTCAGAAAAGTGAAAGGAAGACTTTGAAAATGCATCATATCTCAATGGGAAAAAAATCCTGCTTGATATCTCTACTGATATGGTAATGTGTTAGGAACGAAAGGATGGTAGCCACATCGTTTGATGAAAATGAAAATGATCAACCTACAGAGGGCTGAATTCAAAGACACCCTGAAAATCAAACTGAAAAAATGATGCAGCTGGCAGGCTCATCCATTTTGCTGAAATTTCACTGCAGCAACTCCAAATCATACCCAGTAGTTTGTATGGCCCCCACGTGCTTCTAAACATACCTGACAACGTCCTAATGAGATGACAGATGGTGTCCTGGGGGATCTTCTCCCAGATCTGGACCAGGGTATCACTGAGCTCCTGGACACTCTGATGAATGGACCCAAACATAATGTCACACCTAGAGGTGTTCTATTGGATTGAGGTCAGGCGAGTGAGCGTGGGGGACAGTCAATGGTATCAGTTCCTTCATCCTCCAGGAACTGCCTGCATACTCTCGCCACATGAGGCCGAGCATCATTGTGCACCAGGAGGAACCCAGGACCCACTACACCAGCATAGGGTCTGACAGTGGGTCCAAGGATTTCATCCCGATACCTAATGGCAGTGTGCTGTTGTCTAGCCTGTAGAGGTCTGTGCGTCCCTACATGGATATGCCTCCCCAGACCATCACTGACCCACCATCAAACCAGTTAGGCTGAACGATGTTAATGGCAGCATAACATTCTACACGGCTTCTCCAGACCCTTTCACGTCTATCACATGTGCCCAGGGTGAACCTGTTCTCATCTGTGAAAAGCACAGGGTGCCAGTGGTGGACCTGCCAATTCTGGTATTCTATGGCAAATGCCAATCAAGCTCCACGGTGCTGGTTGGGTAGTGAGCACAGGGCCCACTAGAGGACGTCGAGCCCTCAGGCCACCCTCATGAAGTCTGTTTCTGATTGTTTGGTTAGAGACATTCACACCAGTGGCCTGCCTGTTGGAGGTCATTTTGTAGGCTCTGCCAGTGCTCATCCTGGTCCTCCTTGCCCAAAGGAGCAGATACTGGTGGGTCCTGCTGATGGGTTAAGGACCTTTTACAAAGGGCCCTGTCCAGCTCTCCTAGAGTAATTGCCTGTCTCCTGGAATCTCCTCCATGCCCTTGAGTCTGTGCTGGGAAACACAGCAAACCTTCTGTCAATGGCACGTATTGATGTGCCATCCTGGAGAAGTTGGACTACCTGTGCAACCAAACTCTGTGGAGTCCAGGTATGGCCTCATGCTACCAGTAGTGACACTGACTGTAGCCAAATGCAAAATTAGTGAAAAAACAGATGAGGAGGGAAAAATGTCAGTGGCCTCCCTCCACCTATTAAACCATTCATTCCTGTTTTGTTAATTTCATGAACACCAAAGCAGCTGAAACTTATTAACAAGCCCCTCTGCTACTTAACTGACCAGATCAATAGCCCAGACGTTTCATTGACTTGATGCTATACTCTGATTCAAAAGTGTTCCTTTAATCTTTTTGAGCAGTATAGTAATGCAATAGTTGAAATGACAAAAAGATATCCTAACAGATAGACGTACTTCTCAAACATGGAGCCGAGTAGGTGTGGTGGTCTGTTTGTGTGTCTGTGTCTCCACTGTTACACACTTGTTACAACCTACAAATGAATTATGAAGCTTCAGTTACCTTGTCCTACTGTGCTCCTGAATGGATAATTTTAAGGTTTTATTTTCTCTCAGCATCAAGTCTTTTGTTTGGTATCTTTTGTTCTGTCCCTGAAACCCCAGCAGTTAAACTCTTTCAAGGCGGATGTCGACTTCTGTCTGCAGTGGGTTTGAGGGAAGATGTCAACTGAAGTCAACATCCATAGGTAGAGGGTGACAATCATCTGTAAAATGTTGACGAAACTCACCGTTCCTTTATAGGTAGACCCTCTTTGCTAGAAGAAATATTATACTTGACGTCGAGATCCTGCGTGTGCGTGTGTAGCACCATCTAGAATGGCATAGACATCTGATGAATGCGCAAAGCGAAACACTTTGCGGACGTTTTGAGTATATTTTATTTTTTTGAATTGGACTCTGAATTTTCAGACTCCGATTTTGCTACAAGTGATCTGGAAATCGAGATCTAAAATGAAAGTGAGGTATCGGTGTCAGCTGAATGGTCCCCAGCTGATCCGCCGACCTGCCCCCACCCAGAGATGGCTAACACGCAGCGACAGGGCGCTGTACACAACAACAAATGTTTTGTGTTGATTTATGTGAGAAACTATTGCTTTGTGTGCTTTTCAGAAAACTTGAGTTTTTTGGAAAAATATTCAGCCATAAAAGACAGATAGATAGATACTTTATTAATCCCAAGGGGAAATTCACATACTCCAGCAGCAGCATACTGATAAAAATAAACAATATAAAATTAAAGAGTGATAAAAATTCAGGTAAAACAGACAATAACTTTGTATAATGTTAATGTTTACCCACCCCGGTTGGAATTGAAGAGTCTCATAGTGTGGGGGAGGAACGATCTCCTCAGTCTGTCAGTGGAGCAGGACGGTGACAGCAGTCTGTCGCTGAAGCTGCTCCTCTGTCTGGAGATGATCCTGTTCAGTGGATGTATTGGATTCTCCATGATTGACAGGGGCCTGCTTAACGCCCGTCACTCTGCCACGCATGTCAAACTGTCCAGCTCCGTGCCTACAATAGAGCCTGCCTTCCTCACCAGTTTGTCCAGGTGTGAGGCGTCCCTCTTCTTTATGCTGCCTCCCCAGCACACCACCTCGTAGAAGAGGGCGCTCGCCACAACCGTCTGATAGAACATCTGCAGCATCTTATTGCAGATGTTGAAGGACGCTAGTCTTCAAAGGAAGTATAGTCGGCTCTGTCCTCTCTTGCTCAGAGCATCAGTATTGGCAGTCCAGTCCAATTTATCATCCAGCTGCACTCCCAGGTATTTATAGGTCTGTACCCTCTGCACACAGTCGCCTCTGATAATCATGGGATCCAGGAGGGGCCTGGGCCTCCTAAAATCCACCACCAGCTCCTTGGTTTTGCTGGTGTTCAGGTGTAAGTGATTTGAGTCGCCCATTTAACAAAGTCCTTGATTAGGTTCCTATACTCCTCCTCCAGCCCACCATAGCAGTGTCGTCAGCGAACTTTTACATGTGGCAGGACTCCAAGTTGTATAGGAAGTCTGATGTATATAGGCTGAACAGGAACGGAGAAAGTACAGTCCCCTGCGGCGCTCCTGTGTTGCTGACCACAGTATCAGACCTGCAGTTCCTGAGACGCAAATACTGAGGTCTGTCTGTAAGATAGTCCACGATCCATGGCAACAGGTATGAATCTACTCCCATCTCTGTCAGTTTGTCCCTAAGGAGCAGAGGTTGGATGGTGTTGAAGGCACTAGAGAAGTCCAGAAACATAATTCTTACAGCACCACTGCTTCTGTCCAAGTAGGAGAGGGATCGGTGTAGCATATAGATGATGGCATCCTCCGCTCCCACCTGCTCCTGGTATGCGAACTGCGTGGTGGACCTGTGGCCTCAGGTGGTGAAGCAAGAGCCACTCCATGGTCTTCATCACATGTGACGTCAGAGTGACAAGCCGGAAGTCATTCAGCTCATCAGGATGTGATACCTTTGGGACTGGGGTGATGCAAGATATTTTCCAAAGCCTCTGGACTCTCCCCTGTTCCAGGCTCAGGTTGAAGATGCGCTCTAGTGGACTCCCCCGCTCCAACGCACAGGCCCTCAGCAGTCGTGGTGACACTCCATCTGGACCCACTGCTTTGCTGGCACGAAGTCTTTACTTTACAGGCAGCAGGAATTGGGAGCTGGTGTTTTCGGAAGAAGATGGCAGGCATAGCTTTTACAGCAAAGAATTTCACTGCTTTTCACTCCATACATTTTAATGGATTGCCTCCAGACTTGCATTCTGGTTAAAGAATCATGTCTGGCCCTTGCAAGCCTAACCTTCTTGCATTTGTAGATAACCTGAAATTGTCCCTAAGTACTGCAGACGTGACTGTTAGGGCAAATGGCCTTTTTTGAGTAGGCCATGTAATGGAATCATTTTGTGTTTGGGTTTGTTTTGCTGTGGGGATTAGCTTTGGCTCCAGAAATTTCTAGGTTGAACACAGTGGTTTAAAAAGATGAATGGATGAATGGACTTTGTTTTTCTTTTGTTTCTTTGTTTCTTTGTTTGGCCACACTTCATACTTACATGGGAAAGCTGCTCTGCCTACACTACATCCATCCATCAAATTTATTGGTTATGGTAAAGCTCAACATGAAACTCTAGTTACAGTATGTGCTTAACCCAATCAACTGTTTATTCATTATTACTCTCTGCCAGCTGAACCATCACAGGCTCAGACACGAGGCCCAGAGTAGCAGGTGGGAAAGAATTAGCCCTGGCATTGAATCCATTTGTGCAGACAAACACAATTTTTGACCTAAGCTGCTAAGATTTATTACAATTACAATATTCAGAAATCTTGCTAGTCACACTAGTATTCAATATGGTACTGATTTGAATAGAATAGCAGTGGATGTTTTCTGTAAGTGATGAAGATCTCTCAATTAGATGCACACTGGCAAACAAATCACATTCATTAACATGAACTATATAGCTCCCCAGATTATGATACTGAGGTCATCTTGGTTATTAAGAGCAAGCACAGTTATCTGTCAGCCTCCTTTTAATGACGAGCCTGTGTATTTTTCTATCCTCGGCTGTTGTTGTCCTGGGCAAAGAAGATCCCATGGGACTCATTGCAGCCTTCTGAAGCCTTCATGTTCAAGTCACTGGCTTGTGATTTACTTTTTATAACCAATGCAGTTCCCTCTAGTGACACCCATGCTGTTCTCCAGTGCAACCCCAAAATTCTGTTATAACATCACTTCTATTCAGGTGTGCATATAGTAAGACAGTTAACAGTTATAATAGGATAATGGATGTGTCAACAAAGAAAATAAGTTATTGGATTCCCTTAACACTCTCCAACCTGCTTAATCCAAATAAGGGGCACACAGGGATTGTTCCAGAACTGGTGGATTAGTGAACATTAGCAACCTCCATGAATGTAAATGCTTCGTTGATGAGTGTGAGCAGTGGCTGCATTACTGTGTGTCACAAAGTCATGTCAGCAGCAGGCATGTTGATGGATAGTGGATCTTGAACAGAATCCTCTAATAGATTAGCTGTTATCTTCTGTTTATTATGTTACTATACAGCCTGTAACAATGCGCAGAAATGTAATTGATTTTTTATTTGCTGGACTGCTCTGACAGTACAGTAAGAGATTTTCTAAAGTGATACCCGAATCCTTTGTTTGTCGAAGTTGATGAGGAGATAGTTTAGGTTATTAGTTTCCATGGATACAATAAAGTGTTTGAGATAGAAATGCAAAGAATGAACTGTGATAAAGAAAGATTTCTCTTTCTTTTGGTAAGAAAATGGCAGGAAAGAACATGCCATGGTCACCGAGTGCTATTGCTCATCTCAGCAGCACCCAGTGCAAGGCAGGAACAGACGTCAATTCATCGGAGGGCCTCCTCTCACACACACATACTGTATACTAAGAAAAGAGAGATAGATAGTTAGCCAGAACAAAAACTTTATTTGGCCCCAGGAGGAAATTTAGCTTTTAACAGAACCTAAATAAATAAATGTTATATTTGACAAACAACAAGCCCCCTCTCAAATACACACCCGAATGACTAAAAAAAGGAAAACTTCTGATTTGGCTAAAAATAGAAAGAGCAGTCCCAGTCACAGTGAGACATTATGCAAGCATGTTGCCTTAGGTATAAATGAGTCCCAGTAGAGTTTCTTGACACACTTCTGCTGAATAATTCATTGGCTGAAAGTACTCAATGTTAATATAATTGAGAGAGGACGTTCAGCATTGTTCTTAATGGCACTCAGTTTTGTCTTCATTCTCTGCTGCACTGCTGCCTCCAACAGATCCATAGGGCATTCCGTATCTAAGCCGGCCTTTTTAATTAGTTTGTTGATTCGGTGGGTCTCTCTTGAAGTGGTGTTCCCCATCCAGCACCCCACACCATAGAAAATCAACACTTAACCTTGCCTGCACATCTTTAGGTAAGGTGGGAATGGCAGAAGCATCCATGCTATCATTGGGCATAACATGCGGACTGGGCACGGATAGTAAATGGTTGCAAGATCTGCATCCAGGATGCTGAGTCCTCAAAGGATTTGAGGTGTCTACTGTGCAAAAACAACCATATTTAATTATGATACTGTATAAGTATTTCCATCTTCATCCCAAATTAACTATAACTGATTTTAAATAAGAGGTCATGGAAATACCCATTCTCTGTTCAGGGTTGATTCTGTCTTGTGCCTGATCCAAATCCAATAGTTGTGTTGTGTGCAAACCTAAAATTAAATAAAACAGATTTAAGAAATGAATGAATAGCTGTTGAGCCATATTTTAAGACTGCATGAATAAACAAAGGAAATTACATAATTTTATTAGCTTTCATACACAAATCCATTACAACCATTTATTTTATTTAAATAAACTGGAAATGTACCTATTTAATTAGTTAAGATAACAGTAAGAAATATGTTGTTTGATCTGTCAAGATATGTTAGTCACGTTTGTTGCCCATTCCATGAACTCCACAAGAGATTTTCAAATACTGCTTCTTTTCTTCTTCCTCTTCATTTATTCCCACTTCTATGTGGTGTGGATGTTCTTGATCAACCTTCTCCATACAGTCTGGTCCTGCACCTTCTTGCCAGTTAAGCTCTTTCCCTTCTTTTACTTTGTCCATTCTGCTCCACTTTGGCTTCCCTCGCTTTCTCTTCCCCTGTACTTCCCATTCCCTTCACTCTTTTGCCCAACCTTATCACATGTTCACACCACTTCAACCTACTTTCTTTTACTTTCTTAGATATCTCTCCCACTTTTGTGGTACCCTCTGATTTTCTCATTTCTTAGTCTGTCCTATTTTTGTAACTTCATACATCTGTCTCAACATTCTCATTTCTTCCACTTACATCTTCTTGTTCCACACTCTCTTTACTGTCCATGCCTGAGCTCCACACCATTGCTGGTCTTACCGCTGTCTTAAAACCTTATCTTTACCCTTCACCTTTTTTCTTTGATCACACAGTCCTCCTGATACCTTCATCTGATTGTTCCTTCCACACTGCACTCTATGGGATATCTCTGCATCTGGTTTTCTATCTCCAGCTTCCACTGATCCTGGATATTTAAACTTCTCCACTCTTCAAAAGCTCTCCCTGCAGGCTGGCTTCTGAATCTTCATCATCATTACACATCATATACTCCAGCGGTTCTCAAACTTTCGTATTTCGTGCCACCCCCCCTTCTACCAGGAATAATTCTGCACCCCCTGCATAATATAAGATAGATGAGAATAACCCATGATACAACTAACAAAGATATGATACTCTTGCAGTGTCACGGTATCCTATCATTTTTACTTCTATAAGATTTGCATGTGTTCTGCTAACTTCGATGAAATATTTGCAATTTTTTTTTTAAGTGCTTTAATAACTGTTAAAATGCCTTGTGTGGTTTTTGGTAGTAATTCTAATCCCAAAAACAAAGAATAACTTATTTATTCTTATTTAATTATTTTGTTATGTAAAGAAACTATTAAATATGTTTTAATTATTTTTAAAAATCTCGTAAAGGAGAAACCGATGAAGTCAATCTGAGCGAGATGAACGTATTTTCGTCCGATAAATATTATACCGCTGTTAGTTTTATCATGAAAATAACCCAATACGCAGTAAATTATTTAACTCAATTTGGCAATATAGGCTACGCTGCCAATGTGGTGCAGTTGCGCCACATTACCCACCTTATCTACTGTTACCTGAATGTTCACGACAGATACCGATACGTCTCTAACTTTCTGGATTGAAAATACGTGACTATAAAAGCAGTAGCAGCAGCGGCGCCGCTCGTCATAGAAACAAACTTCAAATAGAAAAGGAGCTCAAAGTGTCTGTCTTGAATATCAAACCAATCCTGGACAGGCTGTGTACTTTAAAGCAGGAACATATTAGTCACTAGATCTATGCCTTAGAAATGTTTCATTTTAATTTTAGTTATAATGCATTCGTTGTGATTATATACTTTCAAATTTAAATTTGAAATAAAAATGTAAAAAATTACTTTTGATGTCTTGTTCATTTATTCGACGCCCCCCTTGTACAGGAGGCGCGTCCCACAGTTTGAGAACCGCTGATATACTCTGTCTTCTTCTTCGTATTAATTTTCAATCCTCTATCTTCTAAAGACCTTTTCCATTCTTCGAACTTCCTATCGTCTTTTCTGGTGCTACACAACACAATGTCATCAGCAAAAAGCCTGCACCAGGGATTATAATCCCAAATTTTAAGAATATGTATTTTCTGCATTTTCTACCTGCACACAACAGTATACAGTATACATAGGGGTCTGCAAGGTCAGTCCTGGAGGGCCATAGTGGCAGCAGGGTTAGAAACCAATTATTGCAAAAGTAGTATTTTTAGGCTTCATTTTAAATTGTCTTGCTTGTTAAGATTGCCCACCTTTAATTTCTTGTTGTAGTCTTAAACAACTGCAGTTGACAAAAATGCAAATGATAATATATACACACAGGTGTAAATAGGAACATCTGGTTTGTTAAAATATTTGGAAGAAAATTGAAGAGAAGAAAATAAATGAAAGACAAATACTCATTTTGCTTCAGGCTGTGAATTATTTGGATGACATCCAAAACACTAACACGCTGTAAAATTAAACAAGGTCTGTTATTAGCGAGGATTGGTTACTAATTTAGTAATTAGGTTGAAAAAAAAACTATAGCCACTACAGCCCTCCATGACTGACTCTGCAGGCCCCTGGTATACAATCACACAGCAAGATGCTATCACTACCATGCTTCACTACTGGAATGATATTGCACAGGAGAGCACGGCCCAGTGTTCTCCACACATGATACGTCACATTGAGGATACACAGTTCAATCTTGGTGTCATTAGACTAGTCTCTCACAGTCTGAGAGTCCTTATGAGGCTTCCATCTGGACATTCTACCATAAAGTCGAGATTAGTGGAGTGTTGCAGTGATGGTTGTCCTTGTGAATGTTTTTCACACAGGTTTTCTTGAGCTCTGTCAGAGTGTCCATCAGGTTCTTGGTTACCTCCTTCGCCAATTCACACTCAGTCCTGTCTTTCAGCTGTTCAGACAGGTCCTTCGACCTCATGGCTTAGTTTTTGCTCACTTGTGTGATTTTCTGTAGACGAGTGTGTGCCATACCTAATCATGTCAAGTCAGTTGAATTGACCTCAGGTGGACTCCAAAGAAGGTGTAGAAACATCATATATATAGTGTATCCGGAAAGTATTCACAGCGCATCACTTTTTCCACATTTTGTTATGTCACAGCCTTATTCCAAAATGGATTAAATTCATTTTTTTCCTCAGAATTCTACACACAACACCCCATAATGACAACGTGAAAAAAGTTTACTTGAGGTTTTTGCAAATTTATTAAAAATAAAAAAAAGAGAAAGCACATGTACATAAGTATTCACAGCCTTTGCCATGAAGCTCAAAATTGAGCTCAGGTGCATCCTGTTTCCCCTGATCATCCTTGAGATGTTTCTGCAGCTTCATTGGAGTCCACCTGTGGTAAATTCAGTTGGTTGGACATGATTTGGAAAGGCACACACCTGTCTATAGAAGGTCCCACTGTTGACAGTTCATGTCAGAGCACAAACCAAGCATGAAGTCAAAGGAATTGTCTGTAGACAGGATTGTCTCGAGGCACAAATCTGGGGAAGGTTACAGAAAAAATTCTGCTGCTTTGAAGGTCCCATTGAGCACAGTGGCCTCCATCATCCGTAAGTGGAAGAAGTTCGAAACCACCAGGACTCTTCCTAGAGCTGGCCGGCCATCTAAACTGAGCGATCGAGGGAGAAGGGCCTTAGTCAGGGAGGTGACCAAGAACCCAATGGTCACTCAGTCAGAGCTCCAGAGGTCCTCTGTGGAGAGCGGAGAACCTTCCAGAAGAACAACCGTCTCTGCAGCAATCCGTCAATCAGGCCTGTATGGTAGAGTGGCCAGACGGAAGCCACTCCTTAGTATAAGGCACATGGCAGCCCGCCTGGAGTTTGCCAAAAGGCACCTGAAGGACTCTCAGACCATGAGAAACAAAATTCTCTGGTCTGATGAGACAAAGATTGAACTCTTTGGTGTGAATGCCAGGCGTCACGTTTGGAGGAAACCAGGCACCGCTCATCACCAGGCCAATACCATCCCTACAGTGAAGCATGATGGTGGCAGCATCATGCTGTGGGGATGTTTTTCAGCGGCAGGAACTGGGAGACTAGTCAGAATAAAGGGAAAGATGACTGCAGCAATGTACAGAGACATCCTGGATGAAAACCTGCTCCAGAGCGCTCTTGACCTCAGACTGGGGCGACGGTTCATCTTTCAGTAGGACAACGACCCTAAGCACACAGCCAAGATATCAAAGGAGTGGCTTCAGGACAACTCTGTGAATGTCCTTGAGTGGCCCATCCAGAGCTCAGACTTGAATCCGATTGAACATCTCCGGAGAGATCTTAAAATGGCTGTGCACCGACGCTTCCCATCCAACCTGATGGAGCTTGAGAGGTGCTGCAAAGAGGAATGGGCGAAACTGGCCAAGGATAGGTGTGCCAAGCTTGTTGCATCATATTCAAAAAGACTTGAGGCTGTAATTGCTGCCAAAGGTGCATCGACAAAGTATTGAGCAAAGGCTGTGAATACTTATGTACATGTGATTTCTCAGTTTTTTTATTTTTAATAAATTTGCAAAAACCTCAAGTAATCTTTTTTCACGTTGTCATTATGGGGTGTTGTGTGTAGAATTCTGAGGAAAAAAATGAATTTAATCCATTTTGGAATAAGGCTGTAACATAACAAAATGTGGAAAAAGTGATTCGCTGTGAATACTTTTACCACTCACATTTTTGTAAATATTTTATTATATCTTTTCATGGGACAACACTGAGCTGATGGATGTTAGAGACCTTGCGCTCCTCCATGTTCCATTTCAGGATGCCCCACAGATGTTCAATAGGGTTTAGGTCTGGAGACATGCTTGGCCAGTCCAGCACCTTTTTCCTCAGTTTCTTTAGCAAGGCAGTGGTCGTCTTGGAGGTGTGTTTGGGGTCGTTATCATGTTGGCATACTGCCCTGTGGTCCCGTTTCTGAAGGGAGGGGATCATGCTCTGTTTCAGTATGTCGCAGTACATGTTGGCATTCATGGTTCCCTCAATGAACTGTAGTACCCCACCCCCGTGCCGTCAGCACTCATGCAGCCCCAAACCATGAAACTCCCACCACCATGCTTGACTGTAATAAAGACACACTTGTCTTTGTGCTCCTCACCTGGTTGCTGCCACACATGCTTGACACCATCTGAACCAAATAAGCTTATCTTGGTCTCATTAGACCACAGGATATGGTTCCAGTAATCCATGTCCTTAGTCTGCTTGTCTTCAGCAAATAGTTTGTGGGATTCCTTGTGCATCATCTTTAGAAGAGGCTTCCTTCTGGGATGACAACTACGCAGACCAATTTGATGCAGTGTGGCGGGCGTATGGTCTGAGCACTGACAGGCTAACCCCCGACCCCTTCAACCTCTGCAGCAATGCTGGCAGCACTCATACGTCTATTTACAAAAGACAAGCTCTGGATATGACGCTGAGCATGTGCACTCAACTTCTTTGGTTGACTATGGCGAGGCCTGTTCTGAGTGCAACCTGTCCTGTTAAATCTGTCACTGTATGGTCTTGGCCACCGTGCTGCAGCTCAGTCTCAGGGTGTTGGCAATCTTCTTATAGCCTCGGCCATCTTTATGTAGAGCAACAATTCTTTTTTTCAGATCCTCAGAGAGTTCTTTCTCATGAGGTGCCATGTTGAACTTCCAGTGACCAGTATGAGAGAGTGTGAGAGCGATAACACCAAATTTAACACACCTGAGACCTTGTAACACTAACGAGTCACATGACTCCGGGGAGGGAAAATGGCTAATTGGGCACAATTTGGACATTTTTCACTTAGGGGTGTACTCACTTTTTTGCCAGCGGTTTAGACATTAATGGCTGTATGTTGAGTTATTTTGAGGGGACAGCAAATTTACACTGTTATACAAGCTGTACACGGACTGCTTTACATTGTGTCAAAGTGTCATATCTTCAGTGTTGTCCCATGAAAAGATATAATTAAATATTTACAAAAATGTGAGGGGTGCACTCACTTTTGTGAGATACTATATATATATATATATATATATATATATATATATATATATATATAT
>JANRMT010062823.1:13874400-13903232 GCA_026402145.1 Polypterus bichir lapradei
TATATATATATATATATATATATATATATATATATATATATATATATTGTGGACTTGGACCCGGACACACACAGACGGACATCATAAGTTCCACCACACACCGTTTATTTACACTATTTACAAGTACGTGCACCACAAACCCCAGTGCCTCTTGCACCGTTCCCTCAATGTCCAGGCCTCACAGTCTTTGTGCCTTCCTGGCCGCCTCCAGTCCTTTCTCTCCAGCTCCGTCTCTCTTCCACCCGACTTCCGCTATCGACTGAAGGGAGGCGGCCCCTTAAATAGGAACCCGGATGGGCTCCAGCTGCTTCACGGCACTCCTCCGTAGACACGACCCAGTGTGGTGGAAGTGCCGGCTGCGCACCCGGAAGCCCTCTGGGTGTCCCCTGTCTTCTTCCCCCCAGCACTTCCTGGTGTGGCGGAAGTGCTGGGCTCCAGACTTCTACAGGCACTGGGGCGCCGCCTGGCGATGGCCACGGGTCCCTACAGGGCTGGGCTTCCAAGCCCTTTACCCGTGGCCCCCAACATAACCAGGGCGGTTGCCCCCTTGCGGTCTGGAGGAGGTACATGCCCTCCTCCAGTCCTCCTGGGCGTCCCGGCCGGGCTCCAGCCCCGGCCGGATGCCACAATATGTATATATATGTTTATATATCCTCTTTAATAAAACCACTGTGTGTGTTCAGGTGTCCGTGTGTGTGTCTTCTGGTGAAGTGCGCATGCGCGGGGCCACACGGCACGTGTTCAGTCTCTTCCTGTGCATTCCCTGTGCAGAGAAAGAGAGACACACAGACAGGCGCGCACGAGACAGACAGACAGACACACACACACACACACAGCAGCGCAAGACAGACACACACACGAGACATACAGACAGACAGACACAGAGGCGCGAGACATACAGACAGACAGACAGACAGATACACACACACAGGCGCACGCGAGACAGACACACACACAGGTGCGCGCTAGACAGACACACACACATACACACACAAACACACACAGAGGCGCGAGACAGACAGACAGACAGACATACACACACACACAGGCGCGAGAGAGAGAGACAGACAGACAGACACGATTGACGTGATGATCTGAACTCTGACAAAGTTTGGCTTGGTAGACCAGCCCCACTTTTCTGAGTTGGAAATCTGACTTAAGGGGGAGTTCCAGCTAAAAACTACGACTAAGAACTTGGAAATTTCGAATTCCCACTTTAAATGGAATGCAGCATGAGTCTAAAGTGAAGCAAACACACAGTCGTTTTTGAAATATACTGTACTAGCTGAATACCTGTGCATCGTAACAGGATAGCAACAGGAAAAATGTGTTTTAAAATATACAGAGTGACAGTATACGTCCTGTAAAGGTCATAAGGCAAGATTTAGCACGTAAACAAAACAAAATACAAACCGGATTCCAAAAAAGTTGGGACACTATACAAATCGTGAATAAAAACTGAATGCAATGATGTGGAGGTGCCAACTTCTAATATTTTATTCAGAATAGAACATAAATCACGGAACAAAAGTTTAAACTGAGAAAATGTATCATTTTAAGGGAAAAATATGTTGATTCAGAATTTCATGGTGTCAACAAATCCCAAAAAAGTTGGGACAAGGCCATTTTCACCACTGTGTGGCATCTCCCCTTCTTCTTACAACACTCAACAGACGTCTGGGGACCGAGGAGACCAGTTTCTCAAGTTTAGAAATAGGAATGCTCTCCCATTCTTGTCTAATACAGGCCTCTAACTGTTCAATCGTCTTGGGCCTTCTTTGTCGCACCTTCCTCTTTATGATGCGCCAAATGTTCTCTATAGGTGAAAGATCTGGACTGCAGACTGGCCATTTCAGTACCCGGATCCTTCTCCTACGCAGCCATGATGTTGTGATTGATGCAGAATGTGGTCTGGCATTATCTTGTTGAAAAATGCAGGGTCTTCCCTGAAAGAGATGACGTCTGGATGGGAGCATATGTTGTTCTAGAACCTGAATATATTTTTCTGCATTGATGGTGCCTTTCCAGACATGCAAGCTGCCCATGCCACACGCACTCATGCAACCCCATACCATCAGAGATGCAGGCTTCTGAACTGAGCGTTGATAACAACTTGGGTTGTCCTTGTCCTCTTTGGTCCGGATGACATGGCGTCCCAGATTTCCAAAAAGAACTTCGAATCGTGACTCGTCTGACCACAGAACAGTCTTCCATTTTGCCACACTCCATTTTAAATGATCCCTGGCCCAGTGACAACGCCTGAGCTTGTGGATCTTGCTTAGAAATGGCTTCTTCTTTGCACTGTAGAGTTTCAGCTGGCAACGGCGGATGGCACGGTGGATTGTGTTCACTGACAATGGTTTCTGGAAATATTCCTGAGCCCATTCTGTGATTTCCTTTACAGTAGCATTCCTGTTTGTGGTGCAGTGTCGTTTAAGGGCCCGGAGATCACGGGCATCCAGTATGGTTTTACGGCCTTGACCCTTACGCACAGAGATTGTTCCAGATTCTCTGAATCTTCGGATGATGTTATGCACAGTTGATGATGATAGATGCAAAGTCTTTGCAATTTTTTGCTGGGTAACACCTTTCTGATATTGCTCCACTATCTTTCTGCGCAACATTGTGAGAATTGGTGATCCTCTACCCATCTTGGCTTCTGAGAGACACTGCCACTCTGAGAAGCTCTTTTTATACCCAATCATGTTGCCAATTGACCTAATTAGTGTTTATTGGTCTTCCAGCTCTTCGTTATGCTCAAATTTACTTTTTCCAGCCTCTTATTGCTACTAGTCCCAACTTTTTTGGGATTTGTTGACACCGTGAAATTTTGAATCAACATATTTTTCCTTTAAAATGATACATTTACTCGGATTAAACGTTTGATCTGTCATCTACGTTCTATTACAAATAAAATATTGACATTTGCCATCTCCACATCATTGCATTCAGTTTTTATTCACAATTTGTTTAGTGTCCCAACTTTTTTGGAATCCGGTTTGTAGGTTAGATAGATAGATACTTTATTAATCCCAAGGGGAAATTCACAGGTTACTAATTATTTTTTGAAATGGTTTACTCAAATATAAGCTGTTTTAAATATAGAAGACTTAAACAGTGATGATCAAAACTTGTTTTGGACTAAAGCCCAAGTGATCCCATCACCACCCTTTAGTAACCAGAGCACGTAAGTTTTAAGTGCAAAATGTATTTGTTAATAAAAATAGATGAAGGTGAATGTTATAATATTAATTATATTAAATTTGGATTTTTGAGGGGTTTTTAAGATCATAAAAAAATTACAAATCCTAAGCAATCTAACAATGTCAACCCGCATCTGAGCGTCCAGAGAGGCGGTGCCGTGCACAAGGTAGGCCAGCGAGGAGAACAGGCACACGCCGTCACCGCTTATCTGCACCACGCAGTGAGTGACCATTACTCCGTCAATATAAATCCTTTCTTCCTCGATTAGGGTTAGGGTTAGGGTTAGTTTTCTGGGTTTCTTTAAAGGGGTATAAACTTAATAGAAGAATTCGTGAAAAAAGTATGAAAACGAATAAAATAAAAAAAGTATTAAAATCAAAATCCTCAAAAAAAAATTTTTTCTTTAATATACCTTGGAATAACCTAACTAAATTATTTTAAAATGATAAATAAATGGCAAATTATAAACGTTTTGTGGAAACTTGAAAATATCAAAAGAAAACTTGAAAGTTTTTGTAATTTACTTTAAAGAAAAGTATTTTAGAAAGAAATCAAGTGAATGGGCCTAAAAAACTATAAGAAATTTCACGCTTGGACCACGAAAATTTTAAAACCATTTCTTAGCGAGCACCTATGGGCCAAGGGTAACCTACATTCCAAATTTCAAGTCCTCGTGGTTCAGGAGATTTCGTGATGAGTGAGTCAGTGGTATTTGGCTTTTATATTACAGTCTTAAGAGCCTATGAATGTAAAATGCATTTATGTATCTCTGGAAATTAAATATTCTAAGAAAGTTTCATTGATGATATCTTCTCTTTTGTGACCTTTTAAACTCTTCTTTTTCAGGCTGGATACCAAATTACTCAGCACAGACTTCCTATTGCAGTGAATGGCAGTCTCAGTTACAGCCACTTAGTAGGACAAAAGTGGAACCAAGCTGTCCTGAAAACAGTGAGGATTAAACAGATACAACTGGAACAGGATAGTGGGAAAAGCTTGCATGATGACACAAGAAAGCAGACCTTAATTGACTTAAACAGAGCAGGTAATCTTTACCTAACGAGTATATGTTTTATTTTATCATTCCGTAACCATTGATACTTGCAACTGTTCTCCATTTCTGTATATATATTATTCATATATATATTGTGAGAGGATTCGACAAACACAGGATAAGGTTTGGGGGCAGCCACCTGTATACTTGAAATAAGCTGCCAACAATGAAAAGTTTGGTTCAAATGAAACAGGTCTCAACAGACTTAAGTCCAACAATAGAACAAACAGACCAGCAAACATGGTGGTTTTAAAGTCGGCCAGGGAAAGTGATGTCATCGGGCTCATAACCGGAAATGAGTTTTTCGAGTCCAGGCAAAATTTCCTATGGTTGGTCTGCCGATGAAAAAGAGGAAGGATCAGTGCACTCTGCCACCCCCGGTCTGGCATGGAATTATCTCTTTTTGAGCCCTTCAGTTGCCTCCCATGCACACGTGTGTGACAATATATATATTTATATATATGCGTGTGTGTGTGTGTGTAAAATTAAACAGAACATAAAATTTATCGATAAATGAAAATAAAAAAGTATGGGGTCATCTTATTCTACCTTTGTCTTACACTGAAGCTTTGTTCAGTTTAATAAAGCACAGTGGTTAGTAGTGTTGTCTTACGCCAGATGGAATTCATAACCCTGCTTTGTCATTTTCTGTGTGAAGTCAACACATTCTCCCCATCCTCTTGTTTTGTGAAGTTAATTGACACTTTAATTTAGTCTTACGTGTGTGAATGTGCACCCTGCAATGATTTGGTACTCCATTCAGGGTTGATATCTGCTTTGTACATGATATTGCAGTGGTAGGCTTTGGCCACCTGTACACATAAAATTGTATTAATTTGGTTTAATACATGCACTGATGTATTCAACATCTTGTCCTCTCCTCTGACTCTTAACGTGAAGTACCTTGTGCATTTTTTACATCTCATGTATTCAGTTCCATACAAATGTGTGTACGTCCCTAGCCAAATGATATGTTTTGTTGATATTTAATGTAAAAAATAAAATTACATAACAAAAGTAAATGCAGCTTAGACAACAAACTAACTAGAACAATGTCATCTTTTCTGTAAATGTTAATGTACAGATATGATTCATTTAATTAACTAATAAAATTACTTTAAATGTCAACAATATATGTAATTAGGCCAGGAGTGTCCAAACTTTTTGCAGTGTCTGCAGTCTTTTCAGGAGTGCAAAATATGGAATGTGGGAAAACTCACTTATGATTAATTTTGATAGTCATGGATCACTTTGTGCACCGTAGAGGCTATCATGAATGGTAAGACACTTGCTTCTCTTTCTGCTGGTTCATACGGTCATTATTGTCATATGTACAGTGTGCTAATCTACATGCAACATATCGCCACTCTCCAGGCCACGATCAGTGTGCATTACTCAAGAGTTTCTCACATTCCCTCCTAAAACCTAAACAGAATATTAAGGGAGAGATTAGTTTGTGACATAGACGCAGACCAAATTCAGTGCAGATCGCTAGCAATATATGAGTTAACTTCTGTGAAATAAGTGACAATTGGACCAGCATATGAGGCGGACAATAAAGATGTACAGGACCAGCAAGGCCATTACGAGATAAATTAGTGTGATACTGCGTAGGGTTCAAATCAGTCTGCGGAATACAAGTTGGTCACAAAGTAAACACCAGCTCATAGAGACAGTCAGACAGTAGATGTGGAAGTGAGCACAGTGCAACAGAACACAATTTATTGCTACAACTTTGGTCTTGCAATTGTGAACTTTTCAGCATTTTAGAAGAGAAACTTTTAGCTTTTGGTATTCCTAGGCCCAAATGTCTAAATGCCCTCACATCAACTTGAATAATATACATTGAGTTGTTTCTAAACCATTTAGATTTTTGTTACGTTACTAGATAGGCAACCCATCCAAGATGGGTTTAGAGCAAAAGTATATTCTAAAACTAAGCCATAAGTAATCCTATTTTTTAACCTGACGTTGTTCTTGTTGAGCAATATTATACACCCAAATTCATTTTTTACAGTAATTTCTGAACTATTTCTCTTCTGTTTAATCATTTCATACCATACAAATCAATTCATCTAATGCCATATTTTCTGATGCTGTCCTTTGTTCCACGTTGACTTTTCTGACATGTGGCCCATTCCTCAATGGTTTCACGTTCAGGCACCTCTCCCATACCTCTGGCATTCCTCCTTTTCTGCATAGTCCTTTCCTCAGCTGTTTTGTTATCCCATGCCATAGCCATAACTTTGGCAGTCCTTTTCTACCATGTGACCTTTTCCTCGACTGCTTTGTTATCCCATGCCACAGCTGTAGCTCTGGCAGTCCTTTTTCTGCCAAATGACCCTATCCTCACCTGTTTCATGCTCCTGTGCCATAGCCGTAACTTTGACATTCCTTCTCTGCAATCTGGTCCTTTCCTCAGTCGATTGGTGTTCACACACCTCTGCCATAGAATTTGTAATTTCTTAATTGCTGCTGGGTATTTTCTCCTTGACATTAAATACCCATCACTCCACAAACACATTGAGCGTATTGTGTGTGCCGAGCATTCCTCACTTCAGGGGTTTCATGCTATCTCAATAGCTATCTCAACTCCCTGTCCTTTATCCTAGTTGCCACCTTTTCCTGTTTGGTCAGGTCAGCCCTACTTTGCCTCATTCATATGCTGCTCCCACCTTATTTGTGAATTATGAGTGGACACACACACACAGATGCTTGTTGTTTTATATGTATTTAGATAATATGCAAAGGTTGAACATTATCGCCTGTTCCCTGAAGTGGATATTGATAAAAAATTGAGCAATGGCTGTAACCAGTCTTTAAAGTTGAATGTAACATTTCAAACTGAATTGGTTACCGCAGGTGTTCCGTAAAAATTCTACCTCTTTGCATCTTGTGTCTCCATCTATTTGTCTGCAGCATTGTGGGATGCTTATTGTTTAATAAATTGTTCTATTTCTGTGTGAATGTTTGTTAAGTGTGCAGATAACCTCTCTCTGCATTCTGGCCTTCAGGAGTGGCACTAATGGAGATTGTAATGGAACCTGACATGAGCTGCGGTGAGGAGGCCGCAGCTGCTGTCCGGGAGCTTCAGCTGATCCTACAGGCACTCGGAACTTGCCAAGGCAACATGGCAGGTAGGAAATTGCAAGAACTCTAGAAATCTGCTTCTTTATATTGAAGTTAGAAGCAAACTGCAATAAAGTTCTACTAAAGGATCATATTGAAAGAGACTGTGCAGAATAGAAAGAAGAAAATGTAATGAGGTTCCCTAAATAAGAGCACTGAAATATAACTACCTTCACAACAGATAGCAGTCCTGGCATGTGTTGCAATGTAGAAATACAGAAAGAGCTGCTTTTCATTTTTATTTTGCCCATATTTAAGTATTTTGTGTACTACTAATGGCAGAGCTGATACTTGTGCACACAGACTCAAGGCTAGTATTGATGCCCAAGCGAAATCTATCAAATATTTACTTGAAGGGGTTTATGAAATCTATTATTTTGTGTTTTATATTTGTAATGAAATAAGGCCACTTTGCAAAGATGTGTTTTTATTTTGATATTAAAGACTCTTTATCTGTTGATAAGTATCATAAAGGCCAAATTGAACCCAATGGTGTTCAGTGTCTTCTTATGTAATACGCTACCGTGGCTATCCATTTGCCTGTCCAGGATTTTAAATCACCTGTAGCTATTGACCTGAAACTCTGCACTACAACTTTATATTAAAAGTGAAGAGTTTTGGAGTTATTACTCTTTTTATTGGAGTTATAATTTATTGTAGAATCAGCTCTCGGCAGCGGGCAGCAGGGCGGCTGTGAAGCGCATGTGTACGGGCGCCGTTCTCATCCCTACCACCTTCGCCATCACTTCCCTTTCCTCTTCATCTCTTAAATCATTCTTGAGGCAGATTGAAGACTTAAGTACCAGCTTAAGTGAAAAATTAAGGAAAACGTACTAAGTAATTGCAACACATAAACTGTCTTAATCAGTTTTAACGCGAAAAGATGCCGACGAAAGAAGAGAAGAAGCGGCCGCTGGGGTGGAGAAAAGAAGAAGATCTGCTCAGGAAGCAGCAAGCGCATCAACCTCCGAGCAAACGAATGCTAAACATACAGAGAAAGAAAGTCACGTGTATTCACTGCACATTATTGTGCCGTGTGCCGTTACTGGTTGTATAATCATAAAATATGAAAACTGGCAAGGGGATGAATACTTTTTATAGGCACTGTATTTCAAACACTACTCAAACATACAGAATTAGAAGGTAGTAGCCACTCAACTGTATAATAAGCTATTGGTGCACTGCAGACAAAATGCTACCCACACCAAGCTAACAATGACAATAAAAAAGGAAGCATGCAAACCACAGACCACAACATGTTAAATTTTATATCAAAGCCAGTCACAAATGAAAATACAATGTCACTGACACTTGTCCAGTAATTTCAAAAACTTAATTGTTAACTGCAGTTGCTTGTCTTCTGAGAAATGCAACCTTTCACAATGAGCATGCATGGCTTAAGAGCTTGAGCTCTTGGGAACCTTCAGTACTGCAGCCGTGTTTTTTGTAGCCTTGCCAGGACCTGTGCCTCGAAACAGTCCTGTCTTTAAGCACAGCAGGCAGTACTTTCATCCTCATGGCTTGGTGTTTGTGGGACCTTCTATAGACAGGTGTGTGCCTTTATAATCATGTGTAATTTACCGCAGTTGGACTCCAAACAAGGTGAAGGTACTGTCTAGATCTGGGCCTGGAGGGATGCCTAGAATTTGACGATGATAGTGATGTGGACCTCTGACCTTCAATTCTCAATGGAGGGACAGCATGGTGCTTTGATCGGGTGGTGGAGGTGGCGCAGATCACCACCACAGAAAACCAGAAAAAGAACAGCAGAGAAAGTAGGGGTTAGTACGGATTTTGGAGCCATGATAGAAATCTATCCATCTATTATTCAACCCGCTATATCCTAACTACAGGGTCACGGTGGTCTGCTGGAGCCAACACAGGGCGCAAGGCAGGAAACAAACCCCGGGCAGGGTGCCCACACACACACCCACACACCAAGCACACACTACGAACAATTTAGAATCACCAATGCACCTAACCTGCATGTCTTTGGACTGTAGGAGGAAACCCATGCAGACACGGGGAGAACATGAAAACTCCATGCAGGGAGGACCCAGGGAGCGTACCCGGGACTCCTAATTGCGAGGCAGCAGTGCTACCCACTGCGCCACCGTGTCCCCCCATGATAGAAATGATAATTAAATAAAGGATCTAAATATTTGTGTCAGTGTAATATTTCAGTTTTTTATTGTTAATTAGCAAAAATTCCTAAATCCTGTTTTCACATCGAGGGGTGTTGAGTGTTTGGTGTAAGGAAAAATTAATTTAAACAATTTTAGCATAAGCCTGCAACATAACAAAATGTGCAGAAAGTGAAGCAGTCTGAATATTTTCTGAACAACAAACAACAACATTTATTTCTATAACACGTTTTCATACAAATAATGTCGGTGAAGGTGAAGAACGAAAAATATAAAAATAAGATTAGGCAATACTAAGTAACAAAGAATAAAATAAAGTCTGATGGCCAGGAGGACAGAAAAAAAACAAACAAAAATAAAACTCTAAAGGGCTGGAGAAAAAAAAAAAATCTGCAGGGGTTCCGAGGCCACGAGACCACCCAGCCCAGCCCCCACTAGGCATTCTACTTAAGAATGAAGGTGCTGTATGTCAGAAAATAATTAACACATAGAACAAGTTACTGTGTAGCGTAACACATTAAAAATAGCTTGTCTTAATGCTAGAAGTATCAAAAATAAGGTAAGTGAGTTGGAGTTGTATGTAGCAGAGCATAATTATGATATTATAGCAATAACAGAAGGATAGACAGAACAGAAAAGGAGGTGGGGTTGCTGTTTATGCCAAACAGGATTTAAATGTAAGTCATCTTCAGTTGGATGATGAGCCCCATCTTAGTGAGGACATGTGACTTCGCCTGGAAAATATTAGGGAAAGAGGTCTTATTTTAGGAGTGTGTTATAGACCACCCAATTCAGACAATAATTTCAACACACATCTTTTTAGTAATATCAAAAAGGCAAGTTTACAGGGGGATATTATAGTCATGGGGGACTTTAATTATCCAAATATTAACTGGGATAACCTTGCAGATGGAGGAGCACAAGAGTTTTTAGAAGTAATCAGTGACTGTTTTTTAACACAGCATGTTAAAGCACCAATACGGGGTGAAGCCTGTCTGGATTTAGTGTTTTGTAATAGTAAGGATAGAATTGAGGGTGTAGAGGTGATTGAACCACTAGGGTCAAGTGACCATAATGTAATACAATTCTTAGTCTTTTGTAAGAGTAAAGATGCAAAGACTAAAATTGTGAAGTTGAACTTTGGTAGGGCTAATTTTGAGCAGATGCGACAAAGTCTAAGTAGGATAGACTGGGATAAGCTTTTAAATGTGGAGACAGTCAAGAAGCAGTGGAACAGGTTTAAAAATGTTTTACATGTAATGCAGGACACATACATACCTAAATTTGGAATTAATAGAAAACTAAAAAAAACTCCATGGTCGATTAATAAAGATTTAAAAAAGAAGTTGCAAAGAAAAAAACTGCTTTATAAGGCATATAAGACTAATGACTGCAAAGTGAATCGTAGAGCGTATGGGAACATGAGGGCAACCATTAAGAAGGATATCAGGGAGGCTAAAAGACAGTTGGAGAGGAATATAGCGGATAAGGCGAGAAAGAAAACCCTAAGAGATTCTGTCAGTATTTTAGTAGTAAAAGAAGAATTAAGGAGGAGGTCAAGTGCACCAGGAATAGTAAAGCTGAATTAAAAGATATAGACAGTGAAATAGCGGATGCCCTAAACTTACATTTTTCTGAGGTGTTTACAAGTGAGCAAGTGGACAACCTCCCAGAGGTAAATGTGACTACTAAGGAGGTACTGAGGGATTTGGAAATTGTAGAGGGAGAAGTGCTGCTCAGATTAAATAAGATGAAATCAAACAAATCACCAGGACCAGATCATATTTATCCTCGTGTTCTTAAGAAGGCTAGCGAGTACAGATATAAACCCTTGACACATATTTTTAGGAAGTCACTGAGCACTGGAGAGATTCCGAAGGACTGGAAAATGGCAAATATCATTCCAGTATATAAAAAGGGTGACAGGGCAGATCCAAGTAACTTAAGGCCAGTAAGCGTAACATGCATCACAAGAAAATTAATGGAAGGAATTATTAAGGATAAGATTGAGCAACATCTGGCAAGGACAGGAGTTATTCTGAACAGTCAGCATGGGTTCAGAAGAGGAAGGTCGTGTTTTACTAACATGCTGGAATTCTATGAGGAGGCAACAAAAGGATACAATCAAAGTGGAGAAGATGATATTATTTATCTGGACTTTCAGAAAGCATTTGATAAGATGCCACATGAGAGGTTGGGCATCAAATTAAAAGAAGTGGGAGTTCAGGGTGATGTTTTTAGATGGATACAGAATTGGCTCAGACACAGGAAGCAGAGGGTGATGGTGGGAGGAACCTCATCAGAATTGGGTGATGTTAAAAGTGGTGACCTGCAGAGGGCAGTGATAGAGCCGCTGCTTTTTTTAATATATGTATACGTAAATGATTTAGATAGAAATATAAGTAACAAGCTGGTTAAGTTTGCAGATGATACCAAGATAGGTGGATTAGCAGATAATTTGGAATCCATTATATCATTACAGAAGGACTTGGATAGCATACAGAATTGGGCAGATTTGTGGCAGATGAAATTTAATATCAGTAAATGTAAACTATTACAAATAGGAAGTAAAAATGTTAGGTTTGAATACACAATGGGCGGTCGGAAAATCGAGAGTACACCTTATGAGAAGAATTTAGGAGTCATAGTGGACTCTAAGCTATCGACTTCCTGACAGTGTTCAGAAGCCATTAAGAAGGCTAACATGATGTCAGGTTATATAGTGCCTTGATGTGTGGAGTACAAGTCACAGGAGGTTATGCTCAACCTTTATAATGCACTGGTGAGGCCTCATCTGGAGTACTGTGTGCAGTTTTGGTCTCCAGGCTACAAAAATGACATAGCAGCACTAGAAAAGGTCCAGAGAAGAGCGACTAGGCTGATTCAGGGCTAAAGGGGGTGAGTTATTAGGAAAGATAAAAAGAGCTAAGCCTTTACAGTTTAAGCAAAAGAAGATTAAGAGGCGACATGATTGAAGTGTTTAAAATTATGAAGGGAATTAGCACAGTGGATTGAGACTGTTATTTTAAAATGAGTTTATCAAGAACACGGGGACACAGTTGGAATCTTGTTAAGGGTAAATTTCGCACAAACATTAGGAAGTTTTTCTTTACACAAAGAACGATAGACACTTGAAATAAGCTACCAAGTAGTGTGGTAGACAGTAAGACGTTAGGGACTTTCAAAACTCGACTTGATGTTTTCTTGGAAGAAATAAGTGGATAGGAATGGCGAGCTTTGTTGGGCTGAATGGTCTGTTCTCGTCTAGAGTGTTCTAATGTTCTAATTGATAGTATTACATTAGCAAACTTTTAAATCTAGATTTGAAAATATTTATTTATTTATTTATTTATTTATAAAGCATTTTAAAAACAACATCAAGGCTGACCAAAGTGCTGTACAATAAAAACCCAACATATCAGACAAACAATAACCAAAGGGTGAAAGAAACAGAAACACATAAGAGCCGAAGAGATTCATGATAAAAAGTACACAGATAGTCAACATATCACACTGGGGTTAAAGGCCAGGGAGTAAAAGTGTGTTTTTTAAATAAGATTTAAAGACAGCGAGTCAAGGAGCTGGCCTAACGTGCAACGGCAAATCATTCCAGAGTTTTGGAGCTGCAACTGAAAAAGTCCAATCACCTCGGAGTTAGCATTGTGCCTTAGGAACAAGTAAAGGCATCTGGTCTGCTAACCTGAGGGAGCGAGATGGTACATAAGGGTGCAGCAGTTCTGACATGTAAAATGGGGCACAGCCATTAAAGGATTTAACAAAAAATACAAGGATCTTAAAATGGATTTGAAAACGAACTGGAAGCCCTTGAAGGGAAGCCAAAATCGGGGTAACGTGCTTGTGCTTTCTTGTGCCAGTTAAAAATCGAATTTTGCAGATGTGATGCCAGTAGGGGTTAATGAGCTACAAAAGCCAATGTTGTCTGTTCTCACAAACTGTTGTTTGCGGTTTTTTGTCCTTATTCTACCCACCTGGCTATTTCCAGTCATGTCCTAAAAGTTTTTTTTGAAAATAGGGTATTAGCATGTTTATCATGCATGGTTGTTTGGAATGGTTTCCAGATTACTCTGTTGCTGTACTCCAGTAAGTGACACTTACTTTTGTATTCTTCACTCAGAGCAGATGGCTATTTTTTGTCCTCTGTGTTGTTCCAACCATTTTCACTGACATAGTACCCTCTGAAATCTTCATTCAGCTAGTAAAATGTAAATATTTAAAGAATTAATAAGAATTATTTATATGCACAATGAAACCAAGTAAAGTTTTAGGATTTCTCTGAATATTATTTTCAGTTTATTGATTTCTTTTTCTCTGCCTCCATTTTACAATATTAGGCTTCATTTCTTCATTTGCTAATAATATTGCATTTATAGCTTATTTTACTTGTCATCCTCCAAAGATATTTCGATTGTTTTAATTTACTGCAGACAAATAGGACAATGTTCACATTAGCATTTTGATTTGTTTTTAATTTATTTTACTTCTTTTTTTATTTCATTCTTATCAGACTACCGCGTTTTCTCATCCATGGCTCTAACCAAAAGCGGCCTAGTTAATAAATTATACAGTGTTTTTTTGTACGAGGCCCAAATGATCCTGAAGTCATAGCTGTAATATGATTCATGGCTTAAGTGTTTACAAGGCAGTGGGAATGAAAGCTGCTTGGCAGTGCTTTTGATATCCTTCAAGTGTGCTTAACACTCCATGAAATTGGTAGGTAAATAACAAAAATGTGGCAGGCGATCCCTTTTGCCATGTCTGCCTCTGTCTAGATCGTCCCAGAGAAAATGCAAAAGTTAAGCAAAATTCCATTATCTTACCATCTGGATGTGTAATATTTTTAATGACATATCTTACTTTTCTACATGATTCTTATGTTAAGTTGCACGCAAACTTTTTTTTATCATTAGAAATTCAGCTTTATTCTAGTAAATGTAAACTGTATGCTTTTTTTGTGAAATTTTATGTGTAATTTATCATCATGGTACAAAACTAAAAGGAAATATTTTTTTTTTTCTTTAGAGGGTCAGCTTAGAGTGGATGCTAATATTTCAGTTAATCAACCAGGAGATCCTCTTGGAGTCCGGACTGAAGTGAAAAACATCAACAGTGCTCGGTTCTTGGCAAAAGCAATTGGTACGTGCTGGGTATTTGAGGATGCGTCTTACTAATGAGTAGTTAACTTTGTCCCTACCAACCAAGTGGCAAAAATAAAACTTTATTGAGTCATCTACCACACCCAACAGATCTACAGGCGATGTGGCACTTTTCATCCCGTGTGAGTGAGAGTATAGGTGTATGCAGTGTTTGGCGCCCCTGTGCAGGGTTGGTTCCTGCCTTGCATCTTGTGTTACCTGGATATGCTCTGACCATCTCTGTGGCCTTGAATTGGTTTGAGAATGGTATGATTTTATTTCAGGAGTGGTAAGACACAAAGCATAGTCAACATAAAGTATTTTACATTCTCCAGTTGTCAGCAATTGAATGAGCTTTGGGCCAAGGGAAAGACTAGCAGTCTGCCTCACTTGAATTCGAACTGGGAACCAGCTTTGTATTTTTGCTGGGCATCTTTCTTTTTTTGAGAAAAAGAAAAAAGTATATTTTGAGTTGCAATATGTACATTTCACATTTTTTATTACTATTATGGACAGGCCCGCTCTGCCATTTAGGCCAACTAGCTGCTTGCCTAGGGGGGGTGTCACTTTTTTAAAACATCACAGACCTTGACTTAAAAACATTTGGATTCAATATAGCTGTCTTACTCCCATTAACCCCATTGTATTATTTTATATTATTCATGTTCTAGTGACGTTTGGTCTTAATGTCTGTTAATGGCTCTGTTTATGTGAAACATCCTTGTTTCTTTAATTTTTATCATGTGCAAATTTGTAGTTTTACTTTTGTTTTTTTATTGTTTCCCTTCAGGAAATGCATTATTGATCTTCTGTCCCTTCCTCGACACTAGCTTGATGCAGATTTTCGATATAAATATATATATTTTTTTCTGTTTCTTCCTTTGTTTTGCAAGAACAGTGCATTGAAATTATGAGAGGTTTTAGGACAATTTGTGCCTGTGGTGAATTCTTATCATTTTTAAAGAACAAAAATACTCTTGTCTGGATTTCTGCCCAGTTGCTGAACGGGTGGCAATTCAAGATCTTTGGCATTTCTTGAATTGCATATATATATTATGCCTGCTCTATATTATCATAATTATATACTACTATTAATGTGAATAATTTGTGAAGTAAGTGAAAATTATAGATATTTTAATATATATTATTATATAAGTGAAAATTATAGATAAATTCATACAGCACAGTAGTCATTTGAGTGATTTATTTATTTATTTTTTGACAGCCTTATCAGTGGAGAATGAACTAGCCCAACCAATGGATTTAAAAGAAAACCGTTTATAAAGATTATGTCAAGACAAAGAAGTTACAAATTTCAGTAATGTGTATTTTTATAATTGTAAAGGACCTTAAGTAAACATGTCCATCCATCCATTGTCCAACCCGCTATATCCTAACACAGGGCACCAGGCAGGAACAAATCCCAGGGCAGGGTGCCAGCCCACCGCAGGGCACACACCCACACACCAGGCACACATTAGGGACAATTTAGGATCGGCAATGCACCTAACCAGCATGTCTTTGGACTGAGGGAGGAAACCCACGCAGACACGGGGAGAACATACAAACTCCACACAGGGAAAACCCGGAAAGTGAACCCAGGTCTCCTAACTGCTAGGCAGCAACGCTACCACTGCGCCACAGTGCCACCCTCTTGTCCTCTTCTGAAACTGCTTTTCCTGGTGAGAGTTAATGGTGGCAGTAGGCCAAGGAGGTCAGGCCAGACTTTGCTGTCCACAGCTACAAATTCTAACTTTTCCTAAGAAATTCCCAGGCATTCACACACCACCTGAGAGATACAACATCTCCAGCGTGCTCCAAGTCTGCCACAGGGCCACTAACCTTACAACATGCCAAAACCACCGTAATTGACTAATCTTAATCTGGAGGAATAGCGGCTCTACTCTGAGACTTTCCTGAAATGCTGAGCCTTCTGACCTTATCATGAAGTGCCAGTCCAGCTTTCCAACGAAGATATCTCACTTCTGCCGCTTGTACTTACGATATCATTATTTTGGTCACTACACACAGCTTATGACCATAGGTGAGGACGGGGATTTAGATTGACCAATAAACGTAAGAGTTTTGCATTCAGATTCAACTCCCACATCACTCTCTCGGACCGGTACAACTCCTGCAGAACAGCTGCTGCCATTCCAATCCATGTCTTGATCTCATGTTCCCTTTTTCCATCACTTGTGAACAAGATGCCAAGATACTTTAACTGCTCAAGTAAAGACAGTTGTTTCCCCCTCACCTGAAAAGAGCAATCCACTCTTTTCCTAAAGAGAGCCACAACCTGACTTGGTGGTGCTGTCCCTGCTTTTTAACACTCAGCAGTGAATCGCCCGATTGTGTAATGCAGGTCACAGTCAGATGAGAGAAAGAGGACCGCATCGTCTGCATAAAGCATTGATGATGTTATTCCAAGCCTCTCCAACTGGACACACTCCCATCCTTGGCAGCGCCTTGATATACTGACAGTGAAAACGACAAAACTGGAGCAGTGATAGGACACAACATTGATGAAGTCCATCACCCACAGTAAACAAATTTGATTTAACGCCAACTATTCAGACATGGCTCTTACTGTATTCATATCAGCAAGCAAGAACAGCCCTGTTATCCCATAAGCCTGCAGTACATGCCAAGGTATACAAACCCTTGGCATTTAATTAAACATATTAATATTATTATTTACTTTTTAAAACTGGTTTTATGTTTGTAAAAAAGATGAAACCTTCATCAAGTTATTAACACAATTATTACTATATTGTTAACATATTTGTATACTATTATATTTGTGTGTAAATATACTCAGTTCTAAAATGTGTTTTCATTAACCTAATATCTGTAACAAACTGCTAGTTTTCTTTGGCATCCTTTACCAAATATTGTGAAATTCATTAAAACAAATAATAATGTGAAATGCATACATGGATGTGAATATCAATGAGTTCACAAAGCATTTAAACTACCAGACTACAAACAAATTGTTATATACAGGGTGGCCCATATTTATGTATATAACGTTTCACAGGCTGTAGCATTTAAACTATTGCACGAAAAGTATCAAAAATGGCATCACTGTGTAGCCTGAGAATGGGAGTAACAGTATGCAGGGCCGGGCAACCCCTGCTGTGTTTGAATACAGAATGGCGGCAAATGGTATACCGTACCAGTGCAACAGTGGTTGAACGAAACATTCCCGCAATGCTGGATCGGGCGACGCGGGCCTGTGGAATGGCCAGCTCGGTCTCCCGATTTGACCCCACCAGGCTTTTTCCTGTGGGGTTACCTAAAAGACAAGGTTGTGTCAACATTGCATTTACAATGTGGCTAAGCTACGTGCAGCTATCACAGAAGAATTTCAGCGGATCCCAGTACAGATGTGCCGCTCTTCGTCTTCAGGCGTGTATTGATCTGGATGGCGCATTAGTGAGCCACGCCATGGAGAAAAGGGGATAAGAGAGGTTCTTAATGTTTGTGTTCCATTATGTTACTTGATAATAACATTAGTAGTTTCCTGACAATAAAGCCTTTTCAATCATATACATACATATGGGACACCCTGTAGATAATATTATAGCAAAGGATAAAGCATTTGGCTGTAGGGAAGGAAAGGAGCTTCATTTACAGCTACAGCCAGCCCTGTTTATGAACTGGTCTGAGTGAAACTGTTTGGTAATTGGGTATCCCTAATTTCTTACTAGGTTGCCCATTCCTAATGGAAACACACACAAACACACACATTTATACATTGTCTATTCAATTCAATTCTTTATTGTCATGTGTACAAGTACAAGTACCAATGAAATGCTTGCTTACATGTGCCCCCGCAGACAGTGAAGATAGACAAAAAAAAAACAATAAATAAATGAATATATATAAGTAAATAAATAAAACCAGAATCCTAGGAATAAATAGAGACAGTGGAAGAAGTATATGTGTGCAGGTAGCAGTGGAGGTAACACAAGGTTACTGATTGTTCATGAGTCTGATTGCAATTGGGTAGAGACTGTTCCTGAACCTGGAGGTGGTATCCGAATGAACTTTAGTAGCTTCCCAGATGTGAGGAGGGTGACAAGTGACAGTGCAGGGAGGCTGGTGTCCTGCCTGATACGGTTCACTTTCCTGAAACAGTGTGTAGTGTGGATGTCCTAGATCGCAGGGAGCTGTGTGCCCGTGATCTGCTCTGCTGTATTCACCACACGCTGCAGAGCACAGCAGTCCTGAAATGAGCAGTTGCTGTACCAGGATGTGATGCATCCTGTCAGGAAGGATTCTACAGTACACCTGTGGAATCTGCACAGGGTTTTGGGGGACATCCGAGTCTCCTGAGGAAGTAGAAGCATAGTTGGACTTTCTTGACTAGTGCCGCAGTGTGACTTGACCATTTAAGGTCATCAGTGAGGGTGATTCCGAGGAACCTAAAGCTGCTGACCTGTTCCGCAGCCTCACCTCCGATGTAGATGGGACTGTGCTCTGTTGCCTGTTTGCGGAAATCCACAATCATCTCCTTAGTTTTGCTAACGTTGAGGGTGAGGTTGTTGTCCTGACACCATTCTGCCAGGAGTCTGACCTCCTCCTTGTAGGCCGTCTCATCGTCCTCGCTGATCAGACCTTTTACAGTGGTATTATGTTATACAGTATGAATGATGTTTGTTTAAAAAAAAGAAAAGTCACTGAAATCTGGTTTATGTTTCATGGTCTCAGTAAGTACAGTACACACTTAAACTGATCTCTGTTTTAGAACTGTAATGCAAAAGGCATTTGATCCACTTGAAGTGAATTATGTGAAGCTTGCCATGGTTACTGACTTTTTCATATTATATCTAAAATGTTTTCCACAGACTTTGAAATTCAGAGACAAATCGATGTTCTTGTAAATGGTGGAGTTGTGCACAATGAGACACGCACTTTTGATTTTAAACTAGGGTAAGCAACTTTTTTTTTTTATGCTGGATATTTATATTATGATTATTGGCTCTGATGTAATTTTAACAAGATGAAACTGTTCAGGATTAAGACTACACTGTTTAAGAATCCAGAAATTAACAAGTACTTTCAGTGCCTATGAAAAGTGCAGACCCTGAAAGTTTTTACATTTTATTGTTATACAACATTGAATAACAGTAGATGTAATTTGGCTGTTTGGTCACTGATATCAATGCAAAAATACACTTTAATGTCAATGTGAAATCTCTGCAAAATGGGCTCAATCAATTACAAATGCAACACATAAAATAATCATACTAGCATTCACTCTGTTTAACACCTAAATCTTCACTGGTGCAGCCAAATTCTTTTAAAATTCACAGAATTGATTCAAACGTTAACATCATACAAAGATTGTCTGTTTTACCTGCATTTTTATCACTCTTTAATTTAATATTGTTTTTTATCAGTATGCTGCTGGAGCATATGAATTTCCCCTTGGGATTAATAAAGTATCTATCATCATCATCATCATCATCAATGGAGATCACCTGTCATGAGTCATGAGTTTCAGTTGTTTTTAGTATAAATACACCTGTATGCTGTAGTGGGCTGGCACCCTGCCTGGGATTTGTTCCTTCCTTGCGCCATGTGCTGGCTGGGATTGGCTCCAGTAGACCTCCTGTGACTCTGTGTAAATAATATGCAATAATAATATATATAGGATATCTTTCTTTCTTCTTTGGTCCCTAGCTGGCGTTTGGTCTGGACCTGGTCCTAAGCCCGTACGCTGCTGTGGGTGCCAATGGTTGTCGGATTTCATTTTGCAGGCATTTCCATGCAAGGCGATCCATGGCGGCTGTTCTAGCCTCGTCGAGGTTGAGTCGACGGTTTCTGATGTCGTCTTCGACCTGCTTGAGCCACGTTTTCTTTGGTGCCGTTCTTTGGATTCTCCACTGGGTGGGTCGATCGCACCAGAGGAGTTTGTGTGGTAACCGGCTGCCTTCCATTCTGCAGACGTGGCCAAACCACTGTAGTCGTCGTTGTTGGATTTGCTCCTCGATTGTTGGCTGTTGATCACACCGGCGACGGATTTCTTCATTTCGTATGCGGTCTCGGAGTGAGATTCGTAGGATTTGTCGCAGGCATCGCATTTGGAAGACCTCAAGTTTGTTGAGATCTTGCTTGAGCAGTGTCCACGTCTCGGATCCATAGAGGAGAATTGGCAGAATCAGAGTTCTGAAGAGTCGAATTTTAGTCTTGTTGGAAATATTGGTTTGCTTCCACAGGCACCACTTTAGGGAAGCAAATGCTGTGGTTGCTTGACCAATTCGACTGTGGACCTCTACTGTGGACGCCACTTTCTTCTCCTGGACCAGCGACCCAAGGTATTTAAATTCTTGGACCTGCTCGATCTGCACACCATCGAGTTGCACGTTGGTCTGTGATCCGTCTGTTGTCAGCACTTTCGTCTTGTCTGTGTTTATTTTCAATCCATATGGCTGGGCGATGTTGTAGAGAATGTCCGTGGCCTCCGCGTCGTCACCGGCCAGGATGCCACTGTCGTCTGCGAACATGAGATCAGTCAGAAAGCCATCCTCACCATACTGGATTCCTTGTCTGCCTTCGAAGACCTTTCTCATGATGGCGTCGACTACGACGTTGAAGAGCAATGGAGAAACAACATCTCCCTGACGGACACCAGTTCGGATGGTAAACTCCTCAGATAATTTATTTCGGATGCGTACTTGGCTGGAGGACCCAGCGTAGCTTTCCTGGAGGAGTTTGATGACTTTCTGAGGCACAAGTTCGGTCTCCAGTACTTTCCACAGTGCTGGCCAGTGGACGCAGTCAAAGGCAGATTGAAAGTCAATGAAGACAATGACTGCTCTTTTGCCGCATCAGATTCTTTCCTCCATCAGTTGACGGAGGGTGAAGATCTGGTCACTGCAGCCGCGGTTTGGCCTGAATCCGGCTTGCTCCTCCCGACTGGTCTGTTCGCGGTGCCGCTGCAGCCTTAATTGTATGATCTTCATGAAGACCTTTCCAACAATGGAGAGCAAGCTGATGCCTCAGTAGTTCTTGCAGTCTCGATTGTCGCCTTTTTTGTGAATTGGCACAATGGTGGCCTTCTTCCATGATTGTGGTATTTGTTCAGTACGCCAGATGGTTCGGATGAGCAGGAGCAATCGATGGAGTAATGGATCCCCACCAGCCTTGATCGCTTCGGCCGTGACCTGGTCCTGTCCTGGTGCCTTGCCATTTTTCAGAGTTCGAATGGCAGTCCGGACCTCTTCCATAGTTGGCTCAGCGTCAGACATTTGGACCTCTGGCAGGTCGATGCTTGGTGGTTTCAATGGTGCGCCTTGTGGTGGGGGGTGATTGTAGAGCTCCTCAAAGAATTCTTTCCATCGTTGAAGGCGCTCTGTTGGTGATCGAACGAAGGTTCCATCGGCATTTCGGATGTTGTCATTTGTTGACTTGGCCTTTCCACTCAGTCGTCGAAGAGTTCGATAGAGTGTGTGGTACTCGTGTTTGGAGGCTGCCTGTTCCAGGTCGGCCGCCACTTGGTTCCAGTAGGCCTCTCGCTCTTCTTTCATCTGACGGCGGATTTCTCTGTTGAGCTGCCGATATCGTTTGAAATTGGACAGTTTGACTAGCTTTCGTTCGTTTACCATATCCAAGCATTCATCAGATATCCATGGCTGTGTTCAATGGCGAGTTGGCGGACACATTTCCTTGGCGCAGTCCATGATGGTGTTTGAAATTTGTCTTTCTTCGACGTTGACATCCTCTGATTGTGCCAATGCTGCGAAGCGATTGGATAGCTGGAGTTGGAATTCGGCCTTGCGGACAGGGTCTACGAGACTTTTCCATTCCAATTTGATCGGAGGACGTGATTTGCATTTGGCCCGTTGCAGTCGAAGTTGGAGCTTGGCGCGTACAAGGTAATGGTCCGATCCACAGTCTGGACCACGCATCACCCGGACGTCCTTGAGCGACGATCGAAACCGGGAGTTGACCAAAATGTAGTCCAAAACTGCAGAGTCCTTGCCAGCTGGGTTTCGCCATGTGAGTTGATGTTTCAGAGGATGCTGGAAGTGGCTGTTTCCCACAAGGAGGTCGTTGGCGCTGGCGATGGATAGAAGACGCAATCCATTGTCATTGATATGTCCATGTCCAAAACGGCCCATCGAGTTTTCCCATCCCGTTCGATCTGTGCCAATGTGCGCATTGTAATCACCAGCCAGGAGGATCACATCAGTCTGTGGGAGGGAATCCAGCGTTTGTTGTAGTTGGTTGTAGAAATCATCTTTGACTGGATCCTGACAGGTCTCTGTTGGAGTGTAGACGGAGATGATGTGAGTTTTGATAGTGCCTTTAATGGTAAGGACTGCTAGGCGGTTGGATATTGGTTGGAATGCAATCACACTCCTGGCCGCGTGACTGGTAACCATAAATCCGACACCTGCCTCTCTTTTCTCTCCACCTGAGTAAAAAAGTGTCATTTGATCGTCGATGGCCGGTGGTTGGACGACCATCGTCCCTGATCCTGTGAGTCGTAATTCCGATATTGCTGCAATGGTGATTTTGCAGGTTGTCAATTCCTTCGCGATGATTTCCTTTTGTCCGACGTGGTGACCAGTTCGGACATTCCATGCGCCGATGCGAAGTTCTGTTTTCGGCGTGGAAAGTTTGGGTCTTCGGCCAGTAGCCCAATTCACACCAGTACCCTGGCTCCTCAACACTGGCACATCGGCTGCCCCGGATGCGGTAGCATGAATCGCAATACTTGAATTTCGATTATCCATTGGTTACGTGCCTAGTTTCCCCGGTTTCCCGGTTCTGGCCACCTCGGCAGGGCGACCACCTTCCTCCTTTTGCAGCCGGGCTTAGGACCGTCCTTGGCGGAGTTATATAGGATATAGCAGGCTGGAAAATGACTGACTACACTTGTATGTGGAAGGCCCAGCTTGTGGTGAATCAGTATCATGTCCTAACCTACACAATGGAGACAAAATAAAACACTCCAAGCAACTTGGTGAAAAGCTCAAATCAGGGAATGGCAACAAGAAAATCTCCATAGCAGTGAATATCCAGTTTAATCAGTCATTAAAAAATGGCAAGATATACCACAGCTGTAAATCTGCATTGTGCAGGCCATCCATAAAAATTGAGTGTTCATGCATGAAGGCGGCTTTTGAGAGGGTCCCACCAAGAGATCTGTGAGAATTCTGAAGGAGTAACAAGCTACAGTGAATGAGATTGGAGTGACTGTGCAGACAACAACTGTTGCCCAAGTCCTTCTAACAACACTAAAGCAGCTATGGTAGTTGGAATAGTTTGGCCATTCCAAAAAATTAATTTTGGTGTATTTGTTACAGCCAGCGTCATGAATAGACCGCAGAAACAGTAGCACTGCTTTGACGTGGGGTGCACCCTGTTTGCAAAACCGAGCAGAAACTCGCGTATGCATGGTGTGAGACTGCTGTGAAAATGTGTGTGGCTTTACTCAAAAGTTAGTTTTTATACCTCTCGAAGTGAGCCTGGAAATGGGCATATACACCATTTATACATGAGGCCTTATATAACCTGGCAGAGCTTGAGCAGTTTGCCAAAAAGAATGAACAAAATGGCAGCGTGAAGATGTGTAAAGCTGATGGAAGGAACCTGTGCACACAGACTCAAGGGTGCCATGGCTCCTAAAAGTGCATCTACTAAACACTGACTTGAAATGGTTGAATGCTTAGGCAATCAATTATCTTTTATATTTGTAAGTAATTTAGAACACTTTTCAGATATCTGTTTTTACTTTGATTTCTAATGTTGATCAATGTTAAAAAGTGAAATTAAATCCACTGTGATTCAATATTGTGTAACAGCAAAATGTGAGGACTTCCAAGAGGGTGACTACTTGTCATAGACAATTGTACTTTTATGGCTGTGCATGGAATTTGACTCTGTGAAGCTCTTAAAACAAAGCATCACATAAAAAATGTAAGAAAATAAAATATATCAACTGAATGTAATGTTTGAACTCTTTGTGGTAACTATAAATTATGCTAATAGAATTAGTATACATCTGGGAAATCTGTAGCTCATTTCCCTCATGTACATCTTATCCCCTCTGCAGTTTTTTGTCTGTTAATTAGATAATTAATACCTTTTATTGAGCCCCATGTTTAACAGCTTTATTCCACTCTTTTTCTATTCAAGGAGATATTTACAATGTTGCATATTATTTACATAAGCTTTTAATCTTAAATTCAATTTTCAAATTGATTTTTAAAGAAGGATTGCACTGACAGTTTCTCCAGCACTTTGAGAATATTACATCAACATAAACCCAAAATTCTTTTCAGAGGATTGCTTCCTCTAAAACAGCATCATATGTCTTGTATTTAGGTGATCATTTCTTTTACCCACATGTAGCATTATCTGTTTTATTTCATTAAACTGCATTTTACAAATGGTGGCCGAGTCTTGAAGATAGTCCTGGTCTTTTTGAAGTAATTTTTTTCTGCTCGGTTTACAAGAGACATTAAAATCGATGTCATTAATATAAATTAAAAAAAAATAACCACATCGAGGACAGACCATGAGGAAATCGGCTGATGTCCTCACATCATGTGGAGCATGTTCTCTTATCTGTATACTCTGTCTCCAGCCAGTTAACCAACATAAAATCTAATTTTGTAAGGTATGCTTTTTGTAGACAGAATTAATTTTTGGTACAACAAAATGTATCTTCACAGAGGGTGCCATGGTGGATTCAGAAAGTATTTAAAGTCCTTCACTTTCTGCACATGTTTATTGTGTTGTAGATTTCATTTTAAATGGTTATATTTGCCATTTTAGCCCATCTGTCTGCACTCAATAACCCATAACAACAAAGTGAAAGAAATTTTCAGAAAGTTTTGCAAACTTATTAATCAAAAGCAGAAATCACTTTTTTATGTAAGTATTCAGACCCTTTGCTATGGCACTCTAAATTATACTCAGGTCATCTTGTTTGCTTTAATTCACCTTTAGATTTGTCAAGAACTTAACTGGGGTCCACCTGTGGCAAAATGAATTGATTGGACTTTGTTTAGAAAAGCACATGTGTACCTGTGTGTGTGCATGTGTGTGTATATATTGTAATGGGTGGCCGGGATACTCACTCGGCTGGGACAATCTAGGACAGCCCTCTGGGTCTGCTACACTGCCACAGAGCAGGGACATTCAACCCTGCTGTGGCTCATGAACACCACCAGGGGGTATATGGAGAACGGCTGAGCCCTCCAATGCAGGACTGCCATGTCACCCGGAAGTGCAGCCGGAAGCTAATCAGGGAACAGTTGGAGCACTTCCGGATCCTCTATAAAAGGAGACAGTTGACACAAATCAGAAGCTGGAGTCAGGTGGCAGTGGACTGAGCTAAGAGGAGAGCACAAGAGTGGAGCTTGTTGGAACAAGGGAAGAAAGGACTGAGTACTGTGAGGGTATTGTCTGCACTGTGGGTTATTGTGTGCTGTGCTAGTATGTAGAATAAAGGTGTGTTGTTTGACAACAGCGTGGTGTCTGTCTGTGGTCTGGGCTATCTGTTACAAAATTATTTAACGGGGCTCTTGCCAATAGATGGCCCAGAGTCCCATCTGGGATGCCATTGTAACAGATAGCCTCCTTTTATAGAGGACCCGGAAGTACTCCAGCTGTTCCCTGATTAGCTTCCTGCTGCACTTCCAGGTGAGATGGCAGTCCTGTGTCTCCATATGCCACCGATGGTGTTCGTGAGCCACAGCAGGGGTGAACGTCCCTGCTCTGAGGCAGTGTAGCAAACCCAAAGGGCTGTTCTTTGTTGTCCCAGCCGGGTGAGTATCCCGGCTGCCCGTTTTAATATATATATATACTAGCAAAATACCCACGCTTTGCAGCGGAGAAGTAGTGTGTTAAAGAAGTTATGAAAAAGAAAAGGAAACATTTTAAAAATAACGTAACATGATTGTCAATGTAATTGTTTTGTGACTGTTATGAGTGTTGCTGTCATCAAGGATTTGATTATCATTATTTCTTTGAATCAGGTTCGTATTTGGAGGATGTGTTGTGTTCAAGTTACATTCCGTGTTTGTCAACCGTTGTAAAGATAACAGGTTTCATTCATCGAAGTGTTCACTACCCATATCGGTACTCGTGAATCTAAGATGTTTAACAGGCATTCCCGGTATTAAGTTGTGAATTTGCCTGCAAATATTTAGCAGCAGCGTGTCTATGAACTTAATTTAAACTTAAGCTTTACACCTTGCTTTCCTATTGATATGTCTACAAAGGCTTGTTTAGCTTCAGAGGGTTGTTCCTTTCTTACTGCATCAATAAACAGCTCGTCTTCCTCTTTATCTGAGACATTACACACTGCATGCACGGGTTTACCTTTCCCAGTCCTGCAAACTTTAGCGAAGTGGTTCAATTTACCACATTTTTTACACTGTCTTCCTTTAGCTGGACATTGAGTTTTTCCAACGTGTGCTTTGTTTCCTCAGTTGCTGCACTTATGAATATGCTTATATGCGTCACTCGCTTCATATTCTTTTGCTGCCTTCTCAATTGTGTAAAGCGTTTTTTGTTCAGCGCTCTTTGGAGCTCTTGCTTGTTGTCTGCGTACTGCGTTCACAGTCAGTTCACGTGAGCCTCTCGAAGTACATGCATCAAAGGTTCTCAGCTGTGCTTGTGCTATCTCGTGCGATCTTACGATGTCCACAGCTTTATCTAATGTTAGCTCAGACCCAGCACTTAAAAGTTTCTCTCGCACTTTCGCTGACTTTGTGCCAAACACTATTCTATCCCTGACCATCTCATCTTTGTTTGCATAAGCACAGTCCTTCACCAGCAATTTTAACTCCGTTACAAAGTGATCAAAAGTCTCGTTTGTACCCTGCGTCTTCTCATTAAACTTGTATCTTTCTCCAGTCCACAGGAGCAGGTAGCTGCATTTCTCACTCTCGTCTTTGCCTTTTAGCGGGCCAGAAAACATCAGCTCCACCTGCTGTCGGAACTTTTTCCATTCTCCCGGCAGGTTAAGAGAATCCCAGTCAATTCGTGGCGAGGGAACTCCAACAAAATCCATGACTGTCCTCTATTCTGACACCATGTCTTGTTTTCACAAATTGTGAAAAATGAAATGATGGCGAGACTTTCTTTTAAAGTATGCAGGGGAACTTTATTTATTACAGCTCTTACATTCACGGCATCCGTGCTCTAAATTAACTTCCATAATAGTAACCTTGAGGTCCCTTTTTCTGGTGCCTTCCTGATGACATAGGTGCCTAAACCATGCCTGATAATAATACATTTTAATGACATATAAATATTACAGTGATAGACATCTCACCACCCAAATCGCTACTCGTGAATCTAAGATGTTTAACAGGCATTCCCGGTATTAACTTTTTGATTTGCCTGCGAATATTTAGCGGCAGCGTGTCTATTGGATTGCTGCTGACGGACGGCCTTGTATGGGCAGACACTCCATTAGGTGGGAGGCGTGGGTATGGGGGACACAATATAGGCAGGCAGCCAACTGCATGGGAGGCGTGGTAATGGGGGACGCAACTCCGCCTCACATGGTGCCCGAGCTGCAGGCTATGGCCGTATATATGTACGTAAGTAGGATTCAGTTATGACCGTTACGCGTAGAATTTCGAAATGAAACCTGCTTAACTTTTGTAAGTAAGCTGTAAAGAATGAGCCTTCCAAATTTCAGCCTTCTACCTACACGGGAATTTGGAGAATTAGTGATGAGTGAGTCAGTCAGTCAGTCAATCAGTCAGTGAGGGTTTGCCTTTTATTATATACTAGCAGAATACCCGCGCTTCGCAGCGGAGAAGTAGTGTGTTAAAGAAGGTATGAAAAAGAAAAGGAAAAATGTAAAAAATAACGTAACATGATTGTTAATGTAATTGTTTTGTCATTGATATGAGTGTTGTTCCCATATCTATCTATATATATATCTATATCTATATCTATATATATATATACTAGCAGAATACCCGCGCTTCGCAGCGGAGAAGTAGTGTGTTAAAGAAGTTATGAAAAAGAAAAGGAAATATTTTAAAAATAACGTAACATGATTGTTAATGTAATTGTTTTGTCATTGATATGAGTGTTGTTGTCATCTCTCTCTCTCTCTCTCTCTCTCTCTCTCTATCTATCTATCTATCTATCTATCTATCT
>JANRMT010062823.1:13918113-13946202 GCA_026402145.1 Polypterus bichir lapradei
ATATAGATATGGGAACAACACTCATATCAATGACAAAACAATTACATTAACAATCATGTTACGTTATTTTTTAAATTTTTCCTTTTCTTTTTCATACCTTCTTCAACACACTACTTCTCCGCTGCGAAGCGCGGGTATTCTGCTAGTATGTGTATATATGTATATATGTGTTTGTGTGTATATATATGTGTATATATGTATATATATGTGTGTGTGTGTATATATATATGTGTATATATGTATATATATCTGTGTGTGTGTATATATATATATATATGTGTATATATGTATATATATTTATATGTATATATATATATATATATATATATATATGATGTGTATATATATGTTTATATATGTGTGTGTGTGTGAGTGTATATATATATATATGCCAGCAACACTCATGACAATGACAAAACAATTATATTGTCAATCATGTTACGTTATTATTAAAATGTTTCCTTTTCTTTTTAGTTCTCTGCTGCCAAACGCGGATATTTTGCTATGTATATATATATATATATATATATAGATATATAGATATATATATATATATAGATATATATATATAGATAGAGAGAGAGAGAGAGAGAGAGAGAGAGAGATGACAACAACACTCATATCAATGACAAAACAATTACATTAACAATCATGTTACGTTATTTTTAAAATATTTCCTTTTCTTTTTCATAACTTCTTTAACACACTACTTCTCCGCTGCGAAGCGCGGGTATTCTGCTAGTATATATATAATATATAGTGAAAGCCTGGGTGTGTATAGCCGCCCTAATCCCGACACAGACAGGCAGGGCACATGTTTTAGTCCACACAGCACAGGGTTTATTTACACAAAAGACAGTCCAGCACACAAGACAAAGAGCACAACACAGTCCCTTTTGCCACCAGTCCTTCCGCCTCCACTCCTCCTCAAGAGCTTTTTCCACTTCCTCTTGACTCCGGCTGTTGAGTGGTGGTGACTGGCACCTTTTATATGGCACCCAGAAGGACTCCAGGTGCCCAACGAATTTCTCCCGGCAGCACTTCCAGGTGTGGCGGAAGTGCTGCCAAATAGCTGACCCCATCAGGATTGAGCTACCATGCTCACAACCCACGGCCCCGCTGCAAGCCAAGGGGGCTGTCCTCTGTCAGTCCAGGGGAGAAACGGTCTTGCAAATACACTTTCCACAGGTCCTTCCACACTCAGGGTGTATATATAAAGGTACAAAGGTCCAACAGTTCGCACTGCATGTCAGGACAAAATCCAACCCATAAAATCCAAGAAACTCTCTATAGACTCCTCATGATCAAATTATGGTGAAGCACAGATCGGAGCAAGTGGATAAAAACATTTGTAAACCTTTAAGTGTTCCCAGGAGAACAGTGGGCTTAATAATTATGAAATGGAATCACTTTGGGGCCATCTGAACTCTTCCTAGAGTTGGTTGTCCAACCAGACAGAAGTGCCTTTTTAAGGGAGGTGACTAAGAACCCAGTGGTCACTCTGACAGAGCTTCAGAAGTCCTCTACTGAGATAGGAGAACCTGTTGAAAGGACGACCATCTCAGCAGAACTCGATCAATCAGATGTTTATGTTAGAGTTGTTAGACAGAAGCCACTCTTGAGTAAAAAGTACATGACAGTCTGCTTGAACAATGAATGAATCCAAATATATAGAGGTCTTTGAAGAAAACCTGCTGCAGAATGCACATCACCTCAGACTGGGGTAACTGTTCACTCTTCATCATGACAATGTCCCAAAGCAGATGTCCAACATGAAGCTGGGGTAACTTTGGGACAAGTCTCTGGCTGTCCTGGATTAGCTCATCCAAATTCTTGACTTAAATCTCATAGACCATGCGTGGAGAGACCTGAAGATAACCATTTACAGACACATCCCATCCATTCTATCAGAACTTGAGAGGATCTGACTGAAAGAATGGGATTAACTGCCCAACTCCAGCAAAGCTTGTAGAGAGATACCTAAGAAGAGTCAAAGCTGAAATTGCTGCCATAGGAGCTCCTACAAAGTAATGGACAAGGATCTGAATACTTCTAAGAATAGGAGGCTTCAGTTTTTGATTATTTAGTAAATTTGAAAGCCTTTTTGAAAACGTGTCTTCACTTTGTCATTATGAGCTATTAAATATAGGTTGATGGGCAGAAATGGCAAGTATATCAATTTCAAATTAAATCTACAACACAATAAAACGTGACAAAAGTTCAGGACTCTGAATACATTCTGAATTCACTTTATATAAAACTAGACCAGTAATGATTAGAATGGATTAATGAAATGTGAATCATATGGGAGCTACTGAGGGATACAAAGTTGGCAGGTGATAAAACTCTGGCGGTAGTCTCTGAGGAAACATCTTTTAAAAACCAAACTCAACAAAGTAGGCACTTTACTATAGTATTGTCACACAAGGATTAATCTGAGGAATCCCTTTTCATGAATCCTTTCATTTTAAAATGGGTAGCATTTTTTTCTCAGACCTTCACAGATCCTCATGTGGCACAGGCAGAGCATGATTGCTGCATTTGTCAGTTGAGTCTGTTCATGAAAGGAGATAATGGACTTTCTTCTACATCTATCTAAAATTAATCAGTCTGCTGTGCATTAACTATCAGGCTGTTGAGAATGGGAGATGATAGCCTGCCAAAGGCATTGTTGCAAGCAAATCATTAGGAGTACATTTGGATTTATTCAGCAAACGCTGTGATAAGCGACTAAATGCTGCTGAAAATTATTTAGACTGGCCTGTGTGAAAAGCCTTCCAGGCAGTGTGTGAGACAAATTTTATTTGTCATTTGTTTGCCAAATTTTCTTCTCAGAGGAATTCCAGTGTTGATTATGCCTGGGTGCTTATGATACATCTCTATGCATGTATGTGTGAGTCATTCTTGGAGGGTTTAACATATACATATATTTTTACTATTGCCTCGTATGTATACTGCTTAAAGTCAGCTGGCATACCACTGCACTTCAAAACAGATCACCCACCTGAAGCTAAGCATGTTTGGTCCTAGCCAATACTTGGATAGGAAACCATCTAGGAAAAGTTTGGGTTTCTACTGGAAGAGGTGATAGTGAGGTCATCATGGGGTGCTTAGTCTGTGTATCACTGTGCCCCAGTGCAGTGATGGAGATGCCGTGCTGTATATATGGCATTGTCCTTCAGATGAGACGTAAAACCGAGGTCCTGACTCTCTGTGGTCATAAAAGATCCCTGGGCATCCTTCGTAAAGAGTAAGGCATATCCCGATGTCCCGGCTAAAAAATGTCCACCACGGCCTCGTCCATTCTGGCTCCCTAATCATCCCTTGTGACCAATTGGCTATCCCTCTCATCCCTTCACCACTTAATAGCTGATATGTGTTGAGCATACTGTTGCGATAATGGCTGCCGTTGCATCATCCAGGTGGGTGGTACACAATAGTTGGTGGTGGTTGAAGTAGTTCCCCTCTGTCTATGTAAAGCACTTTAAGTAGCATGAGAAAGTGTTATAAATGTAATGAATTATTATTGCATTAGCCGAAGCCCATCATAGCATACGGTGGTGTAAGAATAGGAATGGAAAACGGTGAGAAAGGAATTCAGAAATCAAGAAGAAATAAATACTTTTTGAAAGACGCAGGTGTGAATAGGTGTTTTGGTGGTGACGACAGATAATGAGTCGAAAGATCTAACCCTAGAAAAAGCCACGTACAACTGACTGTGGCTGAAGACTGGTTGTCAGAATTATCGTGAAGAGTAAACAGCATGTGGGATATCAGGTCTGTGCTCCGGTCTTTGGGTATCTGACAGTGCATGTAGAATTTCCGGCCAAGCAGGATTACATGTGAAAGTGATAAATAAATGTGGCTGTCCGAATTTACGTACTATGGCCATGGCATCCTGCTAGTTTTGTTGCATGTATCTTGCACTTCCTGGAAATGTGGACGGTAATATGATCATTTTGCCTACATGTACGTTGTTATTTTCAGCGTTTGCCTTCAGTATGTCTGATAGTCCTTTGTATTGTTCCATGCACAAATCTTGTTGATCTAATCTGAGATAGTTGAGACGTGCATCCTCTGTTTTAACATATGAATCTACGACGTACTGTTGGAATAGTTCGCCGCTGGAGTGCAAAATACTAAATATATTCCTCATTGCTAATCTGTACACGTAAAATTGGCATTGAGTAAGCCCTCTTCGCTTGACGGTTCTTTTATCTGGAACATGTTGTAAATCTTTGTGCCAGCCAATGTCTCCGTAAGGGAATAAAAGTGGGTAAACCATAGGATTGCAATTCATATTGAGTGTGGAAATCTGTCTACATCAGTTGCCTATGGGAAAGATGCAAATGTCCCTTTCGGCAGGCGGTTCACCATCTTCTCCGACGAAAACCGCTGCAACATTGGTGTGACATGTCGGGGCATTGTAGCGTCGTAAATTCTGCCTAGGGTTTTCCTAGAAAAACATTTGTACAGCTGCTGTTGGATTGGACTGAGCGATTTCATGCATGTGTTTGTATGATTTAGTGAAGGGTTTGATGGTTCTGAGCATGGAATCTAGCTGGAGAAGTAAATTTTCGCTGCATGTAGAGTTTGCTTTATTTTGTAAGCATACTGCAGATGCTTGGCAAGAAATGCCGTGTCGGCTGCGTGTGGGCAGGACCGGTTTTGAGGGTGGACGCGGGAGGAGAGTTAGAGTTGGTGGGCGGGGCTCTGTCGTGCATATCCCATGACACGGTAGGAGGGTTAGAGTTGGCGGGCGTGGCTCTGTCTTGCTTGCGCACACTGTCAAGCATGCCCTTAGTGAATTATATATATAGATTATTTTCTGGCACATTTCCCGACATTGTGCAGAGCTTTGACTAGGAAAATGAAACCTGGGCATTATTAAACAACTTGAGAAATTCAGTTAGAAATTCAGATAGATAAGTCCAAAACTTTTACTTCATTTTTTTTTCTGTTTCTTGCAGTTTGTAATGTGCGAGCAGTCTCCTATAGCATAACCTTATAATACAGTGGTGTGAAAAACTATTTCCCCCCTTCCTGATTTCTTATTCTTTTGCATGTTTGTCACGCAAAATGTTTCTGATCATCAAACACATGTAACCATTAGTCAAATATAACACAAGTAAACACAAAATGCAGTTTTTAAATGATCGTTTTTATTATTTAGGGAGAAAAAAAATCCAAACCTACATGACCCTGTGTGAAAAAGTAATTGCCCCCTGAACCTAATAACTGGTTGGGCCACCCTTAGCAGCAATAACTGCAATCAAGCGTTTGCGATAACTTGCAATGAGTCTTTTACAGCGCTCTGGAGGAATTTTGTCCCACTCATCTTTGCAGAATTGTTGTAATTCAGCTTTATTTGAGGGTTTTCTAGCATGAACCACCTTTTTAAGGTCATGCCATAGCATCTCAATTGGATTCAGGTCAGGACTTTGACTAGGCCACTCCAAAGTCTTCATTTTGTTTTTCTTCAGCCATTCAGAGGTGGATTTGCTGGTGTGTTTTGGGTCATTGTCCTGTTGCAGCACCCAAGATCACTTCAGCTTGAGTTGACGAACAGATGGCCGGACATTCTCCTTCAGGGTTTTTTGGTAGACAGTAGAATTCATGGTTCCATCTATCACAGCAAGCCTTCCAGGTCCTGAAGCAGCAAAACAACCCCAGACCATCACACTACCACCACCATATTTTACTGTTGGTATCATGTTCTTTTTCTGAAATGCTGTGTTCCTTTTACGCCAGATGTAACGGGACATTTGCCTTCCAAAAAGTTCAACTTTTGTCTCATCAGTCCACAAGGTATTTTCCCAAAAGTCTTGGCAATCATTGAGATGTTTCTTAGCAAAATTGAGACAAGCCCTAATGTTCTTTTTGCTTAACAGTGGTTTGCGTCTTGGAAATCTGCCATGCAGGCCATTTTTGCCCAGTCTCTTTCTTATGGTGGAGTCGTGAACACTGACCTTAATTGAGGCAAGTGAGGCCTGCAGTTCTTTAGACGTTGTCCTGGGGTCTTTTGTGACCTCTCAGATGAGTCGTCTCTGCGCTCTTGGGGTAATTTTGGTCAGCCGGCCACTCCTGGGAAGGTTCACCACTGTTCCATGTTTTTGCCATTTGTGGATAATGGCTCTCACTGTGGTTCGCTGGAGTCCCAAAGCTTTAGAAATGGCTTTATAACCTTTACCAGACTGATAGATCTCAATTACTTCTGTTCTCATTTGTTCCTGAATTTCTTTGGATCTTGGCATGATGTCTAGCTTTTGAGGTGCTTTTGGTCTACTTCTCTGTGTCAGGCAGCTCCTATTTAAGTGATTTCTTGATTGAAACAGGTGTGGCAGTAATCAGGCCTGGGGGTGGCTACGGAAATTGAACTCAGGTGTGATACACCACAGTTAGGTTATTTTTTAACAAGGGGGCAATTACTTTTTCACACAGGGCCATGTAGGTTTGGATTTTTTTTCTCCCTAAATAATAAAAATCATCATTTAAAAACTGCATTTTGTGTTTACTTGTGTTATATTTGACTAATGGTTGCATGTGTTTGATGATCAGAAACATTTTGTGTGACAAACATGCAAAAGAATAAGAAATCAGGAAGGGGGCAAATAGTTTTTCACACCACTGTATATCCATCTGTCAGGATCTACAACCATCTAAACCAGGGATGTCAAGCTCTGATCACAGTGGACTGCAATGCCTGCAGCTCTTCTTCCAGCCTCTTTTAAGTTAGTTCTGCTAAAGGCCATATCACATTAGATCATTATTCTGGGAATTTTTAGTCTTAGTCTTTATTTACATAAACTTGGTGAACCGTAAACAGTCAGAGGCATGCTACCATGATGGTCAGTCACATAGTCTAACATCCCCAGTGACTCACTCCAACTAGTCTGAAACTTGTGCTATTTGATTTTGTCTTTCATCATAAGGGCAAGCGCTGTCTGCATGAGATCTAACACCCAATGAATGCTCATCCTGAAGTACGAAGCATATAATGCAGCTACGAGGAACAAGGAACACCAGAAGAAAAGCTTATCTGTCTGATATCTTGTGTTTTATGTACCACAGCAAAATGGAAAAAAATTGCATCTAAACTTGCCATACCTGTTAACCCTTAGTATTAAGGTTGGTACACAATGGTTAAATTTGACAAGCCCTGCAATTTTCAGTCATGTGAATTGCCCTGAGCAGCAAACGTAATTGGAAAGTCTTACATACCCAAAATCTAGAATTAACATAATGTAGCATCGACGTGCTTCTTTTGATTTTTTATTTTACTTGGTGTTTGGGATTGGACAATCATCATTTTAGGGACTACAAGCACTATTAAAAGCAAGTTGCAATCTGCTTCGTTCACAAGTTTGGTGGTGGTTTAAAATGCACGGACTAAAAGAACTGAGGGCGGGTATTTTAGAAAGAAGCCCTGTAGGTGGCCTTAGTAGCACAGGATTTTGCTGCCATTCGCTACTTGCTTTTCAACGGGTTGTCCCCAGATGTCCATTCTCATTTGAGAATCACGTCTGGCTCCGCGAGACCACTCTACAGAGATCTCTTTTCATTTTGACATTAAAAGGTTTTTTGTTTTTTTTGGATGATCAGTTTTATAAAGCCAAATAAAAGCCACTGTGATTCAATGTTGTAGAACAGGGCTCTCCAACTTCAGTCCTGGAGAGCTACTGTGGCTGCAAGTTTTCATTCTAACTCTTTTCTTAATTAGTGACCAGTTTTTGCTGCTAATTAACTATTTCCCTTTATTTTAATTGACTTTTCTTTAGACTCTGACTGCTGAAATGATACATTTTTCCTTAAACAGCACCTAAACATACATTTGATGTGAAGTGAACCAACAGATGACCAGCTAAGTTGAGGCCTCAAACTCCAATCTTCATTCAGTTTCTTAACTTGAAGCCAATTCTTATTGTTAATTAAACCTGTAATTTAATTCCATGGCGCTCATTCTGCCCTGGCAGACATTTCCAAAACTTTTGAGTTTCCTTTTTAAGAGCGCTGTCAAAATGTTTTGTGGACCTGAACAGATCAACATTACTGATGCCTTCACCTTTCTTTATGTTCAGTTTTTGTGTGATGGATGCAGGTTGTTGTTTATGTCTTGGTACATTTTGTGTCTTAATATTGTTTGGTTGCTAATTAAGGAAAAATAAATAATTAAGGGGCCTGAGTCTTAAGTTGTGCATCAATTAAAATTAAGGCAAAGAGATAATTAGCAGCAAAATCTGGTCACTAATTAAGAAAAGGGTTAGAATGAAAACCTGCAGCCACAGTAGCTCTCCAGGACTGGAGTTAGAGACCTCTGTTGTAGAACAATAAAATGTGAAAACTTCCAAGGGTGTGTGCTTTGTATTGGCGCTGCACCCAACATTCATTTATGTGTTTTTTTGCTTTCCATTGTTTGTATGTGTTTTTCATATATTTCTTATTGAATGCACTTTCTTTCAGAAATTTCTTAGGATTCCAATGACTTTTTTCCATAATATTTACAGAAAGCATTTTGTTCATTATTCTGATGCTGTCTTCATTGTTTTGTCTATCTTTTATTTGTGTCGCTCTTCACTTATATTCATTCATTTGAGTGCTCACTTGTGTTATTGTGTGGTTTATGGAGCATCTTGTGAAGTGCTTAAATTGTAAATAAGGTATTAATTAATTGATTGAATCATTTTCAAGATTAAATAACTGACTAATGCAAATTACCGTAATAATTCCTTGCTGATGGGTTCATGCAACTGAGTAAATGTTGTGTCTCCACTATTGAAATATTAAAACACTATTACGGTATCCTAATGTGTATATTGTTCAGTATCAGAGGATAGTGATTGCACGTTAAGGATGATTTTATACCAAATATCATGCCAATACAGGAACTGCTCAGCAGAGCACCTTTCATGCCACCTGGCAAAAGTAAATATTTCAGCAGGTGTTAGTGGCCATGTTTGTTAACTGTGTTTACAGTAAAATCATACAACCATTTAATTTACCATCATTTCTTTTAACTGTGTTCTGAGATTTTTCAGGTAAGACAGAATTTTCGAGGAAAAGTAATTCCACTCATTGATCTGACATTTTAAATTCATGTAAAAGTACCCACTTAATCCAAAAAAAGAACAAATGAATTGCATGTTGCCCACTCAGCACTCCCTACAATGGCTTTTCTGTTTCGATTTGGTATTCAATACTAAATTCTCTCTTAGACAAGGAATCATTCATGAGCACTTAAGCAGCTGTCAGTAGTTTTAAAGAGCAGGTTTAGAAATGTTAATCTATCAAGGAATGGGGAGACATGGCTGAGTTGAGGAAATGTCTGCAAGCTGTATGCAGCAAAGCACTAGTAAAGAAAGGAACAGGTGAGGGCTTGGTTACAAACAGGCAAAAAATGAGCAGAAGCCACAATGTAGAAGTGTAATAAAAATACAATCTTGTTAAAATAAAGGGATTAAATAGGGAAAAAAAGCAACAAGGAACTTGACAGACCTTAAGGAACTTGGCACATAAGTGGTATGCATGCAATATATTGTTGTAAGGCTCTAAATGTAAGGATAGCTACAAAATGACAATATACCTTTGTACTGGGAAGCTTTTATACTTAATGGTCATGAATTGCTTTGGATAAAAGCATCTGCTAAGCAAATAAATGTGACTGCAATTGAGAGCTGCTTGTAGCGTCCAGATTTACCAGTTGCTTAAGGAATCAGACTGAGAGTTAAAACAGTAAATAGTGTTAGTGAAGAGTGAGTTTAAAATAAATTTTTACTAGATTTTATGTAATAAGTTGAGTGCTTTAACTGGTTTTATAAATCAGTGGCTTTACTTCTTTCATTAGTGCATATACTGTACTTCTAGAGATTGTAGGTTTGAAGATAACATTCTGTAAGAATGAGCACTGGCACTAGTATAGAGCTCATTCTCACACTGAAGTAAAGAATAAAAGTCCTGTAAAAAAAAAAAATACATCTAACGAATGGCTAATTTGTGTTAAATTAAAAAATTAACAGCACCTAGTGTATCCTAATTGTATATGCAAGTGTTGGTCTCCAGCACAAAGAGTTAAAGAAGTTCCTGCATCGGAGTACTTAGAAAGTTACAGCCTCACCAGTTATCTTTCTTATACTGTATGAGGGGGAATCAAGCTTAAGTTAGAAAATGGGATTTATTAGAAAATGGAAAGAACCTTAATAAAGCTGGTAATGTCATTTCTCAATGTTGTCTCCATCCTTCTCAGTGCACTTGTGCCACCTGCCTGGATGTGCCTGGATTCCAGTAGAATAAAAGGTTTGGTCTTGTCCTTGCCACCACTCGTGCACCACTTTCTTCACATTGTCATCTGTGTTGAATTGACAACCACCCAGATGTTTTTTAGTGGTCCAAAAAGGTGGAAATCACACAGTGCCAATTCTGACGAATAAGGAGGATGTGGCCATACCTCAAACTTCAGTTTCTCCAGACAAGCCTTGGTGTTCCTAGCAGTGTGTGTGTCATTGTCTTGCAGCAAAAGGACTCCTTGACATAACAGGCCCCAGCACTTGGATCGAATAGCAGGCTTCACATTGGTCTCCAGCAAGTCACAGTAACTTAAACTAGTGACTGTTGTACCCTTCGGCATGGATGTGTTCGACAATGACCCGGGGGCACAAGTGGTTGCGAGGACGAGACAAAAATCTTTTATTCTGCTGCAATCCAGGCACTTCCAGGCAGGTGGCACAAATGCATTGAGAAGGGTGGAGGCAACATTGAAAAATGACATGATCAGTTTTTTAAAGTTCGTTCCATTTTCTAATAAAGCCCATTTTCTAACTTTAGCTTGACTCCACCTTGTATATAGGAAATTCACCAGCAGGCAAATATACACAGTGAACTGTTTGGTGATCAGTTGATCTCAAATATGCATTAACTTTAAATGTAAAAATGATATATGTCAGCATCATTTTATCTTACAATCTTAGATAGATATATAGATAGATACTTTATTCATCCCAAGGGATAATTCACATACTCTAGCAGCAGCATACTGATACAAAACCAATATTAAATTAAAGAGTAATAAAAATGCAGGTAAAAACAGACAATAACTTTGTATAATGTTAACGTTTACCCCCCCCGGGTGGAACTGAAGAGTCGCATAGTGTGAGGGAGGAACAATCTCCTCAGTCTGTCAGTGGAGCAGGACGGTGACAGCAGTCTGTCGCTGAAGCTGTTCCTCTGTCTGGAGATGATCCTGTTCAGTGGATGCAGTGGATTCTCCATGATTGACAGGAGCCTGCTCAGCACTCGTCGCTCTCGCTCTCTCTTTCTTTGTTATCTTGTTATCTCTGAAACAACTTAAAGGAACACTTCACCCAAAAATGGCATTTTTTTTTCATAGGGTTCTTAGCCCATGTGTTTTTTAGTGATGAGCGATCCCCACCGGTGAAAATGTGGAAATGTTTGAGAATTTTGGAGAAATGCATTGAAGTCAATAAGGAAGGAGAATCTAAGCTATTTTTGAGTGGATTATAATGGTGCAGTGATTTTTTAAGTGTCCCTCAGGGCTAGGGGAATAGTCTACCAACTATGGACTGTGTAGCCAAACATGTCATCTGAGCAGTGAGGTAGCAGTGCTAACAACTGCACCATTGTGCCTCCCTGAGATAAAATTATACTCCTCATGCACAATACTCTGTCCTTTAACTCTCTCTCTAAGTACCCTGAGCTCCTCTCACTGTGACCAACTAACACCCACAGATCCCATGATTCAAAGGGTCAGTGTCATATACTCGAGGGGGCTGTCCCTACTACTACTTGATCTGCATTACATAACTAGGAGCATAATATGCTTAACCCAGCAGTGAAGACACAATGTACAGGGTGAGCTAAAAAGAAGTACCACATTTCAAACATTTATTCTACAAAAATGCTACAAGATAAAATAAATGTCATTACGACACAAGAAAGGGTATACAAAATCGATTTTTTTCACTCTGTTTTAAAAATGATGTCTTCATCATTAGCAATACAATCTTCTTCGATGATTTCTGAACGCCCGCATGACTTGTTCGGCCATTTCAAGGGGAATAGTGGCGATTTCGTGACAAATAGCGTCCTTGTGGGCTTCAAGGTTTTGAGGTTGTTTTGGGTATACCTTCAATTTCAGATCGCCCAACAAGAAAAAATCGCACGGAGCGAGATCAGGGGAACGTGAATGCCACCTGACATCACCATGCAGGGAGATCAGCTTCCCCTCAAACATCTCCCGCAAAACTTGCATGGATCTCCGCGCCGTATAAGCTGTTGCTGCATCCTGTTGAAACCAGGCATTTACCTCATCCATTTCTTCCAGTTGGGGCCACAAAAAGTTCTCTAGCATTTCAATGTAACATTCTGAAGTGACGGTGACTGTTGCTCCCCCCATCAAAAAAAGTAAGGGCCTACAATGCCATATTGTGCAACAGCGCACCAAACTGTAACACGCTCACTGTGCAGGGGTCTCTGATGAAGTTCACGAGGGTTGGTTTCAGCCCAATAGTGAAAGTTGTGCTTATTTACGCAATCATTCAAATAGAAATGTGCCACATCACTGCACATGATGATGGTATCTCGATGAACGGTTTGCAGAATATTTGCGCACAGCTCTCTCCGGCTCTCCAAGTCTCTCTCAGTGAGTTCCTGCACTACCATCATTGTATATGGATGGAAGTTAAAGTCCCCATGCAAAATCCTCCTCAAAGACGTGTTTGAAATGCCTAAGGCAGAAGCAGGTTTGCGCACTGAAAGTCTAGGAGACGGCAAAATTGAAACCCTTACAGCTTGGATGTTTTCAGGTGTTTGTAGAGTCCGAGGATGGCCTGGAGATCTTCTGTTCAATGTTGTACCAGTCTGTATAAATTTAACCACGCACTGAAGAATTGTTTTCCGATTTGGGACGTCACCGTTAGAAGGAATGCTAAAGTGCTTTCAGAAGGCGCGTTACGTAGTGATGATGGATTTGTTGTTTTTGAAGAACGTTTTGACAGCTAAAGCACAGGTGCACAACGCACCAAGGCGTGTTGCCAGCTGAAAACTACAAGGGATCGCCTATCAAAGGAACCTCACCCCAACCCACTCAGCTACCTCTACCTTGTGCAATGACCTTGAGAAATGGGGTACTTCATTTTGGCTCACCCTGTATAAGGAATCTATCCAGAACAACAAAGTATAATAATATACCACCGAAATGAAAATATTGCAAGGTTTTTTATTTTAAATGCACCCTGAATGCAAATTTTGTACCAATCGGGTAGTAATATCCACATCGAACATGGCTGGTATAACTCTGTTATGACGCTCTGGCCTTGAAGACCGTCATGGGGTGCTAGGAAAGAAAAAGGTTTGTCTAAGCCAATTGCTCAGAAAATTTTCAGGGAAAAAATTCAATGAACAAGGTCACTAGAGAACCTAGGAAATTTGCTGGATAAAAAACACTTTGTTGAATTTCAGCTACCAACTCTAATAGTGATGATTAAGGACACATTTTGTTCTCATTCTTTCATGGAGGACTTTCTGATAGAATGGGCATCTATTGAGACCAACACTGGACTGCAGCAAACAAAATGAAAAACATCCATGAAAAAAATTCCAGGTAGTTTGTGTCACATATTTCACATGTCAACTCATCCACTCGCATGCATGCATGTTCATTTCGCAACAGCGAAGAGTAAAGAGACAGGAAAGGGGGAAAGTAGTCGCAGTGCTGGGATGGTAGAAGTTTTATGTTACTTGTTCGTGGATTTTACGTTTTGTTGTATAATACGAGTTTAGAAATAATCCCCGGGGATGTGTAGAAATAAAGTGAGGATAAGGGGGTGGATTCCCCCCCAAAACCCCCAACCCCCTTTAGAATGGTATGAGTCCATTGCCTTTAGGCAAGTGTGTAGGAAATGTTTAGTTCGGCTAGTCAGTGGTGAGGATAGGTGTCACTATTGTGCATATTGCAAAGTTTTTTTTCCCCCCATGCTATTGGCTATCTTAAAGGTATTTTTGAACTGTTTTAAGCCAGAGTTTCTCCTAAATTTTGGGAGAGCTTCAGCACTGGGATGAGAGATAGGGTTGGCTGCTACAGAGCCATTAGAGCAGTTATCCGACCGTTTCCTTTCTACCATTATCTTTTTTTTTTGGCAGCTTTAGACTAGCTTTAGTGCATTTTATGAGCCCTTGCCTTAAAGTTTTCAGTTTTTTGTTGAATTTGTCCTTTTTTGTTGGATATGACTTATTTTGTTTTACTTGAGTGTTGCATGGATTGCTTACCCCTTCATGACACCACCAACGTGACCCTGTAATTAGGATACAGCAGGTTAGATAATGGATGGATGGATGATTCTTCCTGCAATAAACATCGGTGACTTTGGTTTCAAAATACATTGGGCTTTTTATCTGTGTTTTGGGGCATCTTGAGTGCTGTCCAGCTATGAACTACTAGCAGGGACTGGCTTAAGACAGTGTATCATGACAAATAGTTTGTCCGCTAAAGTAGCAAGACAAGACAAAAAGTGAGAAGTGAGTGAGCATCGAGAGGTCTAGTAAAAGAAGAGTCTGGGGCACTAGCGTAGCAACAGCTAACAAACAAACAGAATTGTGTCCAGTGAGAAAGCTTGAGGGGAAGATTTGTTTTGGGAGTGGCAGTGACATGCAAACCAGGTGAACTTCCATCCATTATCCAACCCGCTATATCCTAACTACAGGGTCATGGGAGTCTGCTTGACCCAATCCCAGCCAACACAGGACACAAGGCAGAAACAATTCCTGGGCAGGGTGCCAGCGCACCCCAGGGCACACACACACACACATACACACCAAGCACACACTAAGGACAATTTAAGATCACCAATGCACCTAACCTGCATGCCATTTGACTGTGGGAGGAAACCCACGCAGACACTGGGAGAACCCGGGAAGCAAACCCAGGTCTCCTTACTGCAAGGCAGCAGCGCTAACACTGCGCCACCGTGCCACCCACCAGGTGAACAAAGATGGCAAAATGGATCAGAGGAGATGCCCATTAAAACATGTTTTTGAAGTGTGGGGTAAAGTCTATGAAATATTTTAACTTGTGTGCACTGACAGTTGGAATTCCAGGAGCAAACTTGAGTGTTCCTGAATATATTGTGCTAGGAAAATGGAGAGAGATCATTGGGCTAGAGTGAAATTAGAGGGAGATGTGCTTTTTCTCGGCTTAAAAGGAACTTAATAGATAGAGAATAAAAGAACTTTGTCCCCAGAGGGGAATTTGGCTTTTTACAGAAGCTGTTTAGATAAATAAATACATAAATAAATAGAAAAATAAATAAATCCAACACAAACACTTTGGTCTGAACACACACCAGATGACTTAAAGGCAAAAAAACACCTGACTTGGCAGTCCCAGTCCAAGTGAGGTATTTTACAGCCATATTGGTTTTGGTGTAAAGGTGCCCCAGTAGCGCTCCTTGACACTTTTGCTAAATAATTTGTTAGCTGTAAGTCCTCAGTGTTTGGTGTGTCAGAGAGAGGATGTGCAGCATTGTTCATAATGGCACTCAGTTTTGTTTTAATTCTCTCCTTTGCTACTACCTCCAGGGAGTCTAGAGTGCGTCCCATAACTGAGCCTGCCTTTTTAATTAGTTTGTCCTCACTTGATGTTACCAGCCCAGCACGCTACAGCATAGAAAATTGCACTGGCCATCACAGAGTTGTTGAAGATGTGAAGGATGTCATTTCTTACATTAAAGGAACGCTGTCTCCCAAGGAAAAATGGCCTGCTCTGCCCTTTCTTATATACTATAGTTCCTGTGTGTTCTGAGACCAGTCCAACCTGTCATTAATGTGGATCCCCAAGTACTTATAGAAGTGCACCACCTCTACATCCACTCCCTGAAAAGTGACCAGACATAGAGGCCCTTTGGTTTGGTGAAAGTCAATAAGCAGTTCCTTGGTTTGCTGATGTTATGGTGCAGACAATTTTTTTTACAAAGTTTTCACCCTGACTTTTCTCCACTGTCTTATCCCCCTTATCAATACACCCCATAAGTGCAGAATCATCTGAGAATTTCTGCAGGTGACATGACCTAGTGTTAAATGTATAGTTTGAGGTGTATAGAATGAAGAGAATAGGACACAGCACTGTTCCTTGTGATGCTCCCGTTTTCCTCACTGTCCTTGAGCTTCTTAAACTGTTGTCTACCTGAATGACAGTCCATTTAACCAGGACAGCAAAGGCTAATTCACCTGTATATCTCTTGGCTTATCTCTTAACACGGATGGGTGGATAGGTTAAAGACACTGGAGAAATAAACATAATCCTCCCAGTGCTGCCAGCTTTGTCTAGCCTTGTGGAGCAAATAGATAATCGCATCCTCCACTCCAATCTTTGTCCAATAGGCAAACTGTGGTGGGTCCAAGTGGTCTACCACAAGAGGACTCTTGTAGTCCAGAACCAGTCTCTCAAAGGAGAGTAAAGAGGGTGGAAAGGAGGAGCGTCAGACAGCGGGATGCCACATGTCCTGAGCATTGACCAGAATTGTAAGTAGCTGAAGAAAGATGATGTAAGAAGGTTAAAGAGAGTCTGTAAAGACTGGAATGGCATAAGACTCTGTTACATCTATTTACAACTTTCTAGTTTTTGTTGTAACTTTACACTTGAGCCTGTGTATTATGCCTTATTGTGGTTTTGAATGCAGTCACAGGACATTACTACAGGTTTATTTATCTGATCTCTTTTGTGCTTTAGTGGAGCAGTTTAGAACAAAAGTATTTAGTGATAAAGATAATTCATTTAATCCAGGTAGTGGTAAGAAGTTTATGGTTGTCAAACTTTTTATATGGTGTGATTTTTGCCTCTGTTGTTGCTTCATATTGGTAATGCATTATTTATTTCTTCAGTACATTAATACGAATCTGAATTTTGAAACCGAAAATGAAAAAAAGTACTATAATTGTGAAATTGTTAATTAGAATCAGTTGCTTTAATTTTATACATGCAATGCACACATCAATAACCCTAACAATGGAAAATGATAAGAACTATTGATCCGTGAATGAGCCCTGGGTAATCTACCAGTTTCTGTCACACAAAGATTTTAATGAAACCAAGTAGGAACTTGAAAATCAAAAAACACTGAAGCATTTCAGTAAGAATCAAAAAATCCAATTAACATTCTGTGAAACACCAGGCATTAATCATTACTCATAGCTTATGTTGATACAGTGTGTTTACATTTTCCATTGTTAGCTAGGGGATCTAAAATGTAAGAATCCATATTTCTAAAATCCATATTTGTAATGCCTGACTTTAAAGAGGAAGTTTATCCTTTCTGACAGGTAGTTACATTATAATACATACCATGGTCTTTGTCAATAACCTAAATAACTGTAACTTGTATAACAGCTTATGGTAAATTGTTGAAAACCTAAGTTTCTATCTTTCTACTCTCTGCATAGAAACCCATGCAGTGTCAAAATCCATCATATTGCTTGCTGTGCAAAACTCAAGCTGCTCCCGCATGGTATCGTCAAATTTCAGCATGGTTATTTTTCAAATTGTTAGTCATTCAAAATGAACTTGTTTTCTGTTGTTTGTGTTTTACAAAATAGCCAAATGTATCATTTTCTTTTCAATATGCAGTGCCTATTAAAAAGTGTTTATCCCCTTGGCAGTTTCACATTTTATTATTATACAGGGTGAGGCAGAAAGGACGGACGTCTTTGAAATGGCTAGAACTCACCACTAGGTGGAGTGACAGATGTGCGGTAGGTGGTGTTAGGTTCGCGAAGTCTTAGCATTTTTTTATTTTCTTTTTAGTTGAAGCCATGGAGCCGTGGACGATAGAACACCGCGTTTTTGCGTAGGACTGTTTTGTCAAGAACAACCAATCTATTACCACAATTCAGCGTGAGTTTCGTTGCCATTTCAATATCCACAGAAATAAAGCTGTTCCCGCTTGTAACACTATCCTGCGTTGGGTTAAAGCACTTTGTACAGAAGGTACGCTAATCAACAAAAGACCGCCGGGGGCTACACGAACGGCACGTACCCCTGAAAATGTGGAAAGCGTACAACTAGCCCTGCTGCGCAGTCCAAGTCGATCTGCTCGGAAGCATTCTTCTGAACTTGGCCTCAGTAATAGTTCGGTAAGGCGTATTTTGCATTTAGACCTGCATTTCCATCCCTACAAATTGTCAAATGCTATTTCAATATGAACTCAAATCTTTCAATAAATTTCTTTGTAAGAAAAAATTAACAATTTTGTGATTTTATAAAAAAACGTCCGTCCTTTCTGCCTCACCCTGTACAACAGTAAATCATAGTGGAATTAGTTTATCTTATTTGACATTGGTCAACATCAAAAGAATCTTTATTAATAAAATGAAAACCAATCTCTGCAAAATGGTCTAAATTAATTACGAACACAAATACAAAACATAAAACAATTAAACGCAAAGTATTTGCCCACTCCAAGTCATTATTTAGTAGATGCTCCTTTGGCAGCCATGACAGCCTTAAGTCTGTGTGCACAGGTCTCTGTATCAGATTTGCACATCTGGACGCTGCCATTTCTTTTTTGCAAACCTGCTTGCGTTCTGTCCGATAGCCTTGCGATCGTGAAGAAACAGATTTTTTCAAGCCCAGCCACTAATTCTCAATTAAATTAAAAGCGGGACTCTGACTTTTTGACCTTTTTAGGACATTAACATTGTTTTTCAGCCATTCCTGTGTAGCTCTGACATTATGCTTGGGGTTGTTGTCTTACTAAAAAAAAAAAAACACATCTTCTCCAAAGACACAGGTTTCTTGCAGGATCCATCATATTTTCCTCTGTAATTTTTCTTCATTCGTTTTCCCCTTCAAGGGCCTGCTGCAGAGAAGCATCCCCACGGCCTGATGTAGCTACCACCGTGCTTCACTGTGGGAATGGTGTGTTTCTATTAATGTACAATGTTTGGCTCACCCAAACATGACATTTAATCTGATGGCCAGAGAAATCTCATCAGACCATAGGACATTCTTCCTGCTCACTTCAGTGTCTCCCGTTTGCTTTCTGACAAACTCTAGCTGAAATGTTGTGTGCCTTTTGTTTTTTATGTTTACTCTCTACATTTCTTAATGATTTCCCTGAACTCCAAATGATAATCAGTGACTTGGATATTTTCTTATTGCTATCCCCTGACTGGTACTTTTCACGTAGTTGCTTGGAGTGTTCTTTAGTCTGCATTGTGTAGGTTAGGCCAGAATATTTCATGAGAAAAACATTCCAGGACAGACATGTGGAGTACAGTATGATGAGAACCACTTCATGACTGACCTCATGTTTGCCAAAGATAGTGCCTTTTTTGCAGATGATGCCGAGGCCACGAACATACTCTATGATATATGCCCACGTCACCTAGTTGTACTGACAATGGATAGATTGCAGGCCATTGTCCGCCTCAAGGATATCCAGATTGAGCAATTGCATACTTCAAATACCTAGGGCTGCAGGTCCAGGAGAAGAAAGTGTCATCCACAGCAGAGGTCCATAACAGAATCGGACAGGTGGTTGTGACGTTTGCCCGCCTGAAATGGTGTCTGTGGAAGGGAACCAATATCTCCATGAAGACCAAACTTTGCCTCTTCCAGATGTTTATCTTGCCAGTCCTCCATTATGGATCAGAAACATGAACCTTGCTCAAACTGGATCTGAACAAACTCATGGTGTTCCAAATGCAATGCCTGTGACAGATCCTAGGAGACTTATTTCATGATCGCATCACCAACAAAACCACTCGGGCAAGATGTTTACAGCAACCAACATTCAACGAATAAATCCAGCAGCAATGGCTTTGGCAACATGTGCAGAATGGGCGTAAACAGGCTACCACACAGACTCCTCTGGAGACAGAAACCCACCCAATGGAGGATACAATGGACTGCACCCAAGGAAATGTGGACCAAACAAGTAGGGAAAGATCTGAAAATGTGACAACTGGACATAAATAAGGCCAGGACCTTCACCATGGACCGAGAAGCATAAAGAAACAAGTCCGAAATCCTGCGGCACCCACAGCAATGTACTGGTTGCATGGCCAACCTCCTCCTCTAGTCACCAGCTAGGGACCAGAAAGGGAAAAAGAAGTCAGAATACTTACTCATCACACCTTGGCTAAGAGTTATTGACATTGACACTGGCTAAAACATAGGTGGGGTAACTCCCACAGTAAAGCTGGTATTTTAAACTTTAGTGTAGCAATATTAAACATTTTTAACAATAAAATGTATTTTAATGTATAAATAATATTCCACTAGAAGCACGAAGTGATGTTGTATTTAATACCGCTTCCTCAGAGCTCCAGAGTCCTGGGTTTGAATTCTAGCCTTGGCTCTGTTATTTTGAAGCTTTCACATTCTCACCTTGATAATGTTGCTTTTCTGCCAGTTACTCTTGTTTTCCACCCATTTTCATTCATTCATACATTCATTTTACACCACTCACGTGGGCAACACAAATGTCCGTTTCCCTAGCCACAATTGCCAACTTATACTGTGGGATCCCAATGCATTCCCAGGCTATCTGGGAAATATAATCCTCCCAGCGAGCCCTGGGTCTTCCCTGGAGTCTCCTGCCAGCTGGTCATGCCCGTAAAACCAACTCAGGCAGGCATCCAGGAGGCATTCGTATGAGATGCCTGAACCCCCTCAATTGATGTGCACTTTCATGCTTTAGGGAGTATAGCCTACAATGGACTTGTGTCACATCTAGGGCTGATTCAAGGGATTTTTCTGGAATAGACTGTAGGACCCAGACCTTTAATTGGATTAACTAGGTTAGTTTATCAGTTGATGGATAGCAATATTTTGTCGGGGAATAAATGGTAGCCTTCAAATTGTCAGTGACACACTAACTAACCTTGTGATTCCAGCCATGCTGCTAATCTGTTAGTGCTGCCTTTGTAGAAGAAAATATGCCAAAATTTGTAACTATAGGGTTTGTAAATTACTTTGTGTAACAGTCAATGTAATAAATAAAGGTAAAAGTATGGAGTATTAGCAGTGATGCTGACCAACTGTGCAACCGTAAAAATATCATTTAAACTACCAGGGCTCCACCTAAAGAGCTAAGGAAATAATTATGTTCTACATGTAAAGGACCACATAGGGATGTGCAAATGTAACTTTTTAAAAAATTATTTTAAGTGTACATTACACCGGGGTATCCAACTAAGTGTGATCCAGGTGGGTCACAGTGGGTACAGGTTTTCATAACACCCACTCCCTGCCAATTACTGGTGCTAATAGAAAATATTTCTTTTACTTTAATTTTAATTAACTTGCTTTTTAAGGTTTAGAACTTTTTATTCTTTTCTTTTCCTTAAGAAGATACCTACCAGAATGTTACCCAAAGCTCATAATGAAAAAGAGACTCTGAACTTGGAAAGATAACTGAGGCTTCCACAGCATATTGCAATGGCTATTTCAGTCCAGGTCTAGTCCTATGGATAGATGCTACCAAACTCACTATTCTAATCAAGTTTTAAGGTGCCTTGAGAGGACCACTTTGAAGAATCCTTTAAAAAAAACTCCAAATACAAAGTTCTAGTCACCCAGTGTAGGCAGTCTGGATGGAGAGCAAGTTGCTTACTTGTTAATGGTGGATATAGGAGGTTCACGGCACATCCATTAGCCAAAGCCCTTAAGACAATCAGCATTGAAGGAGAGATGAAGAGAAGAGCCATCTGTGAAACCACCAACATGGCGGAGAGAGAGAGCGTTGTATTGGATGTGGCTCAGAAGAAAAGAACCTTGGGCTTGCTGCAGTTAGCTTCTTGTCAGCTGGACACAAGCAGGGGTCTCATCATGTGATATTGAAAAACGTCCATAAACTCCCTAGGATCCCAGGTACATCGCCGAAGATGCATGCACAGAAAACATTCTGACACACCAGAAATTTGTAAACTTTTAATTTTCTTTTTTTCTGAGAGCACCGCTAAAATATTTTGTGGACCAGAGCCAATCAACATTTCTCAAACCTTACATATGTTCTTTTTAAATGTTTTATTAAGTTAGATATGACAGACAGAAATGTATGATGAAGTTTGCCAGTCATCTGTTGGCTTGTTTTGTATCTTCTTATTATTATGTGACTGCTGAAAAAAAGAAACAACGAAGGGTTCTGAATCTAAAAATACAAGTTAGTAAAATTTAAAGCAAAGGATGGGTATTCCATTAACAGCAGTAATTGATTACTAATTGAGAAAATGTCTGGAATGAAAACCTGCAGCCCTCCAAATCTGAGAATGATGTTTCTCCATTGTACACTGTTTTTAATGGGAATTTTAGGTTTCTAGATTTACTACTCTATAAATATAAACTGCTCGCCATTTTCATCAAGATAGATAGCTCTCTGAAATATTCATCTATTGGGCTTTTTCCCCTATCAGTATTCATATCTGACCTTAGCTCTTGCTTGTATAGTATACATCCTTTGCAATGCTTTCGTATTTATGTTATCAAACCCATTTAATTTTATTTGGGGTCTGGGCATCAACAGGCATAAGTCAGGATCCAGCCCAAATTGAGGCACCAGTCAATCGTTCCACTTACGCTGAGCCAATTTAGAAACACCAGTTAACTTGTATGTGTGTTGAATATGAGAAGAAAACCAGCAGATATGGAGAGAAAGCGCAGACGCCTCCCAGATACCGATGAATTTGAACCCAGGATGCTGGACCTGTAAGCCAGCAGCCCCATCATTGCACTGTCACATTGCTTTTACTGACAATTTTTACTGTCAGCTTCTACTCATATTTTAATTTTAAGTAAACTGCTCTGCTACATTTATTGTGCTGTTTGTATTCACTGTTTTATGTTTTCTTTCTCTGTATTTGATTCTAGACAAACTATACCCATGAGAGATAAAGAAAGCCTTCAAGACTACAGGTAATTTATCATTTTTTTAAATTCTGGTCTGCCAAATAGCTTAGTGGATCACAGCTTTACATTCATCTCAGCTAATATTTTACTAGAGTGCTCCAGAGGTAACAGAAAAACATGCCTGAAAAATAACGCCTGAATAAACAGATTTATCAATGAACATACCCAGCAGCATCCCTGAAGAGGTGGACAGACTGTGAAATCTGTTATGATTTACAAATATGTCAGCTAGCTTTGACTTGTGAATTGCAGCCTGCTTGATTGTAATTTTTTAACTTTATAAAGATATTTGTCTTAGGTTCATTCCAGAGCCCAATTTGCCCCCACTCATAGTTTACGACAATGAAAGTACGCCAGTGAATGCCGATCCCCAGCAAGTGATAAACATTGATTTGATCAGAAAAAATCTGCCTGAGCTGCCCAGTGCCAAGAGAACCTGGCTTGTGGATCAATATGGAATTCTCCCAGAGCACAGTTTTGTTTTGGTCGTAAGTACTTTACAGAGTTTTCCATTTAACCTATTTTGACTTATTCTTGGGGAAAAAACACTCTGAGGTACGTATCCTTTTTCCAGTCAGAAGGTACTGAATTGAAATCCAAACATAATTTGTGCTCACGTTTTTGTCACCACCTAGTGCGTGTAATACCAGAAAACTTCTCTTAATTTTTTTTTCCTGTCTTGTGCAGTACATTTACATTTATGCTTATTCACTTTGCAGACACTTTTATCCAAAGCAACTTACAAAAGAGGTCAAACATAATCAAGTAACATCAATATGTTTTCAAAACAAGGTTACAAACTTGATCATCACGTGTAAAGAGTTCTAAACCAAACAGAGCAACACAAGTCTTAATTACTCTCATCTTGGCTACTAACAACTTACCATCCAAACTATTATCTACTCTATATATAAAATCCTAAGCCTAAAAGTGCAACGATTTTATGTGACTTTTTTGTCATGTTTTAAATCAGTCTTATTTTAAAACCTACAAATATATGTTTGGTATCATTCTTTTCAGAATTTATCAAACTTTAATATTATATTGTTAGATTTTCAGATTCTTATTCTGTTTTTAAATTATAAAGTAAAAAATATCAAGAACTCAGGTCCCACGAGACAAGACTTTGTGCCAAGAGATATAACCATGCCTGAGGCCGGATATAAAAGACAAAGAGTAGGACAGCTGCTGTACAGGCTTTTAAATGTTGGAAGCCGCCACAGTTTTTTACAGTACCTCCTCTTTGCTCGATTAGCTGCTGGCTTGCTGCTGCTGCTCGCAGCTAATTGAGCAAAGAGGAGATAAAAAACTGTATTAGTTTCCCATTGTATCACCATTTAATATGGGGTTTTGGAGGAGTGACTGGGCCTTCTAGGAGTGTGTTCAGCCCTCCTCTTCACAACGCAAGCAGCAGAGATGTGAAGTGGCTGGCGCATAGCGCAGGCCTGGGGGGTTGGCGAGCAAAGCAAGCAGGGGGCGAACACGCTAGTCAATTATAAAGTTCATCTCAGAACAAGACAGCCTTCAAACGCTTCTTAAATAAACCAAGGTGGTCAGCGATTTGAATGGGGGTGAGCAGCTTGAACCACCAGTTAGGAGCTACACATAGAAAGAGTATGTTTTGAGATTTGGTACCACATAGTATAGATGTGGTGTCACCAGATACCATTCACTAGCAGAGTGAACGAAAGGTACAGGACCTCATGGGTGTAAATACACCGACTACTCTGTAGGCAAGCATCAAGAATTTGAACTTAATACATGCTGCTACATAAGCCAGTGACATGAAAAATGTTGGATGGTTGAATGCAAGAAGTGCCACTGCATTTTAAGTTATCAACAGTGGCTTGGTAACATATGCAAGTATTTCTGTCAGTAAGGAGCTGCAGTGGTCAAGACGTGATCAAACCAATGACGGAACCATAAATTGTGCTGCATACTCTTGTCAGATATGGACTGATATTTCAGATGTTACACAAAGCGAATAAGTGAGAGAAGGCTGCTGTGTGGTCAGTGAAGGATAGCTGGTTATTGATCATCACCCCAAGGTTGCACGTTGACTTGGTAGATGATAATGACCTGAGCTGTACATAGATAGAGCGTTGAATAGACAGACTGGCTGGTTTGATGAGGAGCAACATCCCTTGCCACGTTTAGTTGTAGACAAATGTTCATTCATCCAAGATAAGATATGGGACAAGCTGTGATTCTGGCAATGACCTTGTCGTCCTCTGATGGGAGAAAAAAGTGCAGCTAAGTATAATTGAAGTAGCATTTATATTAGAATCCATGGGATTTGATGGTAAGGCCTAGTTAGGTGGTGTGAAAGGAGAAGAATAGAGGACCCAGCACCAGTTCCTAGGGCACCCCTGTGTTTGCCTACTGAAAGTCAGGCATCTCTCCTCTCCAGGATACATGGTAGAGTCTGTCTGAGAGGCAGGATTCAACAACAACATTTATTTTTATAGCACATTTTCATGCTAGCCTGAATGTTCTTAACAAGATGTCAGAGAAATACGAGAGACATTCAAAAGGTTTCCGCACTTTTATATTTTCGTTGGAAATGGTGAAGGCGGGAGGAGTAGTAATTGGGCATTAAAAAGTTGGTACAACGCCGGGAAAATTGCATCACAAATGAAGGTGACTATATAGAAAAGTGATGTAATTTGTTTTTGAAATTCTTAATAAATAGAGTTTAAAAAAGTGAGGAAACTTTTTGAACGACCCTCATAGTTACAAGTAAAGAAAAACAAATTAAAGTCAGGTAAGAATAATAATGAATAAATAACATTAAAAAAGCAATCCATATTTAAAAGAGATATACAGGGTGAGTCAAAATTATGTTAACAGTTGAATAGCGGAAACAATTTATTCACAAAACATATTTCATATGTGCAGGATGATTTACAGTAGGGGTGCCCACACTTTTTTGGCTTGCGAGCTAATTTTAAAATGACCAGGTCAAAATGATCTACGTACATTAAAAATTATATATATATATATATATATATATATATACACACTGAGTATACTTTATACATAAAATGTATGTTGTCGTACCTTGCATAACTGAATAACCTTTATGGCACAATAACAATTCAATACATTTATGGTCAGTACAGTATTTGGATTTAATAATCGTCGTGCGGTAAAAGGCTGACTCGCATAAATAAGTAGAGCCAAATAATGCAGTCAAGGAGCTTTTGAATTCAGCCGAGTGAAAAATGACGGCTGTCCGATTAACTGCGATTTTAGTTCCCTCTCTTTACTCTTTCTCAGATCGCCTTTTGGAAGGACGTCAGTTTCGTAGATTTTATGAACAGTTCGAAAGTGCCTTTCCACATTTTCCTTCTTTGGAATAGCAATGATAGATTGACAGATCAGACAAACGCACTTTGATTGTGACATTGTGAGAAAAAAATCCTCTTCCAATTCCACATCCAGCCCATACCAATTTTTTTTTAAATCCCTTCTTTAGTCGATATAAATTGGAAGGCTAACTAGATCACAGCCGGAGTTTTGCAGTAGCTTGCGCGTTTGATCGTGCGTGCGGGATGACCAGTGTGTTAGAAGAAAAGAGATCTCAGACTGGCCGCCTTGCATGTTAATCAAGTGGCAAATGCCATAGGGAGGATATATGATAGATTAACATTTAAAAAATTTTTTTTTTAATGCAACGCAATCTACCTGCACTACCTTTGCAATCTACCGGTCGATTGTGATCGACGCATTGGGCACCCCTGATTTACAGGAATGTCTCAACCTGTTCGCCATCATGTTCAACATAAAAAAAACAATAAGCAACAGTACCATTTAAAGCCCAGGGAATAGATGATATCACAGTCCATATTCTGTCCTTCAGGTCATTGATATCACGAACTTTCCTCCTATACATGCGCTCCTTCACCATACCCCATAACCAGAAGTCACAAGGTGTCAAATCAGGCGAGTGTGGACGCCATGGCAATGATCCACCCGACTTATCCATCGAACTGGAAAGGTGTGGTCGAGATAAAAATAACCTATTAGTGTTAACATAATTTTGACTCACCCTGTACTATCAATCAGTCTGAGAGCAGTCCCAATGATGGTAACATCAGAGAGTGGGTCAAGGAGAATCTGATCCTTTATCTGTGTCAAAGGCAAAGTTCAAGAAGAATGAGGAAGGATGACATGGTGGCAGCCCACACCAGCTGTACAATTTGAACAACAGTCGGTAGAACTATCTTGGTAGAACGGCCACTCTTTTCAGTCTGACTGGTTATAGGATCAAGAAATCTGTTTTGTATGAGGAAAGAAGAGCTATGGTTAGACACAGCATGTTCAAGAGTTGAGGATTAAAAGGAGAGAAGAGAGACTATAGTTGTCTATTTGAGGTGGGTTGAGTGTAGGCTTTTTGAGAAGTGGTGTTATTATGGCCAGTAACTTCATTCCTTACATGATTGATCATATAATCATGTAGTCAAGGATGATTAAATGATCTGAATGTTTTATAGTCAGGATTTCTTAAGAAATATTCTTTTAATCACACCATGCATTTTACGTTTTATTTTTGAAAAGAAATATGTTTCTGGAATCTTCCCTAGTCTGAAGCAACATGTTTTGAATTTCACACAGTAACAATTGCCCATATTATTTTCAAATCCATAACAATCTAACTTAATGAAAAAGAAGACCCGATTACTGTTTCATCACTAAAGTCAAATTAAAGGCTTCATTTCTAATTTGATCTAATTGCAGGGAAAGTCCAGAAATTAAACAGTGTTTTTAATTCATGCTTTTAGAAGTGCAATCAGTCAGCTATGATTGTTATCATTTTTATCCTCTCACATTTCACAAAGTTAACAAGTTAAGATAGATGAAAGAATTAAAAATGATAGAGAGATGGATTGATGTAAACAAATAGTGTTTTTGTTCATTCTCTAACTCTAATGGATGTATGATTATGGAAAGTAAACACTAACTTGGCTGATCTAAAAAAAATTTGGCCCACTATTTTGCATTTATTCCAAAATGAAATTTATATGTGCAGTAGGGGCTACACTTTTCAGCTTAGTTCAGGGCCTTGGAACTTACCTCAGACATCTCTCTCTCTCTCTCTCTCTCTCTCTCTCTCTCTCTCTCTCTCTCTATATATATATATATATATATATATATATATATATATATATATATAT
>JANRMT010062823.1:13956237-14002031 GCA_026402145.1 Polypterus bichir lapradei
TATATATATATATATATATATATATATATATATATATATATATATATATAGTAATGTTATATCTTTAGATCAATAGGAAATGACAAGCTTAATGGTAAGTTTTTACTTTTCATATGCTTTTGAGCAGGTGTTGTAAAAGAATAAATGAGTTCCGTTTTGACATCAAATATAGACATGTATTATTATTATTTTTTTTAATTATTCCATCTAATCATCCTTCAATATTCTCATTCACTTTTGTTGCTCAGAGTCATTGGAATTTGGTGTATATCCTTGAAAATTGATAATACGAAGTAATCAGTCTTGCAATGGACATGCACTCCATCCAAGTTTTGTTTTTAACTCAACAAATACTAATACATATTGTTCTTTAAATATCCTAGGTTTGTGTGATTGTTTTAATGCAGGCCAATGATTTCCTAATACCAATAGACACAGTTATTTGAAATTAGAAAGGGCTACATGAAAATTGCCTACTGAGTTGTTTTCTAAACAGCACAAATTAAAGCATAAAGGCAAGAATTTCAGATAAGCTGTCTTTTCCTGGTCAGCCTTTTATTTTTAAATGTAACATATACTGTAACAGAGCTATAAATCATGTACATAATTACTGTGCAGAAAAAAATCCCATGCATCTTTCCCAAAGATGCGATTTCTAATACATATCTGTCTTTTGGTGAACTCTGAAATTAATCAAAACCAGGGCTATTTCAAGAAAAATCTTAGAGAGATTTGAGAGAGGCCAAAATATTATTTCTAACTATAAAGATGTCTAAAGCTGAATTTTATGTTTTAGCAAAACCTTCCTTTGTTTTTTTTTTTTTTATTTTGTATTTGAAATAGATATTTTACTGATTCAAAGGGAAAACAACAGCATTACAGTAGCCAGTGTAGAAACTAAAATAATGGAGAGTAATGTATAACCTGGAACTGGTTTCATATTATACAGTTAAACTCACCGTATTATCCATTTCTTAGATAAAGTAACATTTTAAAGTCATAGGTGTCCAGCATTTTATCCAGGTTGCTTACTGTGAAAACAGAAATGTGCAGCTGGGTATTTTACTAAGTATGCAAAGTTTTCTTGGCACATCTAGTTATCTGTGTCAGGACATCTGATTAATAAAATCATGTAAAATAGGTATAAATCCTTGTAAAGTATTATATTATGAATGGATTTTAAAGTCTGTCCATAAGTCCCAAATTAAATATCTATCAGTTTTTCTACAGCCAAGCACTGAAGTCTCACCAGAGCATTTCATTTGTTTATTATTCTGTATGCTAGTGAGCTGAGTCTATCCACTGTGCCAGCATTCTGCCTTAACATTTGTGTATTGTTAAATATTGATATAGAATATTTGTTGATATGTTAAATTGAAGTAATGATGCCAGTTAAAGGAATAGGGATGATGTGATTCATGCTAATTTATCAACACCAGGTTGGCCGTGTACCAGTGTCAGCATGCATGTGCCTTGCAGCATACTGGAACTCAGCTTAGTGTTGGATCCTGCCTTGTGTGAAATGCTGGAGTGGTTGATACTGATTCCATGCCACCTGCAAATAAAAGTAAAAAAAAAAAAAGAAGCATACTGAATGATAGAACACTTAACGTTTCATTGTTTTTGGTTATTTTTTTTTTACTTGAGAAAACAAGCACTGTTAAACAAGCCCCTTTGCCATCCTATTTCCCATACATTTTATGGATTTACTTTTCTAATGTGGTATTACTGCTTGTAAGGATTATTGTATTTTTTGTCATTTTCTTAAATTAGTATTATGACCTGCATATGGACATTTTTTTTAAAGTTGTCATTTTTTAAGCCATAAGTTAAATGTTACTGATGATTTTAAACAAATGGAGATTAAGCGGTGATATAATTGAGGCTTTTCAAATTATAAAAGGAATTAGTACATTGGGACCAGGCTGTTACTTGAAAATTAGTTCAACAAGAACACAGGGGCACAGTTGGAAAGGGTAAATTTCATACAAATGTTAGGAAGTTTTTCTTCACACAGAGATCCATAGATACATGGAATAAATTAGATGGCACTTGCAGTGTGGTAGACAGTAGAATTTTAGGCACTCGACTCGATATTATTTTGGAGAAATTAGGTGGATGGGATTGGCGAGTGTTATTGAGGCTCAATTGTCAGTTCTCATCAGAGTTTTTCTTATATTCTAATGTCATCTCAAATGTTGTAAAAATCTTCTAAATTTTAGATTATGAAACATTAGTTTTTTGCCATAATTATTAATAAGACTTTGTACATTGCAGTTCCCTGTTTTTTAAAATCATATAAAATCTGACCTTATTTTTTGATGTTCAGCAAGTATTGAGGAAACAGACTGACAACAGCAAGTGTTCCAGTTAGGGTGTTTAGGGATGAGAATTTCTTGTTTCCATCCAAGTCAAAAAAACAACTGCATAGCTAAATGGAAATGTTTATAAAGAATGTACTGAGTCACAGTAGTTCTTCCAAGTCTTTTTTCTTGGCTATTGAGAAAATCGATTCGCATGTCAGTTTGGACTCTGTGTGTTTATTTATTTATATATAATATGTATAGGCCTGTATTAAATAATAGAATTGAAGGCTGAACTGTTGAAATGTTGTGACTTTTACCTTCTTTCCTTTTATGGCATGGAAATAACCTTGATATTTCTCCTATACCTTTTTTTCTTTCAAAATGTGATCTTTGTTTAAACAGTATTTTAAGAAAAAGGTGATGTAATTAGAAGAAATTGAAAATGTACCATTATAATAATTTATTTAGTGAAGCATGGCCAGATATGCCATTTTTGTTTGTCAATAAAGCATATCTACCCTTTGCTGTAATAGTTTGTATTGTCCCCAAAAGTCTAACAATATGTGACATTGACTGACAAAAAGTTTTCCCACTCCTCCATGCTAAATTCTTTCAGCTTATATTTGAGGGTTGTCTTGTGTATACAGCCTGTTTCAAATCCCCCCACAAGCTTTTTGATGGACTTTAGCTTGACCATTCCAGTACCTTCCCTTTCTTTCTTTTTAGCCATTCCTTGCTGGATTTACTGGTATGTTTAGGGTCATCATCCTGTTGCAAGGCCCATATTTGGTACAGTTTTAATCTTCTGACAGATGGCTTTGCATGATCCTTCAGCACCCTATGATACAATTAAGAATTCCTTGTATATTTTTTGATGATGAGCTGCCCAGGCCCTGACCCTTTCTGGTCAATTGTCATCTGTCATGTTTTCTGGTACTCTAGCCAAAATAACTGTCTTTGCCTTGTCTATCCCGAGCACATTGCTCCAGAAGTCCTGGTCTTTGCCTTAGTTTTCTTGGTCAAACTTTAGTCTTGCTCTGATGTTCTTCATGGCACACTGCCCCATGTAGATTTAATTTGTACAGCTCTTTCTAGTAGTAGACTCATGCACTTTGATATCAACAGTGGCAGGAGCTACGTGGAATTCTGGTGATGAAATTCTGGACTCCTTAGAGACCTCTTTCAGCATCTTGCGTTCTTCTCTCAAGCTGAACTTGCTGGGGTGGCCTGGCCTAGGTGTGTATCAGCTTTCCGAAAGCCTCAGAGAACTCTTTTAATCTTGTCATGGTGATAACACACACTTCAACAATAAAGTGCCAATCTGGTGGTCATCTGTGCCTGATTCTAATTTGAGGTATTTGAGGCAGCAATAAATGGAGGGGCCTGCCTACTTTTTCCACGTGTGAAATTTAGATTTTTGTTTGTTTAAATTGTACAATGGACTACAAAATGTAAATGTGGCATGATATTTATTTTTCATATCACCTTTATTTATAGACTAGCACATTGAAATGCTGGTGTAGTAAAACGGGTACAATAGTACAATGGTAAGTTTGTCTGTTTTAATCACATCATCCATTTAGGAACCTATATTTACCTGATATGCTAACCTTTATGTTCGTCTTTCTTTGTGCATCTTGTTGTCTTTGTTCATTGAGCATTCTTGCCCTTAATAATGAATTTCTTGCCTTTTTATTTATTTATTTATTTATTTAGTAATTTTTTTCCCAGTTTGCAGATGAATGCCCACTTGGTCTTTCCGCAGTTTCATTCATCCGTCCACTATTTTCTAACCCAGTTATTTAGTTTAAAGCCACGAGGAGCTCTCAGTAGCCTAAGTCAGATTCTGGACAGGGCGCCAATTCATTGCAGTTCACGCTCTCACTGGGCCCAGTGTAGCATGGCATAGTAAATATTTAAAGTTTTTTATATTTCTATGACAAATGTGTTCTGAGATTCTTCATTTAAGGAAGATAGAAGTTTCAAGGTAAAGTTGTTCTTCTCACTAATCATGATACTGACAGTGGTGATGTGCTGCATTCTGATTAGCACGTGCAAGTAAGGATTTCACTATATTCTGTACACGTGGCCCCACATAAGCCAGTAAACCACTGTTGACACATTCTGGGGTCTGCATTGCACAAATACCTTGGAGACTCAGTTCTTTTTCAAACCAAATATTTTTCAGGCTTCTTAAAATAAATGCACAGTTTCCAAAAACAACTTTAAAACATAGAAGAGAGCTTGGTAAGTTCTCTGGGCTGAGTTTAGTAGAATTCAAAAACACTTTCTTCAGAACTGCTGTACTGAGATATGGCGAGGGTATAGTAGACGATGCTTTTAATGACTTCTTGTATTAGAGAAGCAGGCACTTGTAAAGACTTTTATTAATGTGAGATATGAGACTTGCATGTTCTTATTTCTGCTTCAACATTTTTTATTTAGATTATGAGATAATTTAGATCATAATCTGTCAATCACAAAAAAAAAATAACGATATTCACTAACTCTTGCAAGTGTGTTGCTGTTTTAATATAGGCTATATGTCATATTGGGAAGAAGAGTTACAATCAGAGATATATAAAACAGATACTTTCATACAGCAAATCATCAGAGAAACAGTGAAAGCTGCTGCCTCTCCCATCACAATGTGTGTGTGTGTGTGTGCACGCGCCCGCATGTACAGCATACAGAGCCTATAAAACGTATTTACCCCCTTAAATTTTCACATTTTATTGTTTTATAGCTTCCCTGGTCCTCCCTGCGTGGAGATTGCATGTTCTCCCCATGTCTGTGTGGGTTTCCTCCCACAGTCCAAAGACATGCAGGTTAGGTGCATTGGCGATCCTAAATTGTCCCAAGTGTGTGCTTGGTGTGTATCCTGCGGTGGGCTGGCACCCTGCCTGGGGTTTGTTTCCTGCCTTGCGCCCTGTGTTGGCTGGGATTGGCTCCAGCAGACCCCCCGTGACCCTGTGTTAGGATATAGCGAGTTGGATACTGGATGGATGGATGGATATAACATTACATCACAAAGGTTTCATTTGTCTTTTTGGGACTAATCAACAGGAAAGGACATTTTGTTGTCACAGTAAAAACAGATCTCTGCATAGTGGTCTAAATTAATTACAAATATAAAATACAAAATATCTGATCACGTATAAGTGTTCACCCTCTTTGTTATGACTTCCCAAAAAAATCAATGGTGTATGCAATTGGCTTTAGAAGTCACAGCATTGTGAAATAGAGATCACTTGTCTGGCGTTTCAAATGACTGTCATATACAGGTGCTGGTCATAAAATTAGAATATCATGGCAAAGTTGATTTATTTCAGTAATTCCATTCAAAAAGTGAAACTTGTATATTAGATTCATTCATTACACACAGACTGATGTATTTCAAATGTTTATTTCTTTTAATCCTGATGATTATAACTGACAACTAATGAAAGTCCCAAATTCAGTATCTCGTAAAATTAGAATATTGTAAAAAGGTTCAATATTGAAGACACCTGGTGCCACACTCTAATCAGCTAATCAACTCAAAACACCTGCAAAAGCCTTTAAATGGTCTCTCAGTCTAGTTCTGTAGGCTACACAATCATGGGGAAGACTGCTGACTTGACAGTCATCCAAAAGACGGCCATTGACACCTTGCACAAGGAGGGTCATTGCTAAAGAGGCTGGCTGTTCACAGAGCTCTGTGTCCAAGCACATTAATAGAGAGGCGAAGGGAAGGACAAGATGTGGTAGAAAAAAAGTGTACAAGCAATAGGGATAACCGCACCCTGGAGAGGATTGTGACACAAAACCCATTCAAAACTGTGGGGGAGATTCACAAAGAGTGGACTTCAGCTGGAGTCAGTGCTTCAAGAACCACCACGCACAGACGTATGCAAGACATGGGCTTCAGCTGTCACATTCCTTGTGTCAAGCCACTCTTGAACAAGAGACAGCGTCAGAAGCGTCTCGCCTGGGCTAAAGACAAAAAGGACTGGACTGCTGCTGAGTGGTCCAAAGTTATGTTCTCTGATGAAAGTAAATTTTGCATTTCCTTTGGAAATCAAGGTCCCAGAGTCTGGAGGAAGAGAGGAGAGGCACAGAATCCACGTTGCTTGAGGTTGAGTGTAAAGTTTCCACAGTCAGTGATGGTTTGGGGTGCCATGTCATCTGCTGGTGTTGGTCCATTGTGTTTTCTGAGGTCCAAGGTCAACGCAGCCGTCTACCAGGAAGTTTTAGAGCACTTCATGCTTCCTGCTGCTTACGAACTTCATGGAGATGCAGATTTCATTTTCCAACAGAACCTAGCACCTGCACAAAGTGCCAAAACTACCAGTACCTGGTTTAAGGACCATGGTATCCCTGTTCTTGATTGGCCAGCAAACTCGCCTGACCTTAACCCCATAGAAAATCTATGGGGTATTGTGAAGAGGAAGATGCAATACGCCAGACCCAACAATTCAGAAGAGCTGTAGGCCACTATCAGAGCAACATGGGCTCTCATAACACCTGAGCAGTGCCACAGACTGATCGACTCCATGCCACGCCACATTGCTGCAGTAATCCAGGCCAAAGGAGCCCCAACTAAATATCGAGTGCTGTACATGCTCATACTTTTCATGTTCATACCTTTCAGTTGGCCAACATTTCTAAAAATCTTTTTTTTTCATTGGTATTAATTGATATTCTAATTTTCCGAGATACTGAATTTGGGACTTTCATTAGTTGTCAGTTATAATCATCAAAATTAAAAGAAATAAACATTTGAAATACATCGGTCTGTGTGTAATGAATGAATCTAATATACAAGTTTCACTTTTTGAATGGAATTACTGAAATAAATCAACTTTGTCATGATATTCTAATTTTATGACCAGCACCTGTAAATGCACTTGGATCTGGAAGGTCCAACTTGTGGTGATTCAGTATGGTGGCCTAACCTACGCAATAAAGACTAAAGAACACTCCAGGCAACTCGGTGAAAAGTCATGGGATGGAGACAAGAAAATATCCAATGGCCTGAATACCCCTTGGAGTCTAGTTAAGTCAATCTGTAAAAAAAATGGAAAGAGTGTGGCACAGCTGTAAGTCTACCTAGAAAAGACCATCTACAAAAACTGAGTTATAATGCATGAAGACCGGTGATGGAAGATCACCAGGAGACCTCTGAGAACTCTAAAGGAGTTTCAAGCTACAGTGAATAAGATTGAAGCGACTGCCACTATTAAAAAAATACAAAAAAAACACATGAAATCTCGGCTAGGGCTTTCCAGAAGGCAGATGGGAAATACTGAAGTCAGCTGGAAGAAGGTTCTGTGGTCTAATGAGAACAACACATGAGCTTTTTGGCCAGCAGACTAAATGCCATGTTACACTGCACATTATCAAAATACCCACCATCCATCCCACTGCGAAGCATGGTGGTGGCAGCGTCATGCTGTGGGGGTTGCTACTCTGTAGTAGGCACTGGATGGAAAGCTTGTGAGGGTGAAATGAATTCAGCAAAATATGGGGAACACCTGGTGCAGTTTGCATAAAACCAGTGCCATGGGAGAAGATTTGTTAACCAGCAAGACATAAAGCCAAAGGAATAGCATCAAAAGAACAATGTGAATGTCCCGGAGTGGTCGAGTCCAGATTTCAATCCAACTGAGAATTTGTGGCTGGACTTAAAAAAGGCCGTTCACCCAAAATCAGAGTGTGACCTGGCAGAGCTGGAGCAGTTTCTCAAAGAAGAATGGGGAGAATAAATGTGCAACACTAGACTAGTAAAGAGAGAAGACCTGTGTATACAGACTCGAGGCTGTAATGGCTACTAAAGGAGCAGCAATTAAATACTCACTTGGTGGAGTGTATACGTAATGCCATCAACTGTTTTGTATTTTATATTTGGAATTAATTTAGGTCACTTTACAGAGATTAGTTTTTATTTTGACATTAAAGAGTGTGTTTCTGTTGATCAGTGGCAAAAATTACCAGAAAAAAAAAATCCATTGTGATTCAATGTTATATAAGAATAAAATGTGGACATGTTGGGGTGGATGGGACGCAATACTTTTTTCTTTTTTTTTATAGCCACTCTATATGTATATTACTCACACAAGCATATTTATGGTATAAAGACAGATTTATGGAGTCAGAGACTCTGTAGGTTAGTATAAAAAAGCCTCATACAATCAAAACTAGTCTTCAAATTGCTGCCCAGCAACAGACACTGATGAATGTTTTGTTGGGCAAATTATAAAGCCTTCATAGTGCCGCAGTAGTGTTTATTTCTTGCAGATGTCACCGTTTTTAACCATATTCTTAAAGCTATTAGTCACAGATGATGAAGTATGCCATGAGAGTTAATGGAGTCGACCGAGTCATGCGAGAGTTAGGTGGCAGTGCTTAGTCCTTGAGACTTTGGATGTTGTTCAAGTTAAGAGGCCTGCATCTGAAATGCTTTATGCTGTTATGCCTTTTTGCCTTGTAATGAACTAGAAAAATGTTTATTCTACCACTGGGAAAGTAAAGTGCCCAGTGATGCCTTTGTGAAATCAACACAGGCAGCAAAACTGTAACCATGATTCATTATGTGCCAAGGACAACTGACTATGCCGTGAAAAATTTGATCAATACTTTCAGTTTTAAATTCTGCTTCTTTTTTATTTAACAAGCATGGTAGATTTTGAGTAGCATAAATATTATGCTTCTGGATTTGTTGTCAAGATCTTGTAAAGATAAAATCCACTCTGAACATAAAGCAGACGTGAGTCATGCCAACGGGAATTTATTTTTTTCTGGTTGGGCTGTGGTTGGGAAGACTTTGACTTAGGAAGGTCACACAGGCTGTGGTGTATAATTTGCCATGGCACATTCCAGAAAGAAGCAAAGAGGATATTATATACACACACCCATAACCTCTCGGTGGTATTCAAGTAAGAGAGGCTTAGTATAACATTAACAAGAAACATCTAGAAAATAAGTAAAAATGAAGATGGTTAATGCTACTGTCCAGGGTGCAGGTAATGCTGAATTTCTATTAGTTTCTGCACCCATGTATGTGTCAATGGGTCCTGTGAAGGAATGATGGCCTGTCCAGGTTTGAGTTCTACTTGTGTCCAGTAATGCCTGGATGGGTGCTGGTCCTCCCACATCCCTGAGGTGAATTTAACAGGTTTGAGAAGGTTTCTTTTCTACAAAATGACATAGAAATGATATGGTCCAGTTATTTATGTATTATCTACATAAATAAAATCATAATCTGTCCGTCAGTCGCATTAAGAAAACTACCACCGCTACAGGCCATTGTGAAGAGGGGGCTGAACGCACTCCAAGGAGTCGCAGCCACCCCTCCGAAACCCCTCTTAAACGGTAATACAATGGCAAACAAATACAATAAGGTTTTGTTTAAACCTCCTGTTTGCTCAATCAGCTGCTGGTTGCTGCCTGTGCCGTGCCACGTGATCTGCACTATGCTCACCTACCCCTTTGCCCACCCCACCCTCGCCAGCGCAACGCGGCGTTCTGCATTAGGGCATTTTGGGCTGAACGCACTCCAAGGAGATGTGGTCGTTCCTCCGATACACCTCTTAAACAGTGATACAATGGGAAACAAATAACAGTTGTTTTTTTTTTTTTACCTCCTCTTTGCTCACTCAGCTGCATGGCTTGCTGCTCCTGCCGTGCCGCGTGATCTGCATTTTGTGCGGCTCTGCGATCGTTTAAATGCCAGTACAGCACGTTCTTGTCCCCCAGACATCCTCAAACACTATGCGGTCTCGTTTCACTGTTCCGTTATTTAACCAAGTAATATTTTCTGTTTGTTTGCGCTAATGCGATCTTTACTCTCATTTTTTTTTTTTTTTGAGACTTTCGAATTTTCCTACTCCCATTATCTGTAACCTGCTCTGCATGTTAATCACGGGACTTGTTTCCAAATGTTGTAAGTACTGTATGACATGACTTGTCCATCTCACGGAATGTGAAAGTGTGGCTTGCTGCCTCTGCCATGCCATGTGATCTGCACTTCGCTTGCATATCCTCCACCCGTACCCCTCCACCCCAGCACGACGTGCCGTTGTGAGGTGGGGGGGCTGCACGCATTCCAAGAAGACGCAGTCGCTCCTCCGATACACCTCTTAAACGGTGATACAATGGGAAACAAATAACTGTTTTTTTTTTTGTTTGTTTTTTTTTTTAACCTCCTCTTTGCTCGATCAGCTGCATGGCTTCCTGCTGCTTCTGTGCCGCGTGATGTGCATTTTGTGCAGTGCTGCGATCGTTTAAAAGCCTGTACAGCACCTTCTTGTCCCCCAGACATCCTCAAACACTATGCGGTCTCTTTTTGCTGTTCTGTTATTTCACCGAGTAATATTTTCCGTTTGTTTGCACTAATGCAATCTTTTCTCTCATTTTTTTTGAGACTTTCAAATTTTCCTACTGCCATTATCCGTAGCCTGCTCTGCATGTGTATCACGGTACTTGCTTCCAAAGGTTGTAAGTATGACGTGACTTGTCCATCTCGCGGGACATGAACGTGTCTCTGTCTCTTTGTCTCTCTTCCAAAGATCATGTCACGTCGCAAGAGTTTTTTTATAACGAAGAGAAAATACATGATTTTCACTAACTTTTGCAAGTGTGTTGCTGTTTTAGTATAGCTATATGCCATATTGGGAAGAAGGGTTACAATGAGAGGTACATAAAACAGATACTCAATATTACTGCAGCAAGCAAGAGGGATTGCTTACCAAATACATTTATCAGAAAATCTGTGCTTTAAAAATTCAAATTTGTGAGATTATTAAATTTGAACAGAATTTCATGCTGTTTGGGTATAGTATTACCTGTAATGGCAACAGTTAGTTTAATAATGTAAAAAGAAAAGTACAAAGTTTATAATTTCATTATCTTTTCTCATTTGTATGTCATGCCATGATGTGCTTGATCAACCTTCTCTAAACAGCTTGGTCCTGCCCCTCCTTCCCAGTCGGACCCTTTTCCTTCAGATCTTTTTTTACTTTATCAATCCACCTCTGCTTTGGCCTCCCTCACTTTCTCTTCCCCTGGACTTCCATTCCCATCAGTCTTTTGCCTACCCATTCATTGTCTCTCCTCATCATATGTCATACTTGTACATAATAAAATGTCTACACTCTTTTCAATGTTTATCAGTGCTTTTCAGTTTTTCTTGTACATTGGCAAAGTTGTGTTTCACACATTTAAAGGAAAATATGTTCTTTACTGAAAAAAGTACATTTGAAAATTACACATTTAAACCATTAATGTTTGGTATAATCACAATTGCTGCCAATTAAGCTCAAATTTGATTTGGAATTGGCATCAAGCAACATTTTCTTAGATATTTAACCCTGCTTCTTTTGTAAATAAGCATGTGTCAGATTCTTTGGGGTTTGTTGGTAGCCAGTACTCATCACATCTTGACACATTTTAAAGATGTGGGTTGGCGGCTCTAACTAAGCTTCTCAAGGACATTTGAATAGACTTTTTTCTTCTTTAACCACTCCAGTGTATCCAGGGTAAGCAGATTTTCCTCAAGAGTATTTCTCTGTTTTGCCCTGCTCCTTTCTTTATCTGTTGTGACATGTGTTCCAGTCACTGCCTATGAGATTTATTCTCAAAATATGCAGATAGTGAGTACAGATTGTGAGTCAGTCCAGTCCCAAAGGACAACTTCGGCAGCTCATCCTCATAGCACAATGCTGTCATCAATATTCTTCACAATAGCTGCAATGTTTCTTTGGATGATATGCAGCCAACCTTCAATGCCTAAAAATAAAAATATCTTCCTTTTTTGGAAGAATATGGAAGAATCCATTTTCTAGCCCTCTTATTTGGTTCAGTTTTGTGGGTAGTTTGGTATTGAGTGTATGGTGGGAACAAGTCGTCGACCAGTGGCTCATTCACCCCATACTCACTCACTAGGCCAATTCAGAGTTTATGTGGGAGGAAATCTGGAGTGCTTGGGTTAGTATTTTAGGAGGTTGTAAGCAAACCGCTTGATTAGTAATTATTATGTATTGCATTAGATTTTTGTAATATTGATCAACTCAAAATACTATAGTGGCAAAAAATCCAAAGTAGTTGTTCTCCCCTTTTGCACGGTCATGGTTAAAGTAATTTAAATAGTTAGATGGAATCCATCATATTTTTTTTATTTACTGCATACATTTATATAAGGAAACAAAACTCTTTATTAGTGATTAGTGAAGCAATTCATGCAAAGTTGCATTTGCAGAGAAATTTGGTGTTTTCGTTTGCAAAAATAAATCAGCAAAGCAAATTGCGTTTTATTTCCAAAGAAATTCATGTTGTGACACATAGGGGGCGCCACTGAGCCCCAAACCCCGGAAGCTACTAGGACACAAACAGCCACAGGTTCAAAAGCAGAGTCATTTATTATAAAATACCTCACAGCAGGTTTTTTCTTGGTCACACAAGCACAAATACACTGTATAATCTTCTTCTTTCTCCTTCCGTCTTATCTCCATCCATCCACTTCCCACCAGCAAGTGTTGCCTTCCTTCCTCCCAGCTCTAACTCACTGGAGGGGGCCGGGCGGCCTTTTATGCCTGACTTGAGAGCACTTCTAGTGCCAGGGCATAGCCCGGGTCTGACAGAAGTCTCAACAAGTAGGGATCTCGAATCCCTGTAGCACCATCTAGAGACTCGCATGGGACCTAGCAGGGCTGACACTCGGCACTACAATTCTCATCATGCCCTTCTAAGATCCACATGGCTACATTGGTCATGGGATGCTGCCATCTAGCAGATGGGGATGCAAATTTCTGGAGCTTCCCCCAGATTTCACATATCTTGTCCTCCCTCCCATGTAAAATTCAGATTCTCATCCTGGCCACGGAACCAGCTAATCCTGGTTGGCATTTACAATGTCATTGACACAAGAAGAAATACATCTAAAACGCTTCCAGTCTAGAAGCATTTACATGACTTAAACACACATGCATATGTCTATCATTTAGTATTTATATAAAAATGTTTAGCAGAAAAACAATAGCTCATGAAAATGATTTCCTGTGTGAATGAGGCTTTAGGGAGCAAAATTGTGAAATCACCTACAAAACTAATTTTAACGTCAGTTTCATGAAACTTTATGCAAACTAAAACTTGACTCATCACTGTCTATCTATCTATCTATCTATCTATCTATCTATCTATCTATCTATCATATAGTGCCTTATCTATCTATCTATCTATCTATCTATCTATAATGCCTTATCTATCTATCTATCTGTACAGTGTCGTCCATGATGTTTGGGACAAAGATTTTTCTTTCATTTACCTCTCTGCTCCACAGTTTAATAATATCTGAATTGTTTGATTTTCATTTAAGTATTTGCATACATTTCAGTCACACCATATAGATATTAGAATTACAGCACTTTTTCTACATGGCCTCCCCATTTCAGGGCACCATAATGTTTGGGACAGTTGGCATCACAGGTGTTTGTGATTCCTCAGGTGTGTTTCATTGCTTCATAAGATACCTTGGCCTACTTCTACGCTTTGGGGTCCGTAGTTGCCGTTGTTCAATATGAGAACAAGAGCTGTGCGATTGAAAGTCAAAGAAGCCATTATAATGCTGAAATATGTAAGTTTTTAGGGGTACTTACCATTTTAAGAGCAGCAGAGAATAAGATTTCATTTTTTTTTTAATTCCAAAACATGAATAATACAGTGGTGTTCAACAGATCAAACATATACAATAGTAACATACCAAGCCAAGTCAAGTTGGGGAGCATGCACTGGTACATTGCATTGCCGCACCCACTACACGGCGAAACAACTCGGGACCCCGGTTTGTACCCCCCCAGGCAGACACGCGGTCCAGTCCCACCCTCCAGAAATGACCCTCTATCTGCCTCAGCCAGGTGTTACGTGGGCGACCCCTTGGCCTGGTCCAGCCACTCGGGTCCCCAACAATGAGGATCTTACGAGCTAGATTACCCTCGGGGAAACGTGCCACATGGCCGTAGTGCCGTAACTGAACTCCCTCACAATGCAGGTAATGTGCTTCATTCGGGACTCCATGAGCAACCGCTCATTCGACACAAAGTCAAACCAACGGTACCCAAGGATTTTTCAGAGAGACACAGTACCAAAGGAGTCCAGTCTTCATCTCGGGTCACTGGATAGTGTCCATGTCTCGCAACCATGTAGTAAGACAGGAAGCACCAGGACTCTAAAGACTTAGACCTTCATCCTTTTGCATAGATATCGGGAGTGCCACACACCCCTTTCCAGTGACCTCATGACCCCCCCATGCTCTCCCAATCCGTCTACTGACTTCACAGGAAGAGTCACCAGAGACATGAATGTCACTGCCAAGGTAAGTAAACCTCTCAACAAGGTCGACACTCTCCCCGCAAACAGACACACTGCTGATGGCTGTGCCCAAGAGGTCATTAAAGGCCTCGCTCACAAGCCCAGACACTCTGACTCCTCACGCAGCCTCTCGAGCGTACCGATCAGAGCCTCCATTGACTCCGCAAAGATCACAGCATCGTCAGTAAAGTCAAGATCTGTGAATCTTTCTTCACCAACAGATGCCCCACAGCCGCTGAACCCCACGGCCTTGCCCAACACCCAATCCATACAAGCATTGAACAGAGTAGGAGCAGAACACACCCCTGATGAACACCAGAATCAACTGGGAAAAACGCAGAGGTCCTGCCTCCACTCTGCACAGCACTCACAGTACCAGTGTACAGGCCGGCTATGATATCCAGCGACCTCGAGGGGATCCCATGAACCCTCAGGATGCCCCACAGGGCAGCTCGATCAACTGAGTCAAACTCTTTGTGAAAATCGACAAAGGCTGCAAAGAAACTCTGCTGATATTCGCGTTTGCGCTTCATGAAAACCCTCAGTGCCAGGATGTAGTCGATGGTAGACTTCTTAGGCTTAAAACCAGACTGTTCCGGTCGCTGGTAGGTGAGCAAGTGATCACGGATCCTATTGAGGACGACCCTAGCAAGGACCTTACCCGGCACCGAGAGCAGTGTTATCCCCCTGTAGTTGCTGCAATTATTGCAGCAATATACCAGATCCAACCAATTATTTCAAATTAATTACAATGAAAGCAAAGGAAAAAATAAAATACAAAAAACAGCAGAAAGACAAAAAAAACAAAAAAACAAAATAGAATCAACCCTGATTCAAAAAGGTTTCAAATGAAGCATAGGATCTTAACCTCCTATACTCTAACACTGAGCTGGATTTAGTGGGTTCATGATAGATAAATGGAATAGATCAGACTATAAAAACTTAAAAATAGCAAAGTGTTTAATGAATGTAAAATACTATAATGCAAGAAAAATGTTATTCCATAATCAACTTAAACATTTATGTGTCTCTGTGGGCCAAATTGGGTAAGTACCACCAGAATTATAAATTCCCAATTGCCCTTTCCGATTTTTCCCTTTTTTCTGCATTTTTGTAGTTTTTCAATCATTTTTACTGTCTTTCTTTTTGATTTACTCAAATTTTAATAATTTGATTTATTAAATTATTATTTGAACTTATTACTGATTTAAACTAACATTTTCTGTTTAATTTTAATTTTCTCTCCATTTTTTTAAATCACCTACCCAATTCAGGGTCTCAGGATGCTTTCTGTCTACAGTATGTTTTCTCCGCTTATGTTGTAGTTTCATAGCTCATATTTATTTTAATGATGTTTTTACTGCCACCAAGTGGAATCCAGGTTAAAATATTGTAAGGAAAATCAGTGTAATCATTTAATAATCTCTGTATTATTGAATTGATCTAACCACAACGAAGCACAGTGTTGTGAACCTTTAGCAAATATTTTACCTTTTCGGTTTTAATCACAATGGATTTGTGATGATCTTGACACATTGACTTTCCTTTTGATTGCATTAGACAAAAGAACAAGGAGGCACTGTGCTCATCCATTTGCAAACTTAATTAAGTTTCACAGAACAATGCCAGATCCTGCTGAAGAACAGCACCACTGGCCTTGTCTGCTTATCACAGTTTTTATTTTATGATGTTTAATTCTCTTTCCCATTCTAGTCAAAAATTCAGCTTTCTTTTTGTAGGTGGTGCACTGGTTAGTCCTGCTGCCTCAAAGCTTCTAAGCCTTTGGCTCCATAAAAGACGAAAATTAGTGCCTATGAGAGTCTGCACATTCTTCAAATGTCTGAATGCGTTTTTTCCCTCCATCCCAAACAGCTGAAGGCCAGTATAACTGACAGCTTTTAATTAGGTCCCATTGCCCCTTGAGGGCACTGAAGCAAATGAAACCCCACGCCTTCCAGTTCACATAGTACAAAAGGAGGATGACTACAGAGGATGGCGTCTCATTTAAATGTGGACTTGGCTTCTGTGCTGAAACGAGCCTGAAACCCGTTTTTGTAAACATCCCACTAAGAGAACTATCTTCTGTTTAAAACTGCACCTTGATTGCTTTTTTAGCTTTTTATTAAAATTAAATGGGGTTTTGTTGCACAGTTGGCAAGCCAAGCATCCTAGCTTGTCCTGCACCATCACTTTGCTCCGCTACACCATATACAGTGCATGTACTTCTAACTGCCCAAAGTTCTGAATCAGCAAAGTCATCTAGCAGAGTGCAGAACAAACTGACATGACAGGCTTTCATCAGCTCACTTCCATGAAATACTATTACTAATACTATTTAGTATGTTTCATTTTCTTCAGAAAACTTTCTTCCTAATGAATCTACAGTTTATACATTGTTTGGCCATCCATAAACATTGAATGCACCTACTAAAGTAACCAAGTGTCACTAAAACTAAACAAAAGATGAGTCTTGAAGGTAGATGTGTAAAGTGATGGCTGAAATCACCCACTCTGAAGGTCAAAAAATAATGATAATGTGATAATGGCAAATGGCACAAAAACTGTATAAGAAGAAAGATTTCATTTAATAGTTACATAGTGGATATACAAGGCCTTTACACCCCTGTTAAAACAGCATGTTTTTTTGTGATTTTAAAATATGAAACCAAGATATATCACTTCTAAACTTTTTCTGACTCTTTTGTCACATTGCATATACAACCTATATAAAGAAGGCAAAACAAATCTGAAACCTTTTAGGTAAAAAATAAGTGTTCACATCCCATTATAATTAAGGATGTGGCAGTGTTCAAACTCAACAAAAAACATTTAATCTTTATTTTAAATAGTGTGAACACCAGGGGTCGCTGTCACCCCGTTAAACCCAACAGACAGATACGCAGACACAGGATAAAAGCACAAAGAAGCTCTTTTAATTATTTCTCCTTCTTCAAAGTGACTTTTAAGCACTACCGCAACCATAAAGAAGTAAATCAGCAACAATAATTATCACAAATCTCTCCTCCACTCCTCCCAGCAAGCTCTGTCCACTACCTCCCAACTCCAGCTCGCTTGCTGGGCCTCCTTGACCCGGAAGTGCTTCCGTTCTTCCTCCCACGGGACTTGCCATCACTTCCGGGTTAGGTGGAGAATCCCAACTCTTTAATCAGCCCAGAAGTACTGTGGGGTTTCCGTCCTCATGACTTCCAAGCACTTCCAGGCTGCAAGGGAAGGTCCTTTCACAGCTCCCCCTGGCGCAACCCACGGCACCCTACAGGGCTGAGAAACCGGACACCTTGTCCCAGGGGCCCTGTGGGAATCCGTGGCACCGCTACACTCCAGGGGAGCTGCCATCTAGCGTTTTGGGGAAGGCAGTGTCCTGAAAAAGCTGCCTTCCCCCATCCTTTCATTTCAGGGGCGTCCTGGTCAGGATAAGCTGCCGCTTGTCCGCCACAATAGTATTTAGTATACACCTGCCATCAACTAGAATTACTCTGGTTGTCTCCACATAAAGTGCAGATAAATTATCCTGACATCATCTTGGTTGCATCCTACTACGTGGTCCCCAAAGAGCTTTCAAAACATGAATGGAATCTCATTGTTGAAAGTTACTGATCAGGACAAGGGGCATAAAAGAATGACCAAAGCAGTAGATGTACCATAATGAAGAGTGAAGACAATATTCGACAAGCAAGAGTTAAGGATGGTATAACAGTGACACTACCAAGAATGAGACGCCACTCCAGAATTGATGACAAGGCGAAACTTGGGCAGGGAGACTGCCAAGGGGCCGACGGCAACATTAAAGGAGCTGCAGAACTTTCTGGCAAGTGCTGGTTGCTCCCTTCATGTGACATTAATCTTCCATATTCTTCATATGACTGAGCTATGAGTAGTAAGATGGAAAAAAAAAATGCAAGCCTGGCTAGATCTTGCAAAAAGATACATCCAGTATCCCAAAAACATGTAGAAAATGTATTATGGTCTGAACTTATGTTTGGTACAAAAACAACACAGCACATCAGCAAAAGAACACCATACCCACAGTGAAGCATGGTAGTGGCAGCATCACACTTTGGAACTGCTTTTCTTTCAACCAGAAATGGTGCTTCAGTCAAGGTGGAGAAAATCATGAATAGCTTCAAATACCATTTGATTACAGTGCAAAGCAAACCCTACAGGTGTGTGTTAGAAAGTTGAAGGTGAAGCGAAATTTCACCCCTAACGCCGAGACGCCAAATTTAATGCATGCGCATAGCCTTTAACGTGAGAAACGCCAACCACCTGAGCGGCAACAGGGCATACTCATTGCATTGTCTATGACTAACATTGTCTGTTTCTCTCCAGTTCCCTATTCTTCTGTGACATTATGAAGAGCTGTAGCTCGGCCATGTTAGCCCTGGTGTGACTTTCATACACGTCTTAAGGTTTGTAGGGCATAAGAGGATAAGATAAGCACCATTTTTGAGTTATATGATGTGATGTTACTGTAACATAACACCGTGTGACTGTCAAAAGTCCTTGAATCACTTGTCAGGGCAACTCTTTCTCCTTTACAGAGTTAACTGTTTTAATTCCGATTTATCTTCATTGTATATTTGGGGAACTGCTGTATCTGAGAAAAAGCATTGAGGTGGAATAGTGTACCTCTGCTTGAGAATATGAATCATGTTGTGAAATCTTGCTGTGTATGGATGAATGTCCTTGCAAATAAAATGTACAATGGACTTTGTTATCTGTTTTGCCTTATCATAACTGCTGTGGAATATGACAGTGCGGGTCAGTTGATCTAGGGAGACTGTTGAACCTGCTACCCATACCCAAGGGATGAGCTATCAGATGAGGACACTCACACAAAGCAAGGGGTAAATGCATAAAAGTGCAAAAGCACTCTTATTAAAAACAATTCAAAATAATAACAAATAGTATGCAAAAGTGCAGTGCAAATCTTCAATCAATAAATAATCCAATAAATAAATGAACGGTGCCCAAGTGGAGATTAAAAGCAGTTCAATAAATTTTCTCTTAAAACCAGAGGTTAAAATCCAAGAGACTATTCACTGTTTCTTAAAACTCGCGTATCCAGGTGCTGCCTTCTGAAAGCTGACGTCTGTACAGCTTATCCCATATGGGATCTGGCAACCAAGGAGATGCCCAACCAACAGGTTCAGTCAACCAGTAAATGCAGGCCCCATTCCCTGCCCAACCCTTGCATTGGCATGCGCAGGGCAATCTGTCGAGCTACACACGCCTTTCCCACCACTCAAATTCTCCCCTTGCAGAAGATGCCATTAATCGAGGCCGCTCCTGCACCCTGGTGTTAATTCAACAGACGCACCCTTCTTTGAACCTCAGGCTCCTACAAAACTGTGGCTCCACTCCTGACTACCTGCCTCCATTCTGTCCCTCATGGACACTCACTCTCTCTCCCTTCTGTCTCTCTTCCTATTTTTTCTTTTCACCTCTGTCCTTCCTTTCTTCTCTCGCTCACTCTCTGACCAGTCTATGTTCCTCCCCTTTTCCTTTCATCTCTCTCCCCTTTCCTCATGCTGGCTCTTCCTTCTATGCCTCCGTGAGCACCGTGTCTCAATCGTGCACCACAAGAAGCTGATGAAGCAATTGAGACAGACCACACCCTCACGTGCAGGTACATCTCGCCTCAATTACTCCACCAGCCTCCTGCAGCTACTGTACGTGAGCATACATACCCATGAAGATTGCGCCGGCCATTCAACTATTCAAAAATTGGCCTTTTTTTCTGTGCTGCGGACCTGCTATACTACCGGGAATTTATTTAAAGTTGTTTCCAGAGTTTGCTGCTTACTTGGCATAGCTGTGGGATTGGCACCATTAGCTATTTGTTTGTCTGTCAGGGAAAAAAAAAAACTGCTGAACTGATTTTCACAATAATTTCTTATGTATATTGCCATTTGTCCAACTCAAAACATAGGCCAAATGGCATATCAGGGAGAGGGGTTGTAATGGAGTGAAGAAACCAAAAAACCAGCACATACACTGATGCTACAATTCTCATCAGGCAGCAGGAGAGCGCTGGGTATGATCAGAAGACACTGAACAGTCTTGTACTGGGCAAAAAAAAGAAATTGGATAAAAAAATGTTGTAGTGCATTTAAAAACATACAAATATTTGCTTTCTTATTTTAACTCATTATACAGTGTGGACCACCAGGGGGCATACCGCTCCCCAAACCCCAACACAGACAGGCTGAGACAGACACAAGGCTTGCCAGAGAGCATACCTTTACTTAACTGGGGAAGTGTGTTCTGTTGCTCCCCTCTTCTCAGTACAGTACAAAAACACCAAATAATATAACACACAGTCCTTTCTTCTTTCTCTCTCTTTCTTTGCCTCCACTCCTCCTCGCAAGCTTTGTCATCCACCTCCCAACTCTAGCTTTCCGACTCCTTTTATAGTGTGCCCGGAAGTGCTCCAGGTGTTTCTCGACCTTCTTCCAGCTGAAATGGAAGCAGTGCCACAAAGGACTCAGCTGTAGCTCCCACGGAACCCATCAGGGCTGCATCAAACTACAATTCCCAGCATGCCCTGCTGGGACCCATGGTGCTGTAGCAACCCAGGCGGGCATCCTTCTAGCATCTCAGGGAAGATACTGTCCCAAACAGGTTATCTGCCTCTGTCCTTCCACCCAGCCAGCATCCCGGCCGGGTAATGGTACTGGCCATCCGTCACAACAGATATTAGTTATGTTACCTCTTACAGAAGAATAAAAGAATAAATTAAAAATTATTTGATATCTCTTGCCTTATGTGTACCCTCAGTGTTTATCCTGTCTTTTTTCAGTAATCTTGTTTATCAACCTGTGTTGTCCAGCACATCCTGTCTTAAACACGTTCCTATGAAGCATGCTTCTCAGATTCTGTCATTTTAAGGTGCCTTGCTCATCTCCTGTCTGTTTTTTGACTACCACCAGTACATAGGCGGGCCCCTATTACCCTCTGTGTAAACATCATTGGTATTCTTGCAAACACTTTCTGCTCCTGAAGGAAACTCTTAGCATTCCTCCTACGACTTTCCTCGGTACCCTTGTATGTAGCAGCCTCCCTTGCCTGATTCTTTCTGTCTTGATTGAGTTTCACTGAGCCACCACAGCTTGGATTGCTTAAAGCAAGAGCGGCATTTGGGGGTGGTAAGTGGAGTCTGCGTGTCCCGTTCGAGCGGATCTGTCAAGTTATATTCTCCAGTTATATTTTGATAAAATCTGCGTGTTATCTTGCAAAAATTTAGCTGAATACTGTAATGAGAAAATCCCAGTGTATGTTAACATTATTTTTATTAAATCCGCGCACAAGTTCATACAGTCCATACATACCGGTAAGAGCGTTTGACGTAACCGGCCCCGCTTAGGGTTGGTCAGCCCTAGGGCCCCGCACACCCCTAAGGCCGCCTCTGGTGTGGAGGGACTAAATACACATGCAGACATTAGTGTTTTATTGCCCAGATAGATACCCAGACAATGCCGAATACTTCAGCTAGTATGATAATGTAAGCTAAATGTTCTGAATAATTCAATTAAATTAATGTTCAAATGTCTTGTCTTTAGTACAGTTAAAATTCTTACTTGCATGTCTCCCACAGACTGCTTGATGGTAGTATATTGCAAACACGGATCATAAATAGAACTGTATTATTAGAAGGAATAGATACCTTCAAGCATCAGCTGTTGCAAATTGTTTACATCACTATATCCAGTTGTTTTCAGGCTAATCTGTTTTCTCAAATGAGAAGATGAAGTTAAATTCTCTTTTCATATTAGCAGCCCAGCATGTCCTCTAATCTCAGTTTCCAGGTGGGCAGTTTCAATGTAAATTCTTTAAAACACTGGACAGTCATCAGTAAAACACTAAACTATCATCCTGTTCAGCTCTATAAATTGGCACTCTGACTGAGCTGTCTGAATTTCTAAATGGGTTATATGATATCACACAGGAGGAATGGTTTACGAGATGTATTTTTATATACAGTAAACATCTGGTATTTTGAACAGAATGTACCTCCTACCAATATACTTTGGGTCAGAGGTCAATTGTTGTTTTTATAGTCATGTCTTCTGCTTAGAGGCTATGTATTCTGGACACTTAGGTAAACAGAGGTGCTGAAATTCTATTCCTTCATCATTTGCTGGGGAGCTGGCTTACACAGATGAAGCTACCACCCAGACCTGGAAACCCAAACTGAATATGAGAGTGTCCTGGGAACAACTAGAATATACTTTTGTCCACAACCAGCTCAACTCCTACCTCTAGAACAGCTTCTATTACATCTCAGGAGAAGGCAGGAACATGGCATTGAAACAGACCATGTTCAAGACCTCAGTAATGGAGGCTTCTGCAAGGAGCTGTGGCCAAAAGGTTGTTGATTATTTATTTAAATTGGTGGGCACCAGCAGTAAGGAAATCTATCCTGATTAAATGAGGTAATAGGAGGGTCTTCATAAAAATGTGACAGGCCAAAAGGGTGGCAGGTAACAAAGCGTTAAAAGAGAAAAACTTACGAGTGGTAGAGCTTGGTGAAGCCATGGAGAATGAATTTCAGACAGATCTGGTCAGGTTGGGGAGCATGCACTGGTACAGCTTGTTGCCACACTCACCACATTATAAAACAACTCAGGATCCTGGTTGGCAGATACACAGTCCAGTCGCACCCTCTGGAAATGACCCTCTATCTGCTGCACCCAGGTGCTACGTGGGCATCCCCTTGGCCTGGTCTAGCCACTCAGGTCCTCAACAATGAGCCAGATCACCCTCGGAGAATCACGCCAAATGTCTGTAGTGTCGTAACTGATGCTCCCTCACAATGCAGGTAATGTGCCTCATTTGGGATTCCGTGTGCACGGAATACAAAGTCAAACCAGCAGTACCCAAGGATTCTACGAAGAGACATAGGAGTCCAGTCTTCGTCTCAGGTCACTGGATAGCATCCAGGACTCTAAAGACTTGGACCTTCATCCTTTTGCAGAGATATCAGGCGTGCCACACACCCCTTTCCAGTCACCTCATGACCCCCATGCTCTCCCATTCCGTCTACTGACTTCATAGGAAGAGTCACCGGAGACATGAATGTCACTGCTGTGGTAAAAAAAAAACTCTTGACGAGGTCGACACTCTCTCCGCAGAATTTCAGATGACCTCAATAAATGTTCTAGCACACTAGAAGCCACCACCATGTCATAGCTATATTCTAGCTTTATGTCCTTCAGTAACTCACTTCTTACTCTGACTCCTTTCTCATCATCAAAGTGTTGTTTATCACCGGAGCCAACGTCATATCAGTGTATATCAGAAATACCACGTGACCTGATCTGAAATTCCATTAAGGATGGGCTTCGTAAATAATAATAGTAAATTAATAGCTCCTTTATTGTCCCTTTTGTATATCATAGGTTTTTCTGTTAATGTGGAAGGAATGTGACAAGAGCCCCCAGCAGATTGTGAAGGAACAAGACCTGGGCCTAGTGCAGAATGAGAAGATCCTTGAAGAAATCTGTCAGAATGTCCTAGATGGTCATCTGGAGGAGGTGGGTACAATTCTCCCAGAATTTCTTTTTCTTTTTTCCCCGCAAAAGGTGCTCATCCCTGATTTTCTAACGATTTTCATTTCGTAAAGTGACTATGGCCAAGATTCGCCTATGCTGTTTGGTAAATGTTTGTTCACACCTTTTTGCAAATCAGGCCCAATGCATTTAAAATGCATTTTAGTATTCCAGTGTAAATCTGGAATGGCAAAATGTACTTTAAAGCTGAGTCATTCAGTGGCATAAACCAAGACAAAGTCATTTATGACAGCTCTGTAAACAAAGGTATTCTTTAATATTCCATATATTTATCAAATGAAATCTTCTGCAATCTTTCTGTCCATTTTCTAATTCATCTATTTAGTTTATGGCCACAATGATTGTTTATCCTGCAGCAGTGGGCGCAAGATTAGTGACAACCCTAGACAAGGCTCAGCCCATACCAGAGCACACACACTCACACACACACATGCACAGGCCTGGCAATAATGTGCTGCATAGGACTGCAGGTTGTGGTCAGTGACATCAGTTCCTTCTTATTATTATTAAGTACTAGGGGGCTTTGCCCCCTGCTCACTTCACTCGCCAAACCACCGGGCTGCGCTATACGCCAGCAACTTTGCGTCTCTGCTGCTCGCAACCAACAAAACTTTTAATTCTCGCGGATAGGCCTCTTCATTGGAAAGAAAGACTACTTTTCTCTGATGGCAACACGAATTAGTTGATCTACAAGTCTCCGACTTAAAGTTTAAAGCCAAACAATATCTACATACTTCTGTCATATCACCTATGTGCATATATTTGATCTCTTTTCGCTTTTACTTTTTCGTCAATATTGCATTGAATTTTGATTCCATGTTTAGAATTACATCATGACAGTGCAACGTATAACTGCCTGTGAGTGAATATCGTCTCTTTCTCTCAACACAAAATGTGTCTGACAGCAGCATTCACACAAATGAGAAATGATTGAACCGTGTGAGTGGTTGAAAATGTTTTAGATCTGGGCAGGACTTTTCCAAATCTCTTTGCATAAAGTCTTGTCTCATGGGGCTTGAAATTTTCTCTCACGGGATTTCACTTTCAACAAACAACCAATCTTTTAATTCTCGCGGATACTCCTCTTCATTGGGAAGAAACAGTACTTTCCGTGTTGGCAACGTGAATTAGACGATCTACATGTCTCCGACTTAAAAGTTTAAATCCAAAGATCTCTCTTCACTGTTCCATTATTTCACCGACTAATAATTTCCGTTTGTTTGCGCTAATGCGATCTTTACTGTCATTTTTTTGAGACTTTCGAATTGTCATATTTCCATTATCTCTAACCTGCTCTGCATGTGTATCGCACTGTTTTTGAATTCTTTACGACATTCTACTTTTGTCATCTACTCTTTGTCTTTTATTTCCAGCCCCGGGCCTGGTTAAATCTCTTGGCAGTAAGTCTTGTCTTGCGGGATGTGAAAGTGTCTCTCTTCAAAAGATCACATCTTGTTGCAGGATAAAAAGTCTTGTCGCCCAAGATTTTTTTTAGTATAATAGAGAGATGAAGGCTACTGACAGCTAGACAACTGATTTTTTTATTGCAATTTACAAACTACTTTTTTATGCAAACAGGCAACATTGTATAAATTTAATAATGTAATAGACAGGGATATTAAAATTGCAGCACTACTGCAATTGTATATGGAATAATTTCATAGAGAATGACCTAGAGTTTAATTGAAGCAAGGGAGACGTGTGTGTGTGTATGTTGTAGACAGTAGCTGCGTATCCCCATCTTACCATGGAGACTTCTGAGATATTTAACTTTCCTCTAAAAAAATATTTAAGTAGAAATAATTGACTCTATGGTTTTTCTTATTAGGTGTAATAGATTTACAATTTTTTGTCTATAGGAACATGATATAAATATTAATTTTATTCAAATGAAAAGAGGTTAATTTTGTATTGAAATACTTAAAACATTTAAAACAAAACAATATGTGTTGTAACCCCTATATCTGAATAATATTGTATTATGGGATTTATGGCAATTCTCATCCCTATTAAATAGTCTCACCTTGCCTCATTTTTGCATAGCTATTAAGAATAAGGTGAAAAGGGGTGCGAGACCTCTTAAAAGTTACTCGGACCAGACGAGGACCCTTACCATCCTGCCTAGGTTTTTTGACACTGCAGACAGCTAGCACTTGATTACCACAGGCAAGCTCTGGCCAACACAAGCCTACAAAGTGGCTGTGACTTTAAAACGTCTTTTCCTTTGTCATCTTTCGGCTGCTTCAGTTAGGGGTCGTCACCACAGATCATCTGTTTCCACACATTTCCTGTTCCCTGCATCTTATTCTGTTACAGCCATCACCTGCATGTCCTCTCTCACCACATCCATAAACCTTCTCTTAGCCTTCTACTTTTCCTGTTGCCCGGCAGCTCCATCCTCAGCATCCTTTTCGCAATAGATACAGCATCTCTCCTCTGCACATGTCCAAACCAACGCAATCTCGCCTCTCTGACTTTGTCCCCCAACCATCCAACTTGAGCTGACCCTCAAATGTACTCATTTTTAATCCTGTACATCCTCGTCACACCCAGTGCAAATCTTAACATCTTTAACTCTGCCACCTCCAGCTCTGTCTCCTGTGCCACCATCTCCAGCCCATATAGCATAGCTGGTCTCACTACCATCCAGTAGACCTTCCCTTTCACTCTTGCTGATAACCGTCTATCACAAATCATTCCTGACACTCTTCTCCACCCTTCCTGCACTCTCTTCTTCACCTCTTTTACACACTCCCAGTTACTCTGTCCTACTGATCCCAAGTATTTAAACTCGTCCATCTTTGCCATCTCTACTCACTGCATCCTCACCATTCCTCTGACCTCCCTCTCATTCACACGCATGTATTCTGTCTTGGTTTTACTGATCTTCATTCCTCTTCTCTCAAGAGCATATCTCCACCACTCCAGGGTCTCCTCAACCTGATACCTACTCTTGCTACAGATCACTATGTCATCTGTAAATATTATAGTCCATGGGGACTTCTGTCTAGTCTCCTCTATCAGCCTGTCCATCACCATTGCAATTAAGAAATGGCGCAGAGCTGATCCCTGATGTAATACCACCTCCACACTGTCACTCCTATCTCAGACCTCACCTCTGTCACACTTCCGTCATACATATCCTGTACCACTCTTGCATATTTCTCTGCCACTCCCGACTTCCTCATACAATGCAACAACTCCTCTCTCAGCACCATGTCATATGCCTTCTCCAGGTCCACAAAGATGCAATGCAACTCCTTCTGCACTTCGCTATTCTTCTCCATCAACACTCTCAGAACTAACATCATATCTGTAGTGCTCTTTCCTGCCATGACATCATACTGCTGCTCACTGATCCTCACCTACCTTCTTAACCTAGCTTCCACCAATCTTAGTCATAACTTCATGCTGTGGCTGATCATTTTTAACCCTCTGTAGTTACTGCAGCTCTGCACATTCCCCTTATTCTTAAAAATCAGCACCAGTACACTTCTTCTCCACTCCTCAGGCATCCTCTCACTTTCTAAGACTGCATTAAATGATCTGGTTAAAAATTCCACTGCCATCTCTCCTAAACACCTTTCTGCTTCCACGGGTATGTCATCTGGACCAACAGCCTTCCCTTCCTCATCCTCTTCATAGCTGTCCTTCCTTCCTCCTTCCTAATCCATTGCACTTACTGGTTCACTATCTCCACATCATTCAACCTTCTCTCTCTCTCATTCTCTTCATTTACTGTATCATCCTCTCAAAGAACTCTTTCCATCTGCTCAACACACTCTCCTCACTTATGTTTCCATCGTTATCATTTATCACCTTGACCTGCTGCTCATCTTTCCCAGCTCAGGCCCTCTGCCTAGCCAATTAGTAGAGGTCCTTTTCTCCCTCCTTATTGTCCAACCTTTCATACAGCTCCTCATCGTCTCTCTCTTCACCTTATGCCTTATCTTCTTGTACTTTCACTATATACTCTCCTGTACTTCCCCATTTCACCACCAGGTTTCTTTGTCCTCCTTCCACTGTCCAGATGTCATACCAAGTACCCTTCTAGCTGTTTCCCTTACTACTTCTGCTGTAGTTGCCCAGCTGTCTGGTAACTCTTCACTGCCACCCAGTGTCTGTCTTACTTCCTAACCGAACTCCATTTTGAGGCTTCCCCTTTTCAACTTCCATTATTTGACACTTAGCTCTGCCCTCACTCTCCATCTCTTCTTGATCTCCAGCGTCATCCTACAGACCACAATACTACGCTGCCTAACTACGCTTTCCCCTTCCACCACTTTGCAGTCTCCAGTCTCCTTCAGTTTGACTCTCCGACATAGGATATAATCCACCTGTGTACATCTTCCTCCACCCTTTTACGTCACCCTGCATTCTTCCCTCTTCTTAAAATACATATTTATCACAGCTGTGTCCATCCTTCTCACATAATCCACTATCATCTGACCTTCTGCATTTCTCTCCTTGATACCATACCTACCCATCACCTCCTCCTCCCCTTTTTTCCCTTCAGCAATATGTCTGTTGAGATCCACTTCATTCACTAGTCTTTCTCCCTTGGGTACACTCTCCACCACTTCATTCAGCTCTCTCCAGAAATCTTCTTTCTCATCCATCACACACCATAACTTATGGGGCGTATGCCCCATCCACATTCATCATCACGCCTTCAATTTCTAGCTTCATTTTCATCACTCTGTCCAACACTCTTTTCACCTCCTAAACACTCTTGACATACTTTTCCTTCAGGATGACCCTTACCCATTTCCTCCTCACTTCCACACCATGGTAGAATAATTTGAACTCGCCTCCAATACACCTGGCCTTCCCTTCCATCTAGTATCTTGCATGCACAATATATCAGCCTTCCTTCCCTCCATCATTTCAGCTAAGTCTCTCCCTTTACCAGTCATACTGCCAACATTCAAAGTTCCTACCCTCCCTTCCACTTGCAAACCCTTTCTCCACTCCTCCTGACTCCAGACATGCCTTCTGTCTCTCTTCTTCTCCTTCAGCCAACAGTAGCCCAATTTCCCCCAGCACCCTGTTGGCTAACAGTACTGGTGGCAGCCACTGTTAACCCGGGCCTCAACCAATCCAGTATGGAAATCTGTATTGTTTTCCACATATTGATCTGGCAAAATTTTACACTTGATGCCCTTCCTGACATAACCCCTCCTCATTTATCCAGCCGTGCGACTGGCACAAAGAAACACACTGGTTTCTGCATCTCCCTATGGCTGGGTTTAAAACTTGTAAATGTCCAAAACTCACAAAAATGCCCTTGTGAGAGAGAAACTGTCAGATCCCTTGCTTGAACAGACAAATCTGTTGTGAATACCCGTTCTCCATCGTACCACTTGCACAGACAGTAGCAACATAGCAGCATACAGGGTAAGTGAGAAGATCTTGTGTAAAACTGGCAGCGCCTCCTCAGTCAATTGGAAGTGGCTTGTTTATTTAAAGGGCAACGTCAAACAAATCACTGTCCATTGTAAAATCTGTCTAAAGTCTATTTGAACTAAAGGTGGTGTTACATCAACCTCATTGCAGCATCTCTGTCAGAGGCACACAGCTGAGTGGGAGAACTGAGCAGCTCTGCAGCCCTAACCTAATCCTAACACCTGCTAAAATGTAGGTAACAAATAGCAGTGTCATTTTCCCAGACTCAGACACCAATCTGTTTCAGTGGTAGCAACAAACATCCCCAAACTCAGTAATCTGGCCAAGTAAATATCTCTCCATCTATGCTACAAGTGCCTTATCAGAGAATGTGTTTGGTGTGGCGTGCAGCATTGTAACATGCCACAGGGAACAGGAATACAAGTCTATCTCTCTCTCTCTCTCTCTCTCTCTCTCTCTCTCTCTATATATATATATATATATATATATATAAATATATATATTCATGGCATTCATAGTCTGAATCACAATCTGATTGTACGGGTGATTTGCATGGCTTGTGGTTGGTTTGCAAGTCGGCAAACATCCACCACGGTGCAGATCATAGAATGTTGCATAGTTTTACTGTCAAATAATACAAAGAGTATGCGACACATTTTTCGCCCTAATTCTGGGCTCATCAGGCGTACACACTCACTGCACCCCCTCTCGGATTGTGATTCAGATTATGAATGCCATGAATGTAATTACCCCGATCTAGATGCTGTCAAACAAACGAATTACATGCCATGGCGCAACATAAAGAGGCTTCGCCTCCGACGCTGACATCCGAGGTTCAATCCCTGAGAGGGGGTGCAGTGAGTGTGCACTCCTGATGAGCCCAGAATTAGGGCGAAACATGTGTCGTGTACTGTTTGTATTATTTGACAGTAAAACTATGCAACATACATATATATATATATATATATGTATATAATATAAAATCTAATGTCTGTCTGCTTTTCACTACATAACTGATTTAGATTGGGTTTTTTTCTTAATTTGTTTTAATATTCCGGTTAATTTTGCGACTTTCATTGCGCTACATATCATAGTTCACTTTCAGTAGTGATTTATTTGCGTGAATCTGAGAGAGACACAGTGGTTCAATGGGAGGGGAAAGTGGGACCTCAGGAGTGCGGAGGCGGGCAGGGCCCTCTTCACTCACCCGCCAGCCTCCGTTCAAGTCAGTCTACCTCTCGCCACGGGTTGGAGTGTACCTAACCTCCTCTTAGCAAGCGATACCTGTTTGTTCAGCAGACATTATCAACTAGAGATTGTTAAGGAGTAACGTTTGACGTTTTTGAGAGAGATCAGAGCTCAGTGTGTTTTAGAGGGTGCCTGCTGATTGGCAGAGATATCACGGCCACGTGCTCTTCTCCCCACGTGAGGGACGCTCTCCAGTCAGAGCTGAACACGATCAGATACAGTGCCAGCATTTGACGTTGGAGCGTACCTACCTTCTGCAAGGCCAGAATTACATTTTTTTTATTGATTTTTAAAGTTTCTCCTGTTTCACTGCTATGTGGGCGGAGCTGCAGGGGACAGCTAGTCTATTGTAAAGATACAGTAGGCTTATATCCCTTGCAGAAAACCTGTAAAAAATCTTTTAAAGACATCACATTTGATTTTATTATTTTCCAATCATAAACGTTCAGTTTTATTTGCAAAATCTTTCTTCAGTGATCCAAAGCGTTTTTTTCAGGAGGCAAATTTTATTTATTTATTCCTTGTTTGTTAACTTGGGTTTGCACTTATTGATCGGGAAATTCATCTTTTGCACTTTACCCATGCTAACAAATGCGAACAGCCACAGAGTAGCATTCAGGGAACACTTCCAGCTCTAAAGCCACTTCTTTTACATGCCTGTTTATACAGAAAAGTGCTATCAAGAAATGTGTGTGATATCCTAAAGCATTTTATTTGTTTTTATTGTTAAAAAACAATTCATTTGGATGATGTCTTTTTTTAGTTTTTTAAAAGAAATAAAATGAGATTAAAATGGAAAGTCAGGTTTGGATGTTTAAAAAAAAAAAAATCTGAGATTTTGCTCTATCTTCTAATTGTTAATGCATTGACCTGCACAGCCGGTCACGGGCCTGTGATGCTGCTTGGCTTTTAAAAGGCCGGCGTGGAGATTTTTGTCATTCCATTCACAACATGCTACAGTGAACCATTGAATTCTGACCTACTGCGTGAAATATTGAAGAAGTTAATAACTAGTTTGGAAAGCAAGGTGTCCTGTCACCCATAGACACTTCTCAAACAGTAAAATGTTGAACTTGTATATGTGGGTAAACTATCCAGATTTGTTAAAGATGTCAGCAGTAATGAGCACGTATAAGAATATTCTCACAAAACAGTAGGTTTCAAACATTTTAGGGGTTTGTAATAGATCAATACAGTCTATTCGTTCAGCCCTGAGCCCATCCGTAACACCGTTGAGTTCTGCAGTCCAACCAGGGGAGAGCAGCGGAAATACAGAATGAGTTCCAGGCCCACCCCACATAACACATCTATTTCTGCCGTTACAGCTTCATTGCAGATTACATAACATTTAACTTGCAGTTCACCAAGAAAACTGAGTCTGTCAGGGCTAAAGTTGAAATGCTGAGCATGTCCCTGTTGTAGCTTATAGTATTATGTGGGTAATGTGCCGACAGCTGCAGTTTCTTGCAGGTATGTCATAAATATGTTAATTTTTATACACAACCTGTTCCGACAGAAGCAACAAAATGGTCACATTGGAAGTCTGTAGTAGCTGATAGAACTTATAGTGTTTTATGAGCTGCATCTAAAGCAGGCGGAGTTCTTTAAAATATAAAACACTATTGAACATTAGAAAAAAACCAAGCACTCTCATGGTATATACTGCCCTCCACTGATATGTTTATTGAAAATATCTTTATTGTTTATCTTCTCGATCTTTCATTCAAAATATTAATGAAAAACAAACCTTTGATTGAAGTAAAATAATTCAAAGGGAAAAGGAATTATCATAAAACAAATATAGGCGTGCCACAGTTATTGGTACTCCTTTGTTTAATACTTTGTGCAGCCCCCCTTTTTCCTCTTATAATGCTCAATGGGGTTGGAGAACACCAAAGACCAAAACACCAACACAAAACACTCTTCCTTTTAAGCACCACTCCTCCGTCAAGTTTCATCCTCTTTCTCCTCCCGACTCTGGCCATTGACTGGTGGCTGCTGGGCCCTTTTATAGTCCACCCGGAAGTGCTGCAGGTGGTTGACTGCCGAGGTGCGGCTGCACTTCTGGGTGTGGCGAATACGCTGCCCATACGGGCTTAGGAGTCCCAGCTGCAGCACCCCCTGGCAGCGCCTGTGGGACCCAACAGGGCTGCACCCAACTCCAATTCCCATGGAGCCCTAGAGAAAACCAAGGCACCGCTCCAGCCCAGGGGGGGGCGTCCAGGGGGAGATATTGCACAGTCCATGGTAGCTACCCCTGAATATATAGCAAAGGGGTGTCCCGTCCACCACACATGTCACAAAGCAAACCTGGCTTCATGACCAGTGAAACAATGGAGTTCACTATTTGTCGGTGGCTTTCCCAGTTACCAGATCTGCGTGAATCTGAGGGAGACACAGTGGGCCGATGGGAGGGGAAAGTGGGACCTCAGGAGTGCGGAGGCGGGCAGGGCCCTCTTCACTCACCCGCCAGCTTCCGTTCAAGTCAGTCTACCTCTCGCCACGGGTTGGAGTGTACCTAACCTCCTCTTAGCTAGCGATACCTGTTTGTTCAGCAGACATTATCAGCTAGAGATTGTTAAGGAGTAACGTTTGACGTTTTTAAGAAAGAGATCAGAGCTCCGTGTGTTTTAGAGGGTACCTGCTGATTGGCAGAGATATCACGGCCACGTGCTCTTCTCCCCACACGAGGGACGCTCTCCAGTCAGAGCTGAACACAATCAGATACAGTGCCAGCATTTGACGTTGGAGTGTACCTACCTTCTGCAAGGCCAGAATTACATTTTTTTATTGATTTTTTTAAAGTTTGTCCCGTTTCACTGCTATGTGGGCGGAGCCGCGGGGGACAGCTAGTCTATTGTAAAGATACAGTAGGTTTATATCCCTTGCAGAAAACCCTTAAAAAAAACATTTAAAGACATCACATTTGATTTTGTTATTTTCCAATCCGGGTGTGGCGAATACGCTGCCCATACGGGCTCAGGAGTCCCAGCTGCAGCACCCCCTGGCAGCATCTGTGGGACCCAACAGGGCTGCACCCAACTCCAATTCCCATGGAGCCCTGCAGGAAACCGATGCACCGCTCCAACCAAGGGGGGGCGTCCAGGGGGAGGTATTGCACAGTCCATGGTTGCTACCCCTCAATATATAGCGAAGGTGCGTCCCGTCCACCACACGTGTCACAAAGCAAACTTGGTTTCATGACCAATGAAACAATGGAGTTCACTATTTGTCGGTGGCTTTCCCAGTTACCAGATCTGACTCCAATAGAACATCATTGGAATGTGGTAAAACAGAAGATTGACAAATCTGAAGAAATTTTGTGATGCCATCGTGTCATCATGGACCAGAGTCTCAAAGGACTGTTTCCAACATGTTGTGGGGTTCATGCCACGAAGAACTGAGGCTATTTTGAGAGCAAAGGGAGACCCTGAAGAGTATTAATATAGTGGTCTTAAGAATTTGTTTAGTTAGTGTACCCTAAGTCAGGGGTTCCCAAACTTTTCAGCTCACGACCCCCAAAATAACCGTGCCAGTGACTCGTGACCCCCACTATCCTCGGAAGTGGTTATAATATACAAATATTGCGCGCAACGGTGCACATGCACCAATAGGCCTATCCAAACATGAGCATGACAACACGAAAGAACACAATGGTCTAACAACCATATCATTTTTTTTAATAGTAATTTACTCATTTGTTTAATTTCAACAAAATATCCTATCCAAACAAGAGCATGACAACAAAAAAGAACATAACGCTCTGACAACCATATAACTTTTTAGAAAATGATTTACTCATTCATTTAATTTCAACAAAACCTAATGAGATGGGTGGGCACAATGCTTGGAGCACAGCAAGTCCATTCTTGGGTTAATTTTGGAGACCGCGACTCGGAGATCATCCTCCAAGTTCAGTCGTGACCTGTATTTATTTTTAATGTACGTGAGTGCCGAAAAAGTCTTTTCGCACAAGTAGGTAGTGCAAAACGGCATCAGTACATCCAAAGCGGCCTTGGATAGTTGTGGGTATTCCCTCTCGACTGAAATCCAAAACTCATCCAGAGTCTTGGAATTAAACATTGTCTTCAAGGTTCGGTCGCATGACAGTTCAACCAATGCGTCCTCCATGTCCGATGTCAGATGATTTGCCCTCGTTAGCAAGAGAGGGGTGCTTAGTTTTCAAGTGTCGTAGCATTTTTACAGGCAAGCACCTCAGTGCACACCACACATTGGGGATGCTGTACGTTATTGACGATGATGCATGTGAATCCATACTGGATAAATTCCTCTCGATAATTTCGACTCTTGGAGTAAGGCTGAGCTGACTGTTTATGGATGTCCTCTTTATGCACACTCCGGTGTCTTTCCGTACCTGAGGACGATGGGCTTTCTGACGGTGGTGCTTCTCCGCTTTCCTCCGCTGGCCTATCTGCGTTGTCATTGGTCGATATTAACCAACGTTTCATTTCAACAAAAATAATATCCTAAGCATAAAGCGATGAAAATTACCTACACATTACGTGCACATGTCGGAATGTTTAACATGGTGCTGTAAATTGATCTGCTGCAACTGACGCCATTGATGTGTCGTTAAACTGTCGTAATCACCTCAGGGGTCACGATCGAACGGAAAGAAATTTGAAAGGCTGATGGCTTTTTAATTTGCATGTTTTTTTTAAATGTAACTATTAACTACTAGTTTTTATCTTTTGTTAGTTATGGATAAAATGTTATTTCTAAAAAATTAAATTAATTAATTTCTATAAAGTTTAAAAAAAGTATTTGATTTCTTGGAAATCATCTCGCGACCCCCACTTTGGGAACCACTGCCCTAAAATGACCTGTTTGAAGCAGGCCTGCCATTATATTTGGGACTAGTGTATTTTAAGGGTGACCCCTAATACTAATAAATGTGATGCTATCCAGAATGTGTCAAAACGTTTCTGCATAGAATGAAAAAGCCCACTTGTTTGTTGTTTGGGTAAGAAGGTGAGAGAATTAGAAGTGTTTTGGTGGCAAGTCATCCCACCCTCCCCAAATACAGAACTCATAATCCGTATTACACAGGCCTCAGTTTGGCCAATGTAGTACAGATCACGTGGCCTGTTTTTTCTCCTTCCAGACCTCTTGACGTGACACCCCATCATAATGCTGCGTTCACGTGCTACTGGAGTTTTCGGAGCTCCGACTTGTGTTGTTTCACCTTCCCACTTTAAGCGAGTTCACTTGGATTTCCTGTTGAACTATTTGGAGAAACACAAGGTTGCAGTTAATTTGTTAATTGGTCTGTAAAAAAAAATCAAGTACATTTCATAAAATTATAGATCAAACAAAAACATTTTAAATGTTTATCACTTTACTCCATTTTCTTCCCTCTCTTAGTTTCGGGTATTGTGAGTAACGATAACCCCGATGCTCAGGACTCTTTGGCCCGATGTCTTGTCTTGTATTTCTGAATGGATGAATATTAATTTCTCCAAGCTAAACAAGAAAGTGGTGACTCTGAGGCTGGGGATCAGTGCCGGCAATCGGAAGGTCGCTGGTTCGAATCCCGTAAATGCCAGAAGTGACTCCACTCCTTTGGGCCTTTGAGCGAGGCCCATAACCTGCAATGGCTTCATCCTGGGTATGACGTTAACATGCATCCAGGCCTCCAACTTACAGGGAAAACTTGGAGGCTGGTGGCAGGATTGGTTCCAGTGTGGCGCTGAGGTGAAACCCGCTGCCCTCGGATCTCCTCTCCTCCATTATCAAAGGTCTGTTCTGCAGCTCTGTGCTCATGAGACTTGAATATCTATGAATAAATTATCTCCACATCCCCACCTTTGTATTGGTAGCCTTGGGTATTTAATTTATTTAATGTCCAGTACTATGACTGTCCTCTAAAGATTAGGAGATGAGGGAGTGGAAAGAGATTTTGCCTGCTGCCACTGGCTCACACGGCATAATGAATAATGCAAGAGGAGACCTTTGGCCTGCATTCTTTTGCATCAGCGGTATTTGGTTGCCCTGTTTTTGAAATACCAACCTGACGACATTACATAAGACGCTGGTTACATTACCTATGGGCTAGTAAATAGACAACACCGCTTCTTCTGCTTGCGGCCTTAAACAGATTCCTCACATTTTTTATTTTTATTTTTAGGTTGCAGCAATCAAAAAAGGAAATAAAAGAGTGCTCAACAAACTCATCGGCCTGGTTCAGAAAGAAATGAAGGGCCGAGCTGATCCCATCATGGTAAAAACACTCCTGGAGAGAAAAATCTCCTGACTGTGGACTGCTGTTTGTTTGTCAGTTTTGGAACGTCTGTGTAATGTCTGTGTGATTAAATGTGCTAAACGGTGTATTCTTGCTGGAATTGTTTTCTGTTCTTAGCAACACATTTATACTTTCAAAGGTAAGTTTGCTCATTTATAAAGGTATTTCCGTCAGCCATTGCTGACTTTGTAGAATTTGCATTGCTCGAGTCTCTGAGTTTGGGGACGGGAACAACAACAGCAACACGCCTTCTCATTTGTCTTTGTTGTATACTCAGTGTTTTTTTTTCTGCTTACACCCATTTATTTATTTCATTTCATTTCTGGTCTTTCTCTGGAATATCAACAGTAGGTGGGATAAGGGTATGTAAAACCGTTTCACATTAAGCTGATATTGTAAGTCGCTTCATTTGTAAAACGTGCCGAAACGTTTCTCAGAATGGTTGTTTATGTATAATGAAACAAAGACCAATTTCTTAACCTGCTTAATTAAACTGCAGGTCAGAAGGTGTTGTGTTTCATCCATCCATTTAGAAATCCTGCATAATGGAATTCATTGTGACGGAGTGTCTAGTCTTTCACTAACGTGTTTCATTACGCAGGTGGGCCCACCTAACTGTTTACCATGTAACTGTGATAACACATTGTGTTGTCACGGTGTGAAAATGAAATTTTGCGTGCGCCACTTCATTGAACTTTATTTATTTATTTTTTTCTCTGATGCTGTCCCGTAGATGCCTCAGCACTTCAGCGTAATGTCACAAATTAACACTCTGTTCACAGGGAACAAACTCTTCATGAGCAAGTCCGTCAATGTCAGAAAAACGCTGTAATGGCCGACCCCTTACCCAGCCGGCAGCTACACTTCCAAGACCTGTGGCCTGAATAAATTACTGAGATGAATCTTATAAATCAAGCTGTACCTCTAACAAATAAAATTTTCCCCACAATCGGCAGTTTAAACATAAGCACACAAAAGCAGATAAGTAAAAATAAGTGAATAAATATATTAAATGAACACAACAAAACACTACTGCACATTCCCCATGAAAAACATATATGTAAATATGTATATCCCTCCACCAAACTAACAACACCATATATACAATATCAAAACCCTCCTTTGCCCCAGTAACACATAACAAACACAAAACACGAATAAAGATAAATGTATACGGAAATGACAATGATCGTGAATTTGAGTATAAAAAAAAGTTATTGGGCGGAGTGGTGGCTCTGAGGCTAAGGATCTACGCTGGTATCCCGAAGGTTGCCGGTTCGAATCCCCGTCACTGCCAAAAGAGATCCTACTCTGCTGGGCCCTTAACCTGTAATTGCTCCAGGGGTGCTGTACAATGGCTGACCCTGCGCTCTGACCCAATGGGGTATGCAAAAACTAACAAATTCCTAATACAAGAAATTGTATAAGGTGAAATAAAGAACAAAAAAAAAAAACTGTCCTGAATACGGATGACTGTTTGACAGATAAGTGATTTATTTGAATTTCCCGGAAGCAACCTCACCATGAATCCTCGGCGGATGGTGGAGAATGTAGTTCAACCCTGGGGTCTTTGGCGATGATTGAATCGATGTAAGTCTGGCAGAATGAAAAACAAACAGGATCCCAAAGCGCGATGTAGAAAAATAGCAGGTACTGGTGGTTCGTGGTAATGAATTGTGATCTCCATCTTTCTCTTTCTCTTCTCTCTGTTCCCTCCTGATTGGTTATATAGTGATGAGCTGGCTGTACTGGATTAATTGTGAAACAGGTGTTTTCCATCTTGGGGCTGCGGTCTCCCTCCATCATCCGTCCCCTCTGTATTTACGGGGACAACATTCACTGACGCACATATAATAAACAGCAAATCGGATGATGGAAGCAAAACGCACTCAGCATAAACATTGACAACACTAATTATATGTAGCCCCGCTACACCGTGATCATTGTTGTCTCTTGAAAATCGGCCCTGGTGGCTTGAAGGTAAAAAGAAACTGTAGAATAAACCCAGAAATGATGAACCACAGTTGTAGGCACGCAGTACCTGGCAGCATATTTGATAACTACACCAACCTCCCGTGTTATTGACGTGTTATTTTTGCCATTCCCCTCCCGTATTTATACGTAGCTTGTATTAAAGAATATTTCAGCATACAAATCCACTCCCAGTTTCTATCAAAGGACACGCGACTCAAGTCGGCGGAGATGAATACAGCAGTTACCTGAGGTACTGTCGGTGCTCCAGCTGTTGTTGTCTCAGTGTGCAGATAATGGAGTGTGGAAGATGACGGGGGGCCAAAATTCAAATGTATCTAGGCTGACCAGTTCAGCAGTTATGTTGTTCCAGTGTAGCTTTAGGGTCCCAAATGCCAGTGTGTGGCAACACAGTTTTGGTACAATAAACCATACAGTGTTTAACAAGGAGCTTTACACCCCATGCTAGAAAGTGTGTAGGAACAACAGATGTTATCACCGTTTTTTCTGGCAGAACACAATAAATTTTTTCATAAAAACGTACTGAAATAAACAAACCAAGAATATAAATAAAAAAGGAAGAGTGAGCAATTTAGCCTAATTATAATAATCAGAAGAAATGATACATAAAAAGGCTAAAATTCCAGAAGAATGTTCTTTGAGTACACAAACTGGAGTATCACGTTGAATATTAACACTAGAATTACCAGTGTAATTACAAAAAAACTCGTAGATCCGTCCCACCTTAAATCACTTCTCACCTCTCCGTCAGCGTCTTTTGTCCTTTAAATGTGTTGATAACCAGCAAGCAGTCTGCTATCACATCCCCCACCAGCACAGTTTTCTCAGCTCAAGTCTGTTTACCTGCATGTCAGTTGCTTGGAGTTGTATAGAGTGAGAAGTCAAGCAAAATGACACCTTTTATAAATACTATATCATCTCATTTGGAACACATGCATTTCATGTGTGTTCCGTGTCTACAACGATCTATGTAAACACGTTAGTAATAATTGACAAAATGTAGACATGAAGTGTATGATGTGTGAAGCCTGAAGTCCAAATATCAAAGAAAAACTTTCACAAAAGGTATAAATATAACAGAACAAGTGCGCTTTTATTTAAAAATATAACTGCCGAAAAAGAACCTGCGTTAGGGTGCGACATTGACACGCATTTACTACGACTGCTTCGGTGGTGCAACGGTATCAACTGTTGACTAGTAATAAAAACTTCACGGGTTTGATCATCGACGAGTCCGTTTTGAGAACTGAGCTGCTTTTACTCTTACTATTTTAGAATAAAATAATTTGATTTCAGTCTGTAACAGCTGGTGTAAATGTATGATACTTGTAAAGGTTAGCTTTGTTTTTTTTTTTTTTATTCAGTTTCATTCTCTCAGTTGCGTTCACGATCCTACCCTCACCCCCGACCATCTGACACTGCTTTTTTCATATACAGACACGCTATACTTGTGACTTTAAACTGTAGGAAGTAAGTAAATAAACCAAGGTAAATAAGTAAATAACATTCGATCTGGCTCTTATATACAAAGTACAGCGACGGCAGTTTCCACCTGCAGCTATAGACTCTTCAGTTCGCAAGCAACTCTCCACGCTAGTGTTTACATCTGTGCCCTAAAAAGAAGTCTGACTGCATTCTCGTACCAATGCTTGTGAACTGAAGTGTCTGAATGCACTTTTCATGGCATTACAAGTGTATTTTTTGAGTTCAAACACAGGAAGCTCTGCAGTGTACTTGTGACTTTAGGCTGTAGGAAGCTGTAGGAAGTAAGTAGCTAAATCCAAATAAATAACATTCAATCTGGCTTTTATGTAAGTAACATATAAATGTTGATCTACAAGTATAACAAAACAAGTGCACTTTTATTCAAGACTATAATTGAAGAAAAAAGAAAGCAAGTTACAGTAGGCGGTTGATACAACAGCTTGCGTGGTGCAATGATAAGAACTGCTGATTTCCGTTCCGTGCTATATAAAATCATCACAAGTGCACTTGTTTTGTTATACTTGTACAACAACATTTATATGTTACTTACATAAAAGCCAGATCGAATGTTATTTACTTATTTACCTTGGTTTATTTACTTACTTCCTACAGCGTAAAGTCACAAGTATAGCGCATCTTTATGTGAAAACAGCAGTGTCAGATGGGGGGGGGGGGGTAGGGTAGGATCGTGAACGAGACTAAGAGAATGAATCTGAATAAAAAAAAACAAAGCTAACCTTTACAAGTATCATACATTCACACTGGCTGTTACAGACTGAAATCAAATGTATATTTTTATTCTAAAACAGTAAGAATAAAAGCAGCTCAGTTCTCAAAACGGACACGTCGGGGATCGAACCCGTGAAGGTTTGATTACTAGTCAACAGTTGATACCGTTGTGCCACCGAAGCAGTCGTAGTAAATGCGTGTCAATGTCGCACCCTAACGCGGGTTCTTTTTCTGCAGTTATATTTTTGAATAAAAGCCCACTTGTTCTGTTATATTTGTACCTTTTGTGAAAGTGTTTCTTTGATATTTGGACTTTAGGTTTCACACATCATACACTTCATGTCTACATTTTGTCAATCTATACTAATAAAAGGCAAAGCCCTCACTGACTGACTCACTCACTCACTCACTCACTCACTCACTCACTCATCACTAATTCTCCAACTTCCCGTGTAGGTAGAAGGCTGAAATTTGGCAGGCTTATTCCTTACAGCTCACTTACAAAAGTTAAGCAGGTTTCATTTCGAAATTCTACACGTAACGGTCATAACGGTCGACAACGTCCGCCATGTTGAACTTTCTTATTTATAGCACCATCTTCACGAAATTTAGTAGGCGGCTTCCCTGCACTAACCAAAACCGATGTATGTACTTATTTCGATGGTATGACGCCACTGTCAGCCGCCATATTGAACTTTCCAACGTCACTAATTTTCCAACTTCCCGTGTAGGTAGAAGGCTGACCCCATCTTCACGAAATTTGGTAGGTGGCTTCCCTGCGCTAACCAAAATCGATGTACGTACTTATTTCGGTGGTATGACACCACTGTCGGCCGCCATATTGAATTTTCCAAACATCACTAATTCTCCAACTTCCCGTGTAGGTAGAAGGCTGAAATTTGGCAGGCTCATTCCTTACAGCTTACTTACAAAAGTTAAACAGGTTTCATTTCGAAATTCTACGCGTAACGGTCATAATGGTTAACAACGTCCGCCATGTTGAACTTTCTTATTCATAGGTAGAAGGCTGAAATTTGGTACTTATTTCGGTGATATGATGCCACTGTCGGCCGCCATATTGAACTTTTCAACGGTCTTTGTTACTTATCGGCCCATCTTCAAGAAATTTGGTACGCGGGTTCCCAACGCTAACTAAATCCTACTTATGTACATATATACGTCCATAGCCTGCAGCTCGGTCACCGTGTGAGGCAGCGTTGGGTCCCCCATCCCAACGCCTCCCACGTTGTTGGCTGCCTGCCTATATAAGGCCGTCCGTCGCTCCGGTCTCTACATTCCCTTCCTTGCTTCGCCATGGGATTCATGTCTCCCTGCTGATAACTACAGCCTTTTTATTTAATCCACGGCTTCTTCGCTGTTATATTGTTCATTTATTACGATTATAGTTATTGTTTAGGTATTTTAGACTTACTTTACATTGTTCAGGTACCCATTTCCTTTATCATTCCAACCGTACCCCCATTAACATGTCTATCGAGGTGATCACCATCGATCAAAGAACTGTCACTTACCGAGTGGTTTCCATGCCCGGAGATGGTACCTACCTTTTCCATTCTCTGTGTTACATATTGCACGGCCATATCAGGCTCACTCTTGATATCTGGAAGAACATTGTGTCTTATGTATTGAATGACTGGGACAGGTTCAAGGTGTGGACTGATGACGGTACAGGAGATAATTATACTACACAGGAGCACTAGAAGAGTGAAATGCTTAAGCCCTTCACCTATGGTTCTGCATGTGAGTTGATGGCTGCCACTGAATTTTTCGGTTGTCGCTTTCAAGTGTACTGAAATGGCCAAATATTTTACACCTTTGGACAACCGCCAACGCCTCTTAAACATCTTAAATTCACAGGTGACGATTTTAGTAGTGGACACTTTGATGTTTATGAATGTTTAAACTCTCAAAAGCTGGATGCGAAGTTATCGATGAAACCGGTTGTGTGCTTACAACGCTTGACAGATGCCGAATGTCACTTCAACACAAGTCCTGCAAATACTGTCGTAATTGAAACAAACCATGAAACTCAAACCGATTATGACAGCAACAATCCAAGCTGTGAGATTTAAGGCAAGATTGATGGCCAACTGTACGTTGCATGCTCAAAAGTAAGCTCAGCGCACAGCTTGGTCATATTACAACCGGAGGGCCGAGCTGACAACATGGCATACAAAGAGATCCTTAACAAATAATTATTGGTATATTTTCTCTCAGTTTAAAAAGGTTTACTTTTCTTCTTAATAAAAATTTTAAAGCAGTACTTCGCCACTGCGAAGCGCGGGCATTTTGCTAGTTATTACTAAAACATGAAAAACGTTTCTGTTTTAACGATGTGTTTACATAGATCGTTGTAGACACGAAACACACATGAAATGCATGTGTTCCAAATGACGATATAGTATTTATAAAAGATGTCATTTTGCTTGACTTCTCACTCTGTACAACTCCAAGCAAATGACACACAGGTAAACAGACTTGAGGTGAGAAAACTGTGCGCCGGTGGGGGATGTGATAGCAGGCTGCTTGCTGCTTATCAACATATTTAAAGGACAAAAGACTCTGACGGAGAGGTGTGAAGTGATTTAAGGTGGGATGGACCTTTTTTTGTAGGCTCTGGTAATTCTAGTGTTAAAGGAGAAGGGGTGTAATATTTACCAAATGTTTTTTGTCAAAAAGATGAGACAAAGAACCAAAAAATGCTTAGGGCAGCCTCCCATATAATTGATCTTGGCTGCAAAATGATTGATTTTGTGTACAATTGTGTACAGATTGGAGTCCAAAACAGAACTGCCCGGTGAGGTTGAGATGGAGAGTTTTTAAAGTACGGCAGAGGAAGCGAGGTCATTATGACCAGAACCGGAAGTGACTTCCTCTGGAGTAGAAGTGGCTTCATTGGGCTCGTGACCGGAAGTGACGTCATGGAGGCCAGGCGGAATTTCCCATTACAGGTCTGCAGTGGAAAGAGAGTAGGAATCAGTATACTTCACCACCCCCTGGTCTGGTGTGGAATTACCTTCCTTCGAGTCCTTTAGCTACGTCCCATGCACACGTGTGTGACATTATATATTTCTTGTATAAGAAAGTTGTCATTTTTCGCATCCCCAACTTACTCTTCAGAGAGTTTTGGGGTCAAAGCGCGAGGTCAGCTATTTGTACAGCGCCCCTGGAACAATTGCAGGTTAAGGGCCTTGCTCAAGGGCCCACCAAAGTAGCATTCCTTTCTGTTACTGTCAGGATTCCAACCAGCAACCTTCGAGTTACCAGCCTAGATACTTTAGCCAGTGAGCCACCTCTCCGCAGCCAGAGATCTTTAACTTCATGGCTGCCATTGTTGTCATTTGCAGGTCTGTTGTGATATCATTCTTCCTTTCTTGAAGCTAAGGAGACAAAAAGCTTCAGGTGCTTGAGAACCCCTAATGGAGCCAGGTGTATTAGCAGTCAGGGACATTTGTTAGCTCCATGAGTAGCAGAATGAGGGATGTCAAACTGTCCAGCTCTGTGCCTACAATAGAGCCTGCCTTCCTCACCAGTTTGTCCAGGCGTAAGGCGTCCCTCTTCTTTATGCTGCCTCCCCAGCACACCACCGCATGGAAGAGGGCGCTCGCCACAACCATCTGATAGAATATCTGCAGCATCTTATTGCAGATGTTGAAGGACGCCAGCCTTCTAAGGAAGTATAGTCGGCTCTGTCCTCTCTTGCACAGAGCATCAATATTGGCAGTCCAGTCCAATTTATCATCCAGCTGCACTCCCAGGTATTTATAGGTCTGCACCCTCTGCACAGTCACCTCTGATGATCACGGGGTCCATGAGGGGCCTGGGCCTCCTAAAATCCACCACCAGCTCCTTGGTTTTGCTGGTGTTCAGGTGTAGGTGGTTTGAGTTACACCATTTAACAAATTCCTTGATTAGCTTCCTATACTCCTCCTCCTGCCCACTCCTGATGCAGCCCACCATAGCAGTGTCGTCAGCAAACTTTTGCACGTGGCAGGACTCCGAGTTGTATTGGAAGTCCGATGTATATAAGCTGAACAGGACCGGAGAAAGTACAGTCCCCTGCGGCGCTGCTGTGTTGCTGACCACAATGTCAGACCTGCAGTTCCCGAGACGCACATACTGAGGTCTGTCTGTAAGATAGTCCACGATCCATGGCACCAGGTATGAATCTACTCCCATCTCAGTCAGCTTGTCCCTAAGGAGCAGAGGTTGGATGGTGTTGAAGGTGCTAGAGAGAGAGAGATAGATAGATAGATAGATAGATAGATAGATAGATATGAAAGGCACTATATAATAGATAGATAGATAGACAGAGTGAAATACACTCTATGATAGATAGATATGAAAGGCACTATATAATAGTTAGATAGATAGACAGACAGAGTGAAATACACTCTATGATAGATAGAT
>JANRMT010062823.1:14006085-14028172 GCA_026402145.1 Polypterus bichir lapradei
GTGTGAGTGTGTGTGTGTGAGTGTGTGTGTGTGAGTGTGTGTGTGTGTGTGTGTGTGTGCCCCCTGCTGGGTAATGTGATTCCTGCACGACTGTAGTAGAAGTCAAAAGGCCTGCCTGGCTCAGCTCAGTGAACCTCCATGTCTGACTCCAAAGTCCTTTCTAAATAAGGCTGTGAAACAGAAAAGACCTGAAACCCTAAATGATTCCAAACGTTGGTCCTACCAGAACCTTTATGACGAAACGGCCTGTAAATTTACAGATTTGATTAAGAGGCACACCGGAGTGTCTTTGCGTTTCACGGCCGGGCCTTTGGGGTGAGGCGGCCATCCTGAAGGACTACATGCTGATAGCTTTTGGCGATTCCCCCAGGATCACTCAAGGGAGGGCCGAGTGGACAGACAGACAGAGCGCCTCCTGCTGGTTAATGTCACACTCTCTCAATGGCTGTAGTAGTAAGTAGTCAGGAGGCCTGCCCGCTCAGCTCCATGACTAAGGGGGGTGGGGTCCTTTCTTCATGGCCGGGATTTCTACATGAGGCTGTAGAACAGAGTGACCCCGAGATCTTGAACGGCCCCAAATGGTGGTCCTAGCAGAACCTTCAGAAAGGAACAGCTGTAGACAAAGCGGGGGCTGCAGATTTACAGATTTTTTATTAAGAACCAAACCAGACAGTCCTTACAAGTTGAGCTTTTGACAAAAATAATTCAGATTGTTCTCAGATTGTAAAAATACTAAAAGTATTGCAAAACACACCAAAAATAACACCAACCGCGCTCCGATGAGGACTACAAAGAATTTGCATAGAGGTTTTCTTCTTTAAATTCGTCTGCTAGAATATAAATGTGCAAAGAGTTTAAGGCTGACGTGTTGCTGTAAAATTCTGGACGTCTTTGAAATCATCGCTGGGTACGAGCCGCGCCATTCAAGTTAAGGCATTCGTAGTTTACACGCCACCCACCCGCTCCCATTAGGCAGCTCCACGGAGCCCCCTGCCATCACCCTCGTCTGCCCGTTTGTGGCACCAGTCCACTCACCATTTCTGACTTTGTGATGTTACATACTGTGCCCTTCACTGGTGCCAGTCTTCAAGTACCACACACACTGCGAGGTCACATGTTGCCAGTGTTTCCACAGAAGGAACATTAAAAGCGTTCAGTCTCTGTCCTTTTATCGATATATTCTGCAATGTAAATAATGCCCCCCTCCCTACTGCATGAGACTAAGTGCCAGCCTCACTATATGCATACAGCCTGGCATCGGCCCGCACCCATCTCATGTCTGTCACCAAACACCCAGTCGAATACGATTAACACTCGGACATTCAACTCCGCCTACATCTGACTCCGCCTCATCCCATGTCCCACTGTGGGCACCACACCCAGTCCTAGCACACCACTTTACCCGTCTGCCAGGTGGCAGGCTACTACTACTGAATGGCACCAGTTTTCTTGATCATCACTCCTAGGCTGCAGGTTTTGCTTTCCAGTTGCCCCCCCGTCTGCTCTGCTCATTGTGTTTTCTGATAACCATCTCTACTGCCCAATGAATGGTGCCAGTCTTCTGGATCACCTTATTGTCTGCCCACTCATTGTGCCCATCTTTGTTCACTGCTTTTACCTTCAGCTTTCTTTATCTTACCTGACTTGTGGTGGGATCTGCTCATCATGTGTGCCAGTCTTCACTGCTCATCTCAATTTCTGACCTTTGCTGGTGCCAGCCCTTACTGCTCATGATGATAGCTGCCCTTCATAGGTGCCAGTCTGTCACCCATTTCCACTCTTCGTTGTTGGTAATTTTTACAGCCTACCGTGATTTCTACACTACAGTGGTGACAAAGTTGGACACTCGCCATCATTTGTACTGACTGGTGCCAGTCTTTGCTGCTCATCCTGATTTCTACTTTTCAATGCCCATTATGATTCTTACTCTTTGGTGGTGCTATTCTTTGCTGCTCATTATGATTTTTGCCCCTCAGTGATGCCAGTCTTTGCCACCCATTATGATTTCTACCCTTTGGTGGTGCCAGTCTTCACCAGCCCTCATGATTTTGTCTTTCAGTGGTGCCAGTCTTTGCCACTCATCGTGATTTCCACCTTTCATTTGGCAGTTATTGCCACCCATCATGATTTCTGTCTTTTGGTGGAGCCAGTCTTTGCCACCCATTGTGTTTGCTAACCTGTTGGTGGTGCCAGTCTTTTTCTCTCATCTCACTCTAATCTTCTGTATGCGGTTATCATCTGACCTGCTGGTGGGCTCTGCTCATTCTTGGCAAGAGTCTGCTCACCACGGTCTACTGGAATCCTTTTGCTCCATCATCACCTACTTTGCGGTTCTGGTGAAGTCAGACCTTGCTGCTCAATCGTGATTTCTACTCTTTGGCGATGCCAATCCAAACTGCTCATCTCCTTCTACTTAAATCTTCCCTACCTTTTTATCTGAATGGTGGTGGGCTCAGCAGTTTACTGGCACCAGTCCGGTCAGCTCTTCACTGTCTGCTTTGATTCATCTGCCATGTTTTGGTGGTGCCACGCTCCTGTCCTCATCCTAGTCTGATAGATGACCGTCTCTCGTTTCTGCTGCCCAGACTGGTGGTGATGGCTTCTGCTCTTCAGTCTTCTCTGGTCTTTGCTTACTTCTTCAATCTTCCTTTTTATCTTGCCAGCCCCCCAGTGATGGGCTGTATTCATGAGTCTTCTGCCCGCTTCAGTCTGGTGGGTCATCTAAGGAGATGTGCTCTCCAACTTTCTAGTCCCAGTCTCTTGGGGTTTGTCTGCATTTCACTTCTGGCGTCTCCATCTCATCTCAACGGCCCCTCCTAAGGGCCCAAGTCTCCGGTCCACGAGCGCTCATGAAGTACTTGAGACCACTGGCCCACCTCCCCACGAATGCTTTTCTGAGTGATTTGACTTGTGTTGAAAAACGTAAAAAGAAATAAATTAATAAATGACGGCACCATAAGAAATGGACACCGAGGGTCGGCGTAACTGAACTCCACAACGACCGCTGCTGGCAATCTGAAGGAGAAAACCGCAGAGATTTCACCCAACATTCAGAACTCAAAATGCAAACCCACCTCTCTTCTTTGTTAACTCTCAAATCCTCGGGCCCCATCCCATCTAAACACTGGTGGTCCTGGCAGATCTTCTAGGACCCCCTCTCACAGTGGTCTGACACAATGCGACAGTCAGGCAGTGGCCGTGCCAGTCCAGTTGAAACCCAAACCCCTAAAGACGACCATAACGGGTCTTAAAAATGGGCACCTCGCTGATGCTAACAAATCTTTAAGGTAAGAAGTGCAAACAACTGAAAAGGGCGCCATGCGCAGACCCCTCAAGGCCACCCGTTAAACTCTGAATTAGAAAAATCGGTCCTGGGAGACAGCAGGTTTTTACTCCCACTAAATTCCTAATCAGTGTGTTATTACAGTAAGCTCAAGAGCGGCCCACCAAGTCAACGAACTGATTAAAAAAAAGCAGACTGCGTTACGGGACACCATCTGGACCCCCGAAGGAAGTCGTGGGGGTAGACAACACTGCGTGCCATTACAAATCATTCAGGAAAAGTGGGTCGAGAACCACGACCGGAGGTCCTTCACAGCGACAGCACACTTTTATAGCGCCTTGCTAGGACCACCGCTGCTCCATTAAGCCACAAGTCTCCTGTTTGTGCAAGTCTTTCTCGGTATTTGAGTGGTGGTTACGAAATTTATTGAACTTCTCTAAACAGCTGAATTCCCCCTTGAAACAAACACTCGGCTCTGAGGCTAGGGATCTGCACTGGCAATCGGAAGGTTGCTGGTTCAAATCTTGTAAATGCCAAAAGGGACTCTGCTCTGTTGGGCCCTCGTGCAAGGCCCTTAACCTGCAATTGCTGAGCACTTTGAGTAGTGAGAAAATAGTTATATAAATGCAAAGAATTACTATTTTAACTGGTCTTCTTGGCGGCCCACAAATCTTATTAAGAAATTCAGCCATATCTGATTTCTTTGCCATAGCTTTCTGTGCTCACGATTTCTACCCTTTTTCTGTATGTCACATCTCACCCAGCAGTTCTCCCCTGGCAGGGGGTCCAAAGTGGTAATTCTTACTTGTATTGTCTAATTTTGTGCCATTTCTTTGTATTTATGTTTCTCTTATTTATTATGTACACACGTTTGTGTTTATTTGTAAGTGGAACTCTCCATGATTATGTTCCATCTGGTTTATGGGTGCTTCCCAAGGGGCAGGGCCACCTGCCAATCATCACCAGAGATGGGCGGGCCTTCAAATGCACAGTTATCTGTGCTTTTGCTTTTCCTAATTTTGGCGTTTTTTTGAACCTGTGCTCTGTTCTCAACTTCACCTTGGATTCCATATTGGGACCGTGCTGTGAGCGCTTTGCCTTTTCAAGAAATTCCTTTGTGCTCTTTGAAGTTTCATGTATTGCTGAGCCTTTTGATAAAATAAACCCTTAATTTTTGTAACAATTATTTCTGGCCCTTTCTTGTATCCAGTCAGTGTTTGACAGTATATTTGACTTGTTCTTCCCGTGTCTGCATGGGTTTCCTCCCACGGGTTAGGCGGTCTGGCTGTGCTAAATTGGCCTTAGTGTGTAGGAGGGGTGTGTGCGTTTGCCCTGTGGTGGACTGGCGCCCTCTCCAGGGTTTGTTCATGCCCTGCGCCAAATATTTTTGATTGAAGGCTCCACCCCCTCATGAATATTAATGAGTTGTCAGAGTGGCAGAACACACAGAAATATTCATGACGTTTTGGAGTATAAAGGTTGGTAAGCATAAGAACAGACACACGGGAGTAGCGATCGACTGGTCTACAGGAAAATAATCTGTGCATTTGATAAATGGGGATTTATGTTTTAAGGACAGGATTTCCCATGATAACTAACAATTAAATCAATCCCACTTTAAGGGGGACTTGCTGATTTGTGAAACTGATCAGAATGAAAACCTGCAGCCAAAGTGGGGAATCCAGGACTGAATTAGAGGACTCCTGGCTGAGGGCACTGTATCTGTAACAGTAATGAATATTTTTATCACATGTACCTACTGCAGAACTACGGGGTTATTGACTGGTCTTGGGCTCCTCCTTGGCTGTCTAACCAGAACCTCGGACTCCGGTCTTTATCACCTTGCCCATTAAAAACTGCATTTCGCTAACAGCAATTGAAGCATTGCTTAGGGCCTCATCCATTTCTATTACGTGTTTGTTTAGTGTATTTATTTATTTATTGTTATTTTATTTACTTTTTGCATTCTTTATAATTCTTTCTTTTACTTTTTGCAAATCAAAGTGTCTCTGTGTCTGTGTATCTGTAATAAATGTCCAGTAATAAAATGCATTGCCTTTGTCACTCCAACAGATGGTATCACTCAAACATTAACGCTGCTTTTATGAATCCCATACCAAATGGCATATAATAGAGACATATGCATTGCATTTCTCATGGCGCACCACAAACATTTGTAGTATTGCATTTTATTACGAAAGATGTTTGTAACATGCCATCTGTTAGAATGACAACTGCGATGCATTGTATTACTATATGCATTTCAAAATACATACAAATAGATGATACACTGAAAACATTAACACTAAGGTCTACATTTAGATTTCAACCCAGATAGCACAGATCGTAAGAGAATAAAAAAAACAGCTCAGTATACAATGAGACCAACGAAAGGAAAGAATGACACTCTACCCAGAATAAAAACCTGCAGCCATGCCTGAACTTGGGGGCCTCTGTTCTGGACAGTCCTGAATAACGTGTTGCTATCCATCACCTTCATGTGATTTATGCTTAGTGTGCAATACACATGCCAACTTGTTCTGATTTAGATAAACAGATGTGAAAGGCACTATACTGTATAATAGATAGATATTAAAGGCGCTGTATAACAGATAGAAGATAATCTGTGTATCTATGTATCTGATGCAGACAGACAGACATACATACATAGGTTACCTATCATATTGTGTCTTTAATATCTGTCTATCCAGCTCGCTCACTCATTAGCACTTCATTTGTCCCAAGGGGTAAATTTAGCCTTGCCATGTATACCAGCCGGCCTTTAGCAGGTACAAACAGAACCCAAGTCCCTGGTGGGCATACATCATTAAATGCTGTGCCACCCAGTTCAGCTTCATTAAACAAACAGGGCAGGCCTTGTCTGGTCCCTACAGTCAGCCATTTAGCAAAGGTTGACAATCATCTTAAATATCTGCAGCACCCTTCCCCATGAAGCTGTCCACCTTTCAAAGTCCTTTCATCTCCCCTCAGAGTCATAAAAGTGAGACCCTGTGGTCTCTGATGAAGATGTTTTCTAACTTGTAGCTGAATCTCACTTTTCTAGTGCCCCTTTTCAGCTGGAATCCAAGTGCAGGCTGCACCGAGTGATGCCCAGTATTAGTTTCACATCCATGCATCCCAATAATAGAATATGCTTTCTGCCCATGGCTGTGTCATTTCTGGTGCCCAATGCCAGGTGCTTGCCTGCCTATAAATAGATTAAGCTATCTTAATGCATTCTACCCAGGGTTGAGTCCTTCCTGGTACCCAATGCCAGCTCCTTACCTCTCTAGAATGGAATATGCGATCTTGATGCATTCTGCCCAGAGCTGGGTCCTTCCTGGTGTGCAATGCCACTTCCTTGCTCCCTTTAAAAGATACACCTGTACTGATGCATACTGTCTATAGTGGAGTCTTTCTTGGTTGCCTATGCCAGCTCCTTGCCTTCCTGTAATAGATGAAGCTATGTTGGTTTAATGGCTGTTTAGCGTTCCTCTCCTGGCTATCACTGCATCAAGTCTTTTTGTGTGTGTTTGGGGACAGATGTGGTCACACAGCAGTCACTCAAATCAAGAATGGCACACATTAGGATTATATATGCATGCCCTTTGATGGGATGGCAGAGAACAGCAATCCTAGAGGAGAACACGGCAAGTCTTGCGACTGGCACCAGTTTTCTTTATGATAGCCTCTCGCAGCACAACACTGCACACCAATCAGAATGTGTGGGACCTGAAGCCCCGCCTACTCACTAATGCCAAGCGATACCCCTTAGGTTTTGACCCTATCATGTTAACAATGCTGTTTTGGCCAAATGTCACCACCATGCCGATATAAATCAGACCTTAAGCTCACAGATTGTCAGGTGTCTGCTCAGTTGTGTTGCAGCTACTCAAATATTAAAACCGGTCAGCAAAGGACATCCCAAATTAGTACAGCGTTCCATTACGAGTAATGTTTGCGCAATCTTCCCACATATGTACTAAACAACACAGCAACGAGAAAGGGAATAGGCGTAAGCCCACACGAACCAGCTTCTGACACATCAAGCCCCCCGAGACAGATGTTAGAAGCCAGCAAATATGCCCCCCTTCCATTCCGCACCCCACGCCAAAGGCGGATGGCCACCTGAGCCGCGTTTCAATGAAGAAGTGCCAGGCACCGGGAAATATAAGAAAATAAACTCCGAAGCTGTTTTGCCTATTAAAGTCATTTTCAAAGGCTCCCCACCAGGGGGCGCAGCTGCTATTGCTACTCCTCCTCCAGTGGCGCATGTGACAAGATGGAGTGCTCCTGCGCTGTAGCTGCCAGCTCTTTAAGAAACTCGGTGAACAGCACAGCTGCAAACACTGAGTTCCTCATGTGTGGGGGGATCCTGTGAGGAAGAGGAGGAGAAGTAGGAGGAAGAGCAGGTAGAGGAAGAGCCCCCCTTGTCTGTTTGCCAAGTCGCACCTGTGTTCCACTGCCACCTCCGTCGTGATGCGACGGTGCATTTTCTGGCCCCAAAGGATCTAAAAGAAAAAAAAGACAATAGCTTTAAAGGAAGTGGGAGCTCCTTCCAAAAACGAACCAGAATCTCAAACCCAGTGAAAGGAACCTGAGGGCCGTGTAGCCCCCCCCGTGGCTATGGCACCAAGGGCACCTCTGAGTGTACCCTGCACTCAAACAGGCATCCCATCCACGGCTGACTCCCGCTGTATGACCAGTGATGCCCAGGTAGACCACAACTTCTTTGGACCCCATAAAGTTAACGCCTTAAAGGGCAAGTTTGGTAAGTCGAAGTTATGTTTTCACACACATGCTACATATGCAAAAGCCACGTGAAATTGGGTTCTAAAGTTAAGCATTTTTTGTGAATTTTAAAAAAATATTTTCCCGCACCTGCGGTGGGTTGGCTCCCTGCCCGGGGTTTGTTTCCTGCCTTGCACCCTGTGTTGGCTGGGATTGGCTCCAGCAAAACCCTGTGACCCTGTAGTTAGGATATAGCGGGTTGAATGATGGATGGATGGATCTTCCTGCACTGAAACTTTACATTGGAAGTTCTGGGGCATGGGGAAAAATCATAAAAAATTTCAAATGCGTACGTTTTTCAAGCCAAGACAGTTGTCGAGTATTGATCTATGTCTTACAATTACACACAAATTGTAAAATAGTTTATATTTGTCATAAAATATTGACCAACATTATGAAATTCAACCATTTTAAAAGACCAACTGTGGTCCCATCATCTCAGTAGTCATCTTCGTCCACAGTAATGTTTCACCCCCTGTGGGTGGTGTGGTTTCCTCTCAAAAGACCAAATCACAGTAAACATTTTGTGCTGCATGATTAGTTTTGCTTTAATTTACTTCCATATTTACGTGAGAACTCACACAAGTGAAGAGAAAACGTATCTGTATGAAAAAAACAGTACCACGAATAAGCGATAAAATGATTATTTCCAGATCGTTTTTGTTGTCACAAACATGCGCCGGCAAGGCAATTTTATGGCATCCTTTCAAAGGTAGGTTGAACACTCCTGCTGCATCACACATACTGCGTTCCCCTTACCTCAGAAGGTGGAGCTGGGAATGACATCACACCTGAGTTCGCCATGTTCCAGTAAAACATTTGGAAAAACAATGTTGAGGCCTTCAGCAAAACCTTTGTTGTGCTTGCTTTTTTGGAATACAGACAACTACTGAACAACACAATACGCGTCATTTTGAGCGTCCATACACCATATGCACAAGTCCTCAGATAGAGGTTGGACACCACTGAGTGTACGACTGCTTTAATGAGATACAAAAGTGGTAATGGCTTCCACTGCAACCTGTGGTGTACCTCACCAATTTGGACTGACGTCACGAAGTGAAGTCAGACAAATTCGGACTTGACAGACCAGCCACGGGGGGGTCTTCCCAGTTGAAAATTCCGACTTCCCAGTTCAAATGGAAGGCTGCATTAAAACAATACTTGCTTATTTAACACAGCCAGGAGAAGCTTGTGAGCCTAAGAGTCCAAGATACTGAAGTGTAATAAAAACAGTCACTGGAGGTGCAGTCATTGCTGTAGAGAAGACGACAAGAAAACGAGAGGAGACATGACACACCCTGAGGGTGTCAGTATGAGAGAGAAAGGGGCTGAGGAAGCCACCGTTAAGAATACCCAAAAATCCCTGACTAATAGGAAAGGGGGCAATTTGGAGGGGCGGCGAGTTCACTGCCCACTTGTACATATTTTTTTTTTCATGTACTTTCTCTGTAGAAAACAAAGAAAAGATTTGTGCTTTATTTTCTTTTTGTAAAGAACTTGATCACCATAATTAAGACTCACTGTTTTTTTTCTTTTTTTACATTTTTGTCTGTCATGTCCATCACTGATCAGTCTCAGTTGACAAACTACAGGATACCCAAGGGTCAAGACCGTGCCAGGGTGTGAGAGGGCATGGAACATGACAGGTGTTGAAATTGAAATGATCAAAAATTCATTTGGCCAATTGCAGTTGTATCCCATTGCTATAAAGCACAACTCCATGATGGTTTTTATAGAATTGTCGCTATTTAAATTACCAGTAGGTTGCTTGGTAGGCTTACCATATATATTTGCGTATAAGTTGGGTCTTGAAACCCAAAAAAAATCGATCATAAAGCAGACCCCGACTTCAAAAATACAACACCCATTCAAAAATACAACACTTAATGTTTTTTTTTTTTTTTTTTTTTTTTTTAACATCTTGCCTCCTCCAATCTCCCACCAGTTTCTCAGACACCTCGAATTTTGTTGCAGCAGCGCAATTGAAAATTTCTTTCGCCACTTCAACAACATTTACTTTAAAACCAGCTTCATGTTTTCTTCTGAATGAATGCTCCATCGTAGATAAGGGATGCTCTTACGATGAATGTGTATGAGGGTGTGAGACACAAAAAATACAAAACAGAGCAAACGTTGCTTTGGAATAGTTTGGGTATCACCATGTGGTCACGTAGGCACAATACATAGAAAATAAAGGCCATGTGCTAAATGGTTACTCTCTCCGGTGGGCGTTAGCATATCATAATCTCATGGACCAATAGCGTGAGTTTACCGCTTTCGACTTATATAATAAAATACATTATAACATACCGGAAATTATACGGTAAAATCAAGCCCCGACTTATCCACGGGAGAACTTAAATACGAGTATATACGGTATTCAAGATCAAGCCGTGTACAAGTGCTGTCCAGAGTGCTGAAATTGAAATGGTAAAAAAAAATGACTTGTGAACAACTGTTCTGTATGTCAGTGTTCATTATAGTAAAGGCGCTATATATTATTTTATTCATGGTCACTTGGCTTGCAGGGAACGCTGATAACTCTGAGCAGGGAGCTGTCCGTACTGCTGATGGGTTAATTTGTCCAAAAGTATGTTCAGCATACAATATTGTGTAAAGTGCCCAGAGATGATGTTCACCATGAAAAAGGTGCTATATAAAATAAAGGAAAAAGTAAGGACTACCTTTGATTTAAGAAGGAACTTAAGAGATTCTCACTCATTCAAGACACATTGTGTCATTTAATATTCATTCACCCATCCATTACCTGAGCCGCTCAATGGAACTCAGGAAACCTCAGCAGCACCAACCTGGATGAGGTTATGGGGGCCTTAACTCAAGCAGCATCGGGTACCTGACAGAATACCTTCAAGTATGAGGTGCCTCTTATATTGCAGCAGCATTTATCAATGACTCTCAATAATTATTCATTTATGATAATGCACCATGATTTGTACTTCTCCTTCTTGACAACACTGATTTTTCTAGCAAGCCAAGGTGCTGCTTTACCTGAGTGGGGGCTGTCCCGGTGGAGGAGGTACTGCTTGGCATCAAACACCAGGGTGGAGAAGTCCTTCCTGGCAGCCGCGATTTTCTCAATATTATTCTTGACAGATGCCAGCACCTGAAGGGAGAGTAGCAGAGAGACTTTCTGTTAATACATTTTACAAAGAGTGTACCTTGAAGAAATCCATCCATTTTCTTAAACAACTTTTAAAAATAAAAGTCACAGCAGTTCACTCTCTCATCAGTAGCCTCAGGTTCAAAGCTGGGACAGGATGACAGGTCATCAAAGGGCGCGTACACACACACACACCCCATGTGCAGTCCCCCTCAATGAGGATCCAGGAGGGTAAGTATCATCGTTGTGAGGGTCCAGAGAGGAATCTTTATCTGCAGAAGTATCTGTCATGTTCACAAGCTGACTGCACTGATCTTATTGTAGCCAGAGAATGCGCAACAAGTGTGTCAACAACAAAAATGTATTTCTTGTATAGATTAGATAAACTTTATTAATGCCATGGAGAAATTCAGATGCATACAGCAGTAGCAACATAAAAAACAAGGATACAAACTAACAGGACGATTAATACAGACAATCAATCAATCAATAAACTTAACGAGTGCATCCGGAGGAGGCACTAAATTGCCTGATAGCAGTGGGCAGAAAAGACCCCACAGAGGCACTGCTTAGCACACCGTGGTGAAATTAGCCTGTGGCTAAAAGTGCTCCAAGACAGCACCTCCTGGAGGGGGATTTTTCACGAATGGTATCCAATTTTGACAAAAGATAAAAATCACACAAGGAATGCCTCACTAGGTGGTCAACACCGGAAAGACCATTTAATGAGCGACTGAGTGCAACCCCTTCGTATCTGATTTTTGGATTAAAAACAATCGGTGCACAAATCTAAATCTTGTTTAAAGATTTGCAGGTATTTGAACTGCTTTGTTTCTTTTGAACTTCATTTTGTCTTTGCATTTTAAACTTGAAAGTTGATCGCCTTGCATTCCTCGCTAACGACACAGGCGTGAACTCACAACCAAGTTACAATCTCCTTCATTAAATAAATAAATAAGCTGTCTCACTCTGAGCCAGTACAGCTCTGCAAGCAGCAAGGCTAGCAGGCTAAGGTTTAGAAAGACCTGGAAGCAATATAGTCAGACTAGCGAAACACAAGCCTTAGTCTTGTTGGGCCAGACGTGATCCTCAAACGAGAGTACATACTGGGGGACAACTCGTTAAAGTTTGTAGTGAATAACAGCTAAATCCACCACTGCTAAGGCTCCACACACAGGACTTCTTCCTAAAACACTTGCTTCTCATTTCCTCTAGTCCATGCACTTCAAATGGCCAGGGTTTTTAGAAAGATAGCAAAGGAGACTAAACAAAAGACTTGACGCTGAGGAAAAACAAAAAGCTAAAATTGCTGTTATCAATTCAGTTGCTCAGTAGCACAAGGTAACCAAAGTATAATAATTAATTTGTATGTTGTATAGAGCACCACTACAGTGGAGTCAGACAGGCAGATAAACACTCAGACCACTGGGTCACCGGGTTCCACACATTTGAGGAGTACCTCTGCCTGCTACGGTATCTTACTGACTATTGCATCACTATGTGGCATAACAATAGCACACAGAGTTTAGATATGCATTGTGGTCTGTGGATATACTGTGTGTTAGAATACTGTGACTGTATTTTGTCATGGCACGTTTGCATTTCCAATCAGACAGTAGTGTTAACTTACTTCAGTTATTTATTTAGTCATGCAGTCAGAAGGTGGATGCTATGCTGCCTTGTCTGTTGTTCTACTGGTGTCATTGGGCAAATTTGTTGATTTCAACTGTTTTGAGTGCTGAAATCTGCATCACCTGTGGCTCTTCGTTATCAGCTGTCTTAATGGCAGTCCTTTTTACTGAATGTGACACACCATTTACTTCAAATGCATATTTTGCAGGTAATATTTTTCAAGAACAAAGCTGTCAATTCTTTCAACCTTATTTCGACTCCAGCACTACAGTTGTAATGCCAAACAGCAGAGAGCACACACGGCACCACCAGTACCCACTAGTCCATTGAGGTATTCGCATGCCAATGTATAATCTGATTTCACAGAAGGGGTTTCTCCTTGCAAAAGGTTCTGTTTATTTTTAACACATGCAGTGTACTCTCCACACACATAACACAAATGGGGGTCTTTTTAGCCGCAGAGTTTATCATAATCAGATGCATGTCTGTCTGACCAGATTAACAACCGCACCATTGATCTTTGCAGTTCAGAATTATTGCCTCCTACTTTGAGCAGCGCCACTATGAGGCATTGGATTGGTTTAGCAATGTGATGCACTGTGAGCCGTCTAATTGTTTCCATCCTTTAAAGTGAAATTCACTTATGGCTGTCACTTTTGGCTCTACTAGACAAGTCGATCCCAAGAAATCAGACAGTATTGGCAGGCATGTTTACAATCTGCTGATCTGCCTATTCACGGGCTTGTCATCAATAATTAATTGGAAATTATTTTGCAATTTATTGCAGAAAGCCACAGATGATGCTGTAGTTACCTAAATGGACTGCAAATCCCAGTAACCCCCACTTCTTTGGGCAACTCTGGCAGCTGCTGGAAGGGCTGTTGGGTAAAAGATAAGGGTGGCAGTTTTAAAAATTGAGCCATAAGCAGCCTGTAAGATTGACTGCACAGCTGAATTACAGGGAGATTCACTTGGAAGAGGCGCCGAATATTCTGTTGTAACTCCCGTTAGGATAAAGCAATCTGAACCAAAAAAATACGCTCTTTACCTTGAGGTATGTGTAATCGATTGCATTACATGCAATGCTGGAAGTGGTTTCCATTTTCTGACAGACACATTTCGATGCAGCGCTCCATGTTCTGTCTCAGGGGGAACAGCAGCAAATTCACGTTGGATGTTTTCCTTCAAATCTTCCATAGTGTGAGGTTTGTTCCGATAGACTTTTCCTTTGAGCATACCCAAAGGAAGAAGTCTGGTGGTGTTAGATCTGGCAACTATGGTGGCCAAAGCCCCTTTAAAATTACCCTGTTGCCGAAGAAGGACTCAATTTCTGCCACGCTTCTTGCCGATGTGTTTGACATGTTGCTCCATCTTGCTGGAAGTAACATTCCGTTAACTCACGATCATCCAGTTGATTCTGACATCGCTTAAACGAACCAATAGGTTTGCACTATGAAGATGCACTGTTCAATACTGTACACTACCATCCTGGGTCGACTGAGTGAAGGGGGTACAGGCGATATGCACCCAGAAGTTGCAAACGGAGGTTAAACGCCGCAACGGCTGTCCGGAGCCTACTCCGACGCAGAAGCATGCCGGCTTGTTCGAAGCTCCATATACTGAGGAGCTCATTGCACGTTGTTTCATTCAGAATATTCAGGTGCCTCTTTCGAATGAATCTCCCTGTACTATTAAACACATCAGATCACAGTTTTCTCTGGATTTAAGTGCTTGTCCTGTGCCTGCTGGATGGAAAACGTCTTCATTTGACGAGCGCCCCCAACTTCTACAAATCTTCACATACATCGGCAAAGAAGGATTTACATTTATACAACTTTCAGGCGGCTGTTCACAAAGGATTTAATTTCATAACTACACCATCTACATCTGCAGAACTGGACTGTGTCACGAGTGTTCATTGTCATGACCCAGAAGTACTTCCATCGGGCTATGCCCTGGCACCAGAAGCACTCCCAGGTCCAAGATAAAATGAGCTGCTCAACTTCATCCAGGCAAGTGGACAAAGCTTGACTGGGAGGAGTGGAGGAGAGGAAGCAAGAGAGGAAGAAAAAGAAAGAGTGTTGATTTGTGTTGGTGTGTATTAAAGAAGCCTTTTATAACATAGTTGATAATAATAAATCTTACATTTGAACCCAGGACTTGTGTTTGTGTGGTGGTGTCTGCTGCAAAGCCCCCTACTGGTCACAGTGTTTAAACAAAAAAAGATATTGTTCAAAATAAAGCAAAAGAGAAAACCCCAGAACAAATTTAATATAATGTAAAAAATAATTTAAATTCAAAACCAAATAATAAGACTATGCAACAAATGTCTTCTCCAAGCGAGGGGAGTTGCAGAACCGCCGGCTCCTACCTGATAGAGGGAGCGCACACTCGGCTGGAAGACCATGTTGGTGTTGAGAAGGAAGGAGCGCAGCAGGGGCTGTGGGTAGGCAGCCAGTTGGGCGATTATGCCAGTCAGCAGCAGGTTGACATGCATAGAGTTGTCAAGCATGTTCTCGAGACGCGACAGGAGCACGCTGATGAATGGTCCTGAAGGAGGAAAATATAAAAGGAACAATTAGTGGAGGGATACGGAGAACGAGAAGAATAAATGTTGAAGAAAGTCAAGTTGGAGGTCACTTGAGCTAACCTAGAGACCAGAGGAAGTGTGTGTATGGTAAAAAAAAAAAAAAAAAAGATGCACACATCAGCTCTGTTAGTGGGAAAAGAGAGCTACACAGGGGGCGAGGGAGGGACAACATGCTGGGAAAGCGGCCTGAAAATTCTAGATTCCAACAAACAACTTGAACTTAGGGGGGCTCAGCTTTCTGCTTTTCACATGAACATTGAGAAACCGAGAAATACTCATCACTGTATAAACCCAATAGAAAGTCCATTAGACAGGCACTATATACAAATACTAGTATATAATATAGACATGAAAGGCACTTTATATGATAGAAAGAATCAGAGATATCAAAGGTACAATACAACAGATAAATGGACCAATAGAATAAAAGACAGATAGAAACTGCAAAAGTATTAAAGATAGACAGAATAAAATATTATATAACAGATATTAAAGGTACTACATGTGACAGATACTGTAGATGTGTAAGGCATTTTATAATGGATGGATTGATAAGATATGCGATAGAAAAGGCACATAAAAGACCTGCGACCTTAAGTATGAATAATGTGTATGCACAAAAATGTTGCATACTTCCATTTCCATGCTCTCATCGAGATATATAAAAACTAAACTTGCCATACTGCCATGCACATTTTCACAGCAGCCTCAGACCATGCGTACGCCAAGTTTCTGTTTGGTTTTGTAAATGGGCGGCACCCAGCATCGAAGCAGTGCTACTGTTTCTGTGTGGTCTCCCTTACTCTTTAAGATTCACACCCTTGACGCACACTTTATCAAATATAGCAAAATTAACTGCATATCATGTGACTGTAGTCAATCTGTAACAATATAATGATGCATGGAATGGCCACACTATTCCAACTACTCTGGCCTCTTTACTGCTGTTAGAAGACATCGCAAATGGAAGAATTAGAAGAGAGCGCGTATTTAGAGAACATACCGATTTCTTGTCCCATGATGATGACTGGCTTCTAAGTCAATTTCGATTTCCAAGAGCTATCCTCTTGAAGCAGTGTGCTGAGCGGACGCCAGTTTTATAAAGGCAGACTTTGAGGAATTGCACTTTACCTGCTTCTTTGCAAGTTCTGTCCACCCTCAGGTTTTTAGCCACAGAAGCTTTTCAATATGAACTGGCTGACCAACTGGGTATTTGTCAGTCATCACTTGTGCCATGCCAGTTGCATGCGATGGTATTATCCGCTTGTCATCCAGATAAATAAGATTTCCTTATGCTGTGCTTGAATGGGCAAAGTTCAAAGTGCAATTCACAGCAACTTTTGGTTTTCCGAATGTAGTCGGAGAGACCGACTGCACAAAAACATTGCTGTAAAGGCACCTTTATAGAATGAATTTGCTTATTTAAACAGAAAGCATTTCCACTCTATTATTGTGAAAATTATCTGTGATGCGAAAATGTGTCTCATTAGTGTTGTGGAGAGATACACAAGTGTCTCGCCAATAACTGCAGCAGCTTACTGCTCAACCAGTGTGAGCCACCAGAATTCTGTTACCTCCTCCAGTGGTGCTGACACTCACATGTGGGCTGTGACTTTCCTTTTCACTTCGACTTTGATATCTGACCACTTCTTTTTAATTATGGGTACTGTGTGACTTTCTGAACTTGAACTTGCCTCCACCACACTGTGCCGCTCCATCAATTTCCTTTTGTTGCTTGTACCAGTGCTTAAGCCACCAAACAGTACTTCTTTCCTTGCCTCCACTTCACTGAGCAGGACCTCCATTTCGCATTCACTTAAATTCTACTTTTTTACATTGATCAGAAGGGGCTATTTATTTTGATTTGCATATTCAAATATGTGAAATTCTAGGAGGAGTAGGGGCGGGGCTGTGCATATGCTTATGCATGTGTGTTAAAACTCACGTTGATTGGGAAGTGCGTGGAACTTTGCTTATGCAGTTTTATGCATCCAACTTTTTTTGTGCATATGCACATTTCCAGTTTTGTCCACACACCATGCTTTAGTGCAGATTCTATGCAAGGTGTTATACATGAGGTCCCTGATGGATATTAAAAGTACTCTATAACAGCTAGATATGAGAGGCACTATATGTCAGATTTATTGATATGAAAGGTACCAGATAACAGAGATAGAAAAGGCACTAAATAAAAAGATAGATGTGAAAGGCACTATATAAAGAAAGAAAGGGCCCTATACAAAAGATAGCTTCAAGATTGAAAATTGGAAGGCACTATATACTGTATATCAGATGTGACAGACACTATAATAGACAAATAGATATGAAAGTAACTATAAGATAGTTTAATATGAAAGTCACAATATAATAGATGTTATTAGCATTATTAGCTAGTTATGAAAAGCCACATATATAACACATGAAGGTCACAATATATTAAGGATGAGGAAGGCATGGGGAAAAACTCTACAGGGGTCTCGGGTAAGCTGAACAATCTCACTGCTAAACAGAGAGGGGCGCTGCCCATCACCAGGAGACAATGCCTAGCCATGCCCACTTTGGGTGTCGTACGCCCCGCCCCACTTGGGCCTGAAGGAATATAAGCAGGGTACCTGGCTATGGAGGTGGTCTTCTGACCTGCTGAGCATCTCATATCCAGAGCTCGTATCCAACACCAACTCAATATTTGAAGAGCATGTTAAGCCTTACTGAGTTATAATAGCTTGTGTGTCCAATGAGACTGATTTTTTTGCATGAACTTTTTATTTTGTCATTAAATGGGTGTTGCCAGGTTGGCACCACAAAGATTTTTAAAGCCCAAGCATTCTTCACTTCACACACTATAAAAGACACAGATGTAAAAGTCACAATGTAATAGATAGCTTTATCTAAATCATAATGGCTCCCTGAAGAAATTTTTCAATAGATTTTCCCTACCACTGCCACCTTCTTCCAATGACCAGTCTCCCCCACACCATCCCTACTACATAAAAAATTGCTACCACGTCAGCTGGGATAGCCAGTGACAAGTCCCCTTCTGACCATGAGTGTGGACTGCTCATAACTAGAGACCAAGTAAGGAGACAGCTGAGTAAGATACACACAGAATAATCTGCAGGACAAGATGGAGTTAGTCCTCGAGTTCTTAAAGCCTGTGGTGACCAACTTTGTGGTGGCCCCTGTCACGTGTTCAGTCAGAACAGAATACTTCAGAAAGTGCCACTGCTGTGGAAGACATCCTGCATTGTTCCTGTTCCAAAGAAGGCAGGCGCCTCTTCATCTAATCACTACAGACCAGTGTCACTTACATCTCACATCATGAAGACCTTTGAGAGACTGGTCTTGGACTATGAGACTCCTCCTGTGGTAGACCACCTGGACCCACTGCAGTTTGTCTATCAGACAAAGATTAGAATGGGGGATTAACTATTGCTCCACAAAGTTTATTCTCACCTGAACAAAGCTTGTTTGTGAGACTCAAGGACTTTGTGAGCAACACTGAAGCACCACAAGGAACGGTGCTGTCTCCTTTTCCTTTCACTCTGTACACCCCAGACTATAAATATAATAGCAGGTCGTGGCAATTGCAGAAATTCTCAGGTGACTCTGCACTTATGGGGTGTATTGATAACAGGAATGAGTCAGAGTATAGGAATCAGAGGAGAACTTTGTTTCTTGGTGCAAAGAGAATTGTCTGAATCCTAACAGCAGCAAAGCCAAGGAGCTGCTTATTGACTTTCACCACACCAAAGAGCTTCTGTGTCCAGTCACTGTTTAGGGAGTCGATGTAGAGGTGGTCCACCCCTACAAGTACTTGGGGGGTCCACATTAATGACAGGTTGGACTAGTCTCAGAACACAGAAGTATGACATAAGAGCGAGCAGAGCAGGCTCTTCTTCCTTAGGAGAAGGAGTTTCTTTAATGTGGGAAGTGACATCCTTCACATTTCCTATAATTCTGTGATGGCCAGTGCAATTGTCTATACTGTGATATGCTGGGCCTTTAAAGAACTTCTGTAGAAAGCCAAATTTCCCCCGAGGACAAATAATGTTCTATCTATCTGTCTATTATATAGTGCCTTTCATATCTATCTATCTATAACATACAGATAGTTAGACAGATGACAGGCACTATATACAGTGAGGAGACATGAAGCAATGTAACCATTCATTTCTCTGGTGCTCTCTTCGACTCACCGGTGAATGGCACTCCTTTGTCGCGGGTGACGCTGCTGTTACTCGCCGCCCAGTTTTTGGTGCCAAAGGGAGGTGACATTTTTTCCTGCTCTGGCTGCTCTCCATTGAAGGTATTAAAATCTACGTCGTCTTCTTCCATGGGCACGGTGAGCTCGGCGGAGTCCCCTTTGGCATCCTGTGCCCCTTCTGCACTGATGCCCAGGCCCTTCAGGAGTTCACTGTACTGGGCCATGATGTCATCCTCCTCGCCACCTGAGGCCTTTCGCCTGAAGTTGGGTTTCTGGCCCTTTGTGTTCTCTGGAGTGCCAGCCGGCTGACTGAGGCTGCTGTTCATCTTATTTTTAAGCTCCACTTCATTTTTGGGAAGGGAGGCTAGGAGGCCATTGCTGACTGGCTGATCCCTTTGTGTCGAGGTGTTCACTGCCCGTTGCTCGGGACTGCCACCTTTTCTCAGAACAGCGTCAACCGTATCCAATGAGTCTTTCTGTGAAACCAGTTTGTATGCCATGAAATCGTCCTGAAAATCCGACTCCTCAATGTAGGAGCCTTTAACGAGCATTATGGCATTCTTCCGCATTTCCTGAATATGCTTTGGTGGATCGACAAGAGGAGCGTCCTTCGAAAACAGGGAGCCTGGCTCAGAGTCAGGAGACATGCCAGTGTCATAGCTGTTGTCCCATTCCAGCTCCAGCTGTTGGCTCCTCTCTGAAGGAAACAAACGGTCAGAGGTAGTGTGGTGCCCAGGCATCTGGGGCTGGTGTGATGGAGTGGACTGCCTGAGCCCATCATCACCCGAGCCTGAGCAGATGCATTCAGGTGGTGGGTTCTCGCCATCATATGCAGCTGACCAGATCTGGCAGGCCTTAATGCACAGTGAGATCTTCTCCCGGGCTTCATACAGATACTGCAGGTAACCAATGTCCATGACCTTCCCCGGCCCTACAATGCAAGCGTACTCTTGGCCACTGAGATCCAGGATGGCGTCATCAGAACCTGAAATGAAAGCAAAGCATGTAAGGTGGGTGATTGACTAACAGCAAACACATCAACGACATCAATATCACTGTATGAAGTGGGGCGTCTACGAGCAAGTGGCACCCAACGTGGAAGTGTGGCCAAGCAGTTAAGGCACTAGGCCGTGAACAACAAGTCAATCCAGTTTAAACTGGACTCTGGCCGAAGTGATCAGCCACATTCAATCATGTATCATGACCTTGGGTCCAAATACACTATACCGCCATAAGTATGTGGACACCCCCCCTTAAATGATTTGAGTTCAGGTGTTTCATTCTTCAAAGGTCTTTCAAATCAGCACATAGCAATGCAATCTCCATTAACAAACATACTGAAGAGGGTTATTGACTTTAAACATGGCATTGCCACAGGATGCCACAAATCAGTACGTGACGTTTCTGCTCTGCTAGGTCTATCCCATTGTTGCGAAGTGGAAGCGTCGAGGAGCAACAACAATGGCTCAGCCATGAAGTGGTAGACAACACAAAGTCACGGGGCAGCGCCGCCAAGTACATAAGTACATAAAAATGGCCTTTCCTCTATGGCATCACTCACAAGAGAGTTCCAGACTGCCTCTGAAAGCAACATCAGCACAAGGCCTGTGCATCAGGTGCTTCAAAAGATGGGTGTCTGCTGTGGAGCAACTGCACACAAGCCCTTAGGTCACTCCTGCACAATGTCAAGTGTTGGCTGTAGTCGTGTAAAGCTGAATGGACACACATTCTCACAGGCACAATGCAAGAATCTTGTGGAAATATGACTGGAGGCTGTTATTGCGGGGCCCAAATATGGTAGCCGCTTCACATTAATACCCAAGGTTTTGGAATGGAATTTCCAACAAACTCATATAGATGTGAGGGTCAGATATCCACAAACCTTTGGCCATAAAGTATATCTGTAATATAATTAATAATAATAATAGTAGTAATATATCCAGCGAAGGACTGGTGTCCCATCCTCAGTGTGTTCCTGCCTTGCACCCAGTGCTGCTTGGAGATTCTCATTTGCCTGTGGTAATCAACATTAATGAGGACAGCCACCTGACCTCGAAACTTCTGTCTTCTTACCTGAAAAACCTCAGAACATATCTGATAAAACCTGGTAGAAAGAAATGACAAAACAAATATGGCAATGGGTTTCATTACTTCTGCCCTTTCAATAATGGTAATACTGAGCCAATTTATCTTAGATAGATATACAAAAGGCACGATAGATAGATAGATAGGAAGCACTATATGATAGTAAACAGACTGATCTGAAAGCACTGTATAATAAACAGACTGGTATAAATGGTACATATAATAGACAGATGTGATAGGAACTATATAACAGTAGATAAACAGATATGAAAGACATTACTTGTATGATAGATGTGAAAGGAACTATACAAAAAATAACAAGTAGAAAGGTGATAGATAGATAGATAGATAGATAGATAGATAGATAGATAGATAGAT
>JANRMT010062823.1:14028182-14090476 GCA_026402145.1 Polypterus bichir lapradei
GATAGATAGATAGATAGATAGATAGATAGATAGATAGATAGATAGATAGATAGATAGATCTGAAATGCACTATGTAATAGGTAGATATTGAGAGATACTTAGACAGATGTGAAAGGCACTATGTGATAGCAGATAAACACTCATGGAAGGCACTGTATAATAGTATAATAGATATTAAAGGCACAGTATAGATGAGCGATTGGTATGAAAGGCACAATCTAGTAGACAGACACAGACAGGTAGAGAGACAGACGATTTAATAACAATGGATATTACACTGTTACAACTTTCTAAAAACCCGCTTAATAAAACACAGGGCATTACATTGAATTTCCTTTTCATTTACTTATTTGGCTACCCCTTTCATCCAAGGCAATATCAGATATAATTGGTTACACTTAATCTGGTCTTGCCAGTTGACGTACAGGCAGGTGAAGTGACTTGCTCATGGTCACACACTGTGAGTTGAGAGATTTGAATCCACAACCTCAGGGTTTGCAGTCCAAATCCTTAACCATTATGCCACACTACCAGTCTTGCATCAAATTGCATCATACTACTTATACAATATATGGATATTATGGTGCTAATATACTGGTATGATAATTATACTTATTATACTGTGTTACATTATATTCTCAAACCCCAATCAATTTCAAGGTGCAGGGAGCCGTGGCCTATCCCAGCAGCATTAAGTGCTAAGCAGGCAGTAATCCTAGAAAGGACACCACTCCATCCAGGGTCACTCTTGTGCACACACCCATGCTGGTCCAGTTCAGACACACAGGCAGAACATGCAAACTCCACACCAACAGCCACCGGGTCGGGATCTGAAGCCAGGATCTTTGATCTATCAGTCACCAGGACTAACCACAATGCCACTGTTTAACCCCACTACAAGACATGCAATGGACGAATGTCGCATCATAATTTTTTTCCTGCCGTTCCACCCAGTGATGCTGTGATTGGCAACCGCTGCTTGCCACCCTTAACAGTACAAGTAGATTGTAAAAATGGATTGTCATTGTATAGTATTATAAATTCATTTTTTTCATTTTCTGAACCTGCTTTGCCAATTTGTGTATTTGTAAATCTGATGGTCAATTTATATCAAAGCTGCTATACTGAATGCCTACTTGCTCTAGTAAGTTTATAAGTTTTTGAATTTCCCGGACCTGCTTGCACCTGTGTAACTAACCTCTAAACTGCCCCCAACATGGTCCAGTTACATACCCTCAATGCCAGAGTTCTTGGACCAGAGGATGTAATCCGGCGTCAGTTTCTGAAATTCCGGGCTGAGTCCTTGAGAGCTGTAGACAGGAGTGAGGGCAAGGAATTTGGCAGCTGACATGGAGTAGCAGTCCCGCTCCCGCACAACCCGCCGCTGGCTCAGCATCATGTGAGTGCAGGGGATTAGGTACCTGCAAGAGCAAATCGATCCCAGTTAGTGCCAGGTTATTTTTAAAAAGGCAGGCAGCGACAGACTAAAGCTGACACGGTCGTGAGAACTCGGGGAGGGTGTGGGAGAAGAAAAGCAGTTGGTAAAATAAATGATCTGAAAACTGATGTCCAGGCTATTTCATCATTCAATAACATGACCCACTTAATCCAGTTTAGGGTTATTGGGGGCTGAGCCTTTCCTGAAGCAAGCAGGAACCAACCCTTGATGGGATGCCAATACAGTGCACGGGCCTACTTTGGCACTCATAATAGAACATTTTCAAACTCAAACTTAATCCAAGTCAGTATCAATGGGGCCATAACCTATCCAGGTGCAACAGGAGTAAACCAGGAATCAACTCTGGGCTGAATACCAGTCCCCTGCATGGCCTATCCCTGCACACACTCATAGTCACTCCATTCCTTCCACAGAACCACGCAGTATCCACTATAATCTCTGCATGTCTTACTGACAAAGCAACCTGCATGAAGGAGCACCATCTCCAGCTGAACCTAGCAAAGACGGACCTACTTGTTAACACTGCTTATTCAGCAGCCCATCTCCGTTCAACTTGGCTCATTATCTGCAACACCAATTGAGTCTGTACACAACCTTAGGGTGGTGACTGATGACCAGCGGTCCTTCAATGACCATGTTGCTAAAGTCTCTCAGTCTTGAAGATTCACTCTCTACAACCCCAGCAAGATCAGACCATATCTGGTGGAGTAGGCAGCACAACTCCTGGTCCAGGCTTTGGTTTTGTCATATCTACAGTAGTGACACATGGCAGGATTACCTGTATGCATCACCAAGCCACTGCAGATAATTCAAAATGCAGTGCCACAACTGGTTTCTGATCAAGCGAGGTGGGCACATGTCAATCCTTTCCTCAGGTCACTACATTGGCTCCGTCTAGTGTCACATAATAGGTTCAAATCTTTGATGCTTGCCTACAGAGAAGTCAGTGGGTCAGCACCTACATATATGGAGACACTTGTGAGGTCCTGCGCTTCTTCTTGAACCACTTAGGTCTGCTGACGGCTGACATCTGGTGATGCCATATCTCCATGGCATCAAATCTCAATCCAGACTCTTTTTTGTGTAGCTCCTGGCTGGTGGAACAAGCCATTCAAACACCTGACTCCCTCCACGTGTTTAAGAAGTGCTTAAAGACTCTCGTTTGGTGAATTCCTGTCTAACTGTTGGGTTTTTGTAAAGTAGAATTGTAACAAACTTGTGTTTTGCTCTGAACTCTTCACATATGATGATCTGTTTTGTTCCCTTATTCCATAACGTGTCCCCAAACAGTCCCAGCAGACTGATGTCTACTCAATTATGTTGACCTCTTTTGTAAGTCAATATGCAAACAATAGTAACATTCTCAAACTCTATGCAGATTCAAGAGGGTCCAGAGTCTATCCAGGCAGCATCAAGGGCAAAGCAGGAACCAAAGCAGGACAGAATGCCAGTTTCAGCTCAATTCCTACTTCTGCACACACCCACTGTCACTCATAATGTGACTTTCTCAAACCTGTTTAATCTAATTTAGGGGCATGGGTGCCAAGGCCTAGTAGTATAGTAATGGGTGCAATGCAGGAATCAACTCTAGATAGGATGCCAGTCCAGTGAAAGATCTATTCCCCTCACTGATGCTCACTCATAATACAACAAATTTCAGACCTGCTTAACCCAAGTCAGGGTCAAGGGTGTCCACAGCATATCCAAGCAATATTGAAGACAAAACTGGAACCAACCTTGGACTGAATGTCAGTAGGGCACACATTGGCAAATACCGACTATTGTTCATAACTTAACAATCTCAAACCAAATCAAACTTAATCAAAGTCAATGTAGATGCCAGTCCATCTCAGTTAATACTCATACATGCACCCACTGTCACTCATAACACAACATTCTCAAACCTGCTTACTCCAGTTGAAGGTCATGGGGTGCCAGTATACTTCAGGGTGTACTCTGGCACACATTCAAACTCAGACTAGGCCACTTTTGCATCAGCCAATCAAACTAACCTGACCAGCTTAGGAGAAGTGAGAGGAAACCCGTGGAACTAGTAGGAGAACCCACAAAGGTGTGGGGAGAACTTGCAAACTTATCACAGACAGCAACCTGAACCCAGTTCAGTGGATCCAGACACCGGTCCATCACAGGGCCCTTTCATACACCTGCATAACACTGCATTGCAAATTCTGCTTCTTCACAGGAATGGCCTGCAAAACAAATGGCATGCGGCCTGAAGGAATTTCCATTATCACTTCTGTTTTGGTAAGAATTCCTAAGCAGGGAACAATGGCGTGTTATTGAACTTGCTTAATTTTATCAAGGTGCAGGGGACTTGGAGGTAGGCACCAACATGTCTTTATGAAGGATCTCTGGCCATGTTGCAGATCAGCATCAAAACAAAAAAAAAAAAAAAAAAAAAGAAAAGAGACTGTCACCCTTATCAGGATATGACAATGAGTAGCAGGATCCTGCATCTAACAAATAGCATTGCCATGGACTACACCTGTGGAGTGCCAGTACAGGTGCCAAGTGAAGAAACCCTGGGGCCCTGCACCTATTAACAGTAAGCCGAATGCGCAGAAGGAGGTCTGGCCCAGTGACTACAGGATGTGGTGCAGTTCACCTAGGAGCCACCAGAGGAGCTCTGTTCTATTTTGACAAGAAACCCATCAATGTTTCTGAGCAATGGTTGTGCTTTGTTGAAATTAATTGTTATTTTTCTGAGCTTTATTTAAGGTTAGTTCTTTGTTATCAAGGAACATTATTATTAAGGAGTAAGCCTGGACAGATGATGTTCATGTTTGTTATTTTGGTTATTCAATGGTGCATTTCTACTTCACTTCTACGAGGCATTGAAGAGTATTAAGAATGGTAAAGACAATGAAAAAGCGAATGCTTTGAATGTGCACTTTATGGAAGTTTATTCATGTGAAGCGGGTCATAACCTTCCAGAAGTAACAGGAGGTACAAAGTGATTTGGAAAATGTAAAGAGAGAAGTGCTGCTTGATTTAAATAGGCTGGCAACCACAGCACTGCAGAGAAAGTGATGTTGTGGTCACGAGTGCAGACATTGGGTTCACCCTGTTCTGCAGCACAGGGAGTCTACCACAAATTTTCTAAACTCTCTCGAGAACTCTGGTAGCATCCTGAAAAATTTCAAAATTAAACACGAATGTCCATAAGCATGTAAGTACTGTGATATGTCGAAAATGTCTTTATGATGTTTATGGAAGCTTATTCCCACCACTCAAATTAAAATACATATTTAGTTATTTTGAAAAGATATTCCCTGCAGTACCCACATGCTCCATGCATCTACTGAAAACTAGCTGAAAGATACATCTAATCTGTCCAGTCACATGTGGTGACTAAAAGTGGACCTGACCTTCTCTCCTTTAATTGACAGAACATGCTTGACTAAAATTTGCCATGTCCTTCTCTCTTCATACTTATGCTTGACAGGGCACACTTTGACTAAAAATGGGCATCTCCTTTTAATTTTATACTTAAGCTTGATGCGTCTCTTTGACTAAAGGTGTGTCCTTTTCTCTTCCTGCTTATGCTTAACTAAAAGTGGGTGTGTGTTTTGGTCGTCACTTTAATGCTTTGTAGGTCTAGGGACCTTTTGACTTGAATTATTTACTCTTCACACTCCTACTATGATTAGAACAGCACCTTTGCTCAACCAGAGAGAGACCATTTTAAAAATCCCTTCAGTAGGAGGCCACTAAGGTCATGCTATAGTAAAATTGTTGGTTTTGGTCACTTTCAGTCCTTAATTCTGCCAATCTGACAAATCTTGGTCATTGCACCAAAATGATTAGTGTGTGTTATATGGCTGGCACCATTGCTAGGCAGCAATCCATCTGGATTTGGTAGCAAACTAAGCTAACTTACATGATGGTCCCTTTCAAGAGTTCCCTAGATGCCCAGATCGTGAAAGCTAAGTGAGGAATAGAAGAACTCCTTTAGCTCAAGTGACCATCTGGGTTTATGACTGTAGTGCTCATCACATTGCTGAAAGTCTTATGTTTGTGCCTCACATTAAGAGATAAAATGGTAAATTCTCTGACCTCAGTGGCTATGCTGGTCCTGAATAAATCATGGTATGTAACATACAGACCTCATTCTTGGAAGCTTTTGAAACAGGCTCACCTCATCATTCATCTAACACCCAGAGTATGACACACTGCTGACCCCATCCCAGTGTGGATGGTTCCCCTCCCACCAAATCAATGAAGGAAACCCTACCTCAAGACAAGCTGCAGCATTACATCTTCACAATGCAGGCCAATCAGAGTCCGGAACAAGGCGAGAGACACTGTGCCGAGCTGAAACAGGATCAAATGAGAGTAATCAGGGATTGTCTTGCACATAAAATGCAACCTCTGATCTTCTGCTTTTGCACAGGCCATTATTTTAAAATTTACAACACTCGTCCTCCTCCCAAGTCGTTTGCAAAAGGAAATGCCTGGCAAGTTCACATGTAGGTATAAAGTAATGTCCCAATACCCTTTATTTTCTTGAGTAACATCCATCCACCTATCTATTTTCATATTCACTAAATCCAGTTTAGGTTCATGGGGAGCCACAGCCATTCCACATACTGGCCACGTTGTGAGAGTGTGCTCTTGAATTTCGAATACATTCAAAAATATTTTTGCTCTAAGTGGTTTATAACATAACATACCTTAACATTCTCTCCAGTGTAATCCAATTCAGGGTCCAGGGTGAGTCTGAGCCTATTTCAGTAACATCAGGTACAAAACATAGAGCAAACCTAAACAGAGCGATAGTCCATCGTAGGCCCCACTTGTATGCATATCCTCACTCGCAAAGACCCAAATCAAAACCAACTGAGACAAATTTGGGGATGTGCACAATATATCTGGAATGTGGGCACCAATATGCTACGATAATTTTCTGTTTTATTATTGTTTCTGTTATTTGTGAATTTTCTGTCAAATGTTTGCTTTAATTATGTGTTTTCTGTTAGTTTCTAATTATTTATTATGAAGTGTCTATGGGTGTGACACCACTGCCCTCCCATGTTCCCTGTATTTTGCCAGTGAGACCACATCTTGCATCACCGCTAAGGGACCATCCCCATTTATAAAAAGCAGGTTGGGAAGCGAGTTCCTTGTGGTTCATTGACTGCAGTGTTTGGAGAATATTGTATTGTACTGGGTTTTAGATTTACTGATTTTGCTGGTCTTTGGCTTCTACAGTCAAAGTAAAAAGTATGTGAACCCCTAAGAATTATCTATATTTATGTCTAATTCCCATATAAAACATGGTCGTATCTTCATATCAGTCACAGTATTGAACAAAAACACAGTCTCCTATAACTAAAGATACAAAGATTTTCTGAGTATTTTTGACCATAAAATAAATCATTCAAACTGAAACTGAAGGTTGGAAAAAGTAAGTGAACCCTAAGCTAATGAACACTCATTGCAGTCAGACTTTTGCACACCTGGAGTCCATTTAATGAAACAAGTTCAGAGGTGTGGCCCAGAATGACTTTGATTGATCAAAAACACTACAAAGTTTGAGTTTTTGACAAGAAGCATATCCAGATGGGAATCAAGCCTCGCACAAAAGAGCTGTCTGAAGAGCTACGATCAAGAATTGTTAATCTACATAAGGCTGGAAAGGGTTACAAAGTCATCTCAAAGATTTTAGATATTCATCAGTCTACTATTAGGCAAATTGTCTATAAATGGAGACAATTTGGTATTGTGGCTACTCTGTTTAGAAGTGGGCACCCTGCCTAGATGACCCCAAGAGCACAACGCAAAGTCAGCAATGAGGTAAAGAAGAACCCTAGAGAGACAGCAAAGGACTTGAAGAAGTCAATAGAACTGGCTAACATCTCTGTTAAGGAGTCAACTATACGCAAAACATTGAACAAGAAAGGAGTCCATGGCAGGACACCAAGAAGGAAGCCACTGCTATCAAAAAAGAACACTGCTGAACGCCTGAATTTTGCAAAAGAGCACTTGGATACTCCACAACGGTACTGGGAAAATGTTTTGTGGAGTGATGAAACCAAAACTGAACTATTTGGGAGGAACAAGCAGAACTTCATTTGGCCTAAAAAGGGCAATTCATATCAACATCAATACATCATTCCTACAGTAAAGTATGGTGGAGGGAACATCATGATTTGGACCTGCTTTGCTGCATCACGGCCTGGACAGCTTGCCATCATTGAGGGGAACATGAATTCAACAAATTCTCCTGGATAATGTGAGGGTGTCTGTCCGTCAACTTAAGCTCAGAAGAGGCTGGGTGATGCAACAGTTCAATGACCCCAAACAGCACAGCAAATCCACAGCACAATGGCTTCAGAAGAAGAAACTCCACCTTTAGGAGTGGCCCAGTCAGAGCCCAGATCTCAATCCTATTGAGATGCTGTGGAATGACTTGGAGAGACAGCCATACACAGAAGACGACCAAAGAATATAGAAGAGTTAATTAAGGCAGTTCTGCAGGGAAGAATGGGCTCAAATTCCCCCCGCACGATGTACAGGTCTGATCTGCAGTTACAGGAAGCGCCTGGTTGAGGTCACTGCTGCCAAAGGAGGGTCAACCAGTTGTGAAATCCCAAGGTTCACTTACTTTTTCCACTACCACTGTGAACATTGAATGTTTGTAAAATAAAGACATGAAAGAGTAGAATTTTTTGTTGGCTTAAGCTTATTGTGTATATCATCAGTACCTGGGACTTAGATGAAGATCAGATCACTTTTTATGACCAATTCATGCAGTAAACCAGATCATTCCAAAGGGTTAAAATTTTTTTTTGCTTTGACTGTATTTAATGGAATTTTTACTGGATTGTGTTCTAGGGACTTGAGCAACTTTTTTTTCTAATGTTTTTCCTTTTGGTGAAAGCATATCATCTTTTATAAAGATTCTTGTAGGACTTGTCTCTATATAAGCCAGAGTTTTAATGGTACCCCCTCTTGTGAGACTCATTTTTGGAAATATGTGAGGCACTCTTGTGATTTTTGAACATTAATAGCCTGTCCTTCATGTAGAAGCCTCCCATTTACCTTAGGTCAAGGCTGGCGAGTCCCATTTTAGACAGGCCAGTCAGGATTCTGGACTGTTTTTGTGGGTCTTTTTGAAGACCTTACCCATTTGGCTATTGAATCATAACAAGGATAAAGCACCTTTCCAAAATGAACACCAGGATTACGACTCTTACTCTGGAAAGCTTAAAGAAGTACAACTCCAACTCCAGAGTATGACTAATCATGGCATTTATAGGAGACATTGCTACTGTAGGGACTGGTTGATAATTATTAATTTATAGTGCTGTTAAATATTTAGAATCAATTTAGAGTCTCCAGTCAACCTAACATGCATATCTTTGAAGATATGGAAGGAAAATTAAAGAACCCAAAGGAAAACCCATTTACTGTAAATACGGAGAGAATGTGGAGCTGATACTAGCAATACTAAAATTGCAGAAAAAGCCAAAACAACTTTAATTGTCCTCCAGAAAGGCCAACCTCATTGATTCAGAACAGCACAGAGTAATGCAAGTGCCAAGTTGGGGTGTGTGCTGGGCAGATATACAAAAGAAATGTAAAATTATTAGTTAATTACAACATGCAACCCTTATTATGTTTTGTGGTGGATTTTGTCTTTTGTTTTTCCTGTTCACTTTGTTATTTCTTGTTTCTGCTATGCTGCAGCCTGGGTTCCATCACTGGCTCAGGTGTCTTTTTTTAATGTATTTTTTTCATTGCCTTTTTTAGCTGCATTCATATATAAATGAGAAAAGCACCCAACGTCTATCAGTCCGCATGAAACAACTTGAATCTCAGTGGACAGATTTTGTTTAAATTCAGCACACGTATTCAAGGAAATTTGTTGGAACAGTTTAATATTAATTGAGATATCTTGAATACAGCATGCTGCACAAATTTTGGAAATTACAAAATCTCCCACTGAAAAACATTATAGAATTTGCCATCTTGTCTATCTTAAAACAGGCCTATAAGGTTACCACAAATGCACTTGCAATTGTGAGAAAAGGGTATCCATGAGATGAGATGAGAAGCTGAAATCATAGTCAGGGATATACCGAGACCAAAATCAGAAAAGTAAAGGAAGGACTGAAGAGACAAAAACAAGGGGCAACAATGAATACAATGAGCATGAAAAAACAAACTACTCAGGCCTTCATTAAAAAAGTACATTGCAAAGTATATGCAGCCTACCGTACACCACCATATTTATCAAAGAAACCCCAGTAATGTCATTAATCGTGGCTCTTACGAATGGGAATGTGATGACACACGGCAAAAAAATGGCATCAAGGAATTGAACAAAACAAAATGGTTATGTGAAACAACACACTTAAATTGTAAACTAAATTAAAAACTAATGTTGGAAAGGAACTTTCCTTGTAAAAAAAATCCCCCAATAAGACAAAACACATACATATTAAACTAGTTTAATACTACTGTCCTTTAGCTATCGTTTTGTTCTTGATTTTTGCATTGCAACTTGGGATTTCTGCTACTGTATATAATTCTTTTTAAGATTCTTTTGTAATTTGCTTTGATTTTGGATTTCGATTATTGGATCAAAGAGCGGGTTTTGTTTGCCTTTTAAGATGTTTTTTTTTTTTTTTACTTTTGTTCTCAATTTTTTTTTAATATCTCTTGAATAAATCTTTAAACATTAACTTTGTTTTTGTTACTTTGAGCCAGAAGTTTTTACAGTCAACCCCCCTTCTCTTTCTCTCTCTGAGTTTTTGAATTTAGGCCTAGATACGCAGGCCACAAGCCTGCTTCAAGAGTATGGTGTGAAGCTCAATGATGTCTTGAGGCCTAGTCTTAGAGGCAGAGCCTCATTATGAGTATTGACAGTTGGGCAAAGATCCTTTTCAGGTTAATTTTGGCCTTTTTAATTTTGTGTTTTGCATTAGTTCACTGTTGTAAAGAACATGAATAGTTTTTAACTTGATTTTTACACAAATGTCTTCATTTTAGGGGTTTCTGTATACCTGGAATTAATTTCTGTAATTAGCTTTCTTATCTGGGGTTATTTTCAGCATGTTAAAAATTTGAGTCTCGGCCACCATTTAGTTGTCCTTATGGGCAATACCATTTTGAGCTGTTTTGCTTGTAGTTGCTGTATACATTGTTAACCAAATGACAATAGGAGGGGCTTGACCTGTGATGTCACCAAGTGTGATGGGAAGAAGGATGAAGCTGGCCCTCCTCTGTTGTCCATCTTCCTGGATTTGTAGTAGCTTACTGAGTTCTAGCATGTTATTTTTGACTTTGGTGTATGAATTGGCTTTGACTAGTGATGTCAAAAAGAACCAAGACTTTGGTAGCAAACTGAATACAAAATGCCAAAAACGTAATGCTGCTAGCTTTTTCACAGTATTAGTACCAAAGTGATAGTTGGTAGCACACTGATGAGAGACTGCATGTAGACAAATACCTTTAGAAGGCATAATAATTAAAGCATGAGTAAAAACTACATATGAAAATGGCTCACAGTACGACAGTATCACCTTAACATATCTTGAAAAGACAAAGAGCAGAAGTCATGTCTGGGAATGCTTTGTGCTCAATGTAGGAGAATTTCAGCATGCGATTGCCGGAATCATGATAATCATGGAGTTGGCTCAGAAACAGATTTGTACGTGGTTTAAGAGTACATGACGTCACCAATTAGACTCATCCATTAAATATTATTCTTTACTGCTTTTTTTACCAGCTAATGAAGCAAATGTAGATCTTAAAATAGCAAATGTTTCAAACATAACAGACATTCTTTAACAAAACTTGTCACACAATGAGTTTGTTTAAATTAAATGATCTTGAATTATATTGTAAATCAGAAATTCAACATTACATATACTGTAATGTTTGAATTCTTATCTACAGTATTGATTTTATTCAGTATATTTCAGGTACGGGTGAGAAAATGTCAAACAATAAGATTAGAATGTGCACATGGTAAGATCAATCAAGCAGTCCATGAGGATACCATCTGCTATATAATAAAACGCCATGGTCTGTGTGTGTGTGTTAGTTTGGCTTTGGTGACGCAGTCAAAGGAGGAAGTGCAAGTGGGGAACACACAAGGAGCAGTAAGGAAGTAGGAGGCACCCTGAGTGTCGCCTTCAAAGACGGAAAGTATAAAAGCAAACAGGAGGACAGCAAAAAAACTCGAAATGAGTCCGAGAAGCAGGCTTTACGGTAACGTACCTGACAGAGCACAGGCAAGAGGGGTTCAGACAAACAAGGATATCAAAGAAAAGCATTGAAGGTACAAGGAGGGCAAGAGATATCCAGTATTTTTAAATTTATTCTATTACCTGCCTTTGACAGGTACTCTGGCTAGTTCTTTATAAACTCTATGCTGAAATCTCCCTATTATAATAACAGTGATAATTACACTGGAGGAATCCCCCCTGTCTATAACACAATAAATTCAAGTCCTGCATTTTAATTTGAGTTTTATGCATGTCAGTACTACTATCCTTAAATTATAGCAGGGCATCTACTTGACTGATATTACCACTATTTTAAATTAGCTGTGACTATTAGATTGCATATTCTATTACAGAAACAGGTACAGTATTGTCCTATGAATAATGGAGTTACTTTTAACTAAAAAGTAGGTGAAAAGGGATTTCTGTTTTGCCATTTTATTGAACAGGTATCGTGTATCATGCAATTTCACTGGTATTGATAAAAAAATGGTAGTATTGTGTCATCGCTAATTTTGACCTCATTTCTCCATCTCCTGGTCCTTTTCACAACGTCTTCGTTATCTGCCTTCCCAAACAGCGCAACTGCATTTCCCCGTGAGTCAATATTAGTAATTCATCTTTGTGTTGAAGCAACTGATGGCTATTTAGTACTTTGGTTTTTCATGCCATTAGTTAGAATTCAGTTCACTTTGTCTCGGCTGCCCTTTTTGAATTCCTGTACTTTGGTTTTGTGTTTTGAGCTCTTTTAACCATTTAGTGTGTGATTCTCCAGTTTTTAACTTTTAGTTCGGTTACTTAGTTTGGATTTTGGTTGCTTGATTTTGGATTTAGTTTTAGCTTGTTTATTTTTGGATTCATTGGCATTTCATATTTTTGATCTTTTGAATTTTATTTTTTCACCCTTTCTACATGGTGTCCTTTATTGAAATCATTATTACTTTGGCATTTTTCTTTTGCTTTGAATCAATGTTTTTGTTATTAATGTTTTAAATCAATACATTTCCTTAATTAAGTTCTGTGTATAGCCAGGCATCTTAAATGATGGTCCTGGCTCACTTCTCTTGGCTTCACGTAACTCCATCCTGCTCACAGCAGCTCCCCTTGTGTGGTCACATTAAACTGCAGCCGTTTCTGAAAATTTTTCATTTTTACAGCCTCTTGTCCAGAAACCCAATTGATCCCAAAAGTGGCCAACACAACAATTTTCTGCAGTGGAGTTAAGCTTGATGTCATTTGTTTTGCCCAAGCACAAAGGGCATTGACATGGATAAAGGAGTTTGGTGTGATAATGGCTGACAACTGGCAGACAAGTCTTGTATTGTGCTGCTAAGTCAAGCTTCCTAAATAAAGAAACAGACACACTACTCTTTGTGTACATTATTTGCATTTTCCAACAATAAAATGAAAACAAATAATCAGAGAGCCAAGTCCAAATGTCACTTTTTTCCAAAGCAATTTTCACTGTAAAAGGCTACATCATAAAATGTGGCCTACCAGGCAATCCCTTTATTACAGCTATTATTAGAAGGACATGGAGCCCCCAATTAGTCCTCAACAAGGTCACAGGGTTTTGGGGTTTTGTGCTGGAGCTAGAATAGGGCAAAATGCAGGAACAAACCCTGGATACAGTGCCAGTCCATCTAAGGGCAAACACACACACATTAAAGACAAAACAATAAAACTTATAAAAATACATTATTACTAATCATATTTCTATGTTATTTCAGTTGATTTTATACCGTCTCCTCAAGATTCCCTACGTTCCCTGTTCTTTGAGGGTGGGGTACCAGGAGGCAGAGCCGCCCTGACATCATCAATCATAAGCTCTCTCTCTCTCTCTCTGTTATATAAATTATGCACCAATTAATGGCCGACGGAGTTGAGACGATTCGTACTTACGACCAAGGGCCATAGTAAATCCATAGGATAATAATGTTATAAAAATTGCCCAAACCAGGCGCAATTATGAATCTTTCTCATTATTATTTCTTCACAGGGTCTCATATGTTGTATGACTCTTGGAGGGCCCTTTAAGGTTACTTTTGATTGTCGCTGATCCACATAGCTAATTCTTATTCTTTCAGCCCACACTGCCTTCACGTACGCCAATGTTTCTCAACCTTTATGGTCACATGGCCCAGTTTTTAAATTCATTGACGAACCAGTAGCATGTAACTTTAAAGGTTCCTACTAAGTGAAATAAGGTCATTTGAAAACAAGGCAACATATCGTGCAGCGCTGCTGATCTCTTACGTGACCCACCATGACTCAACCAATGATAGCATGACCCAGTGGTTGAGAAACACTGCCTTACACAGACCTGGTGTGCAGACACTGTAACTCAAAGAATGGTTTGTGTTACTTCATACCAGCAGTTAAAGTAGGCCTACCAGTGGCCAATACCAGGCCCACAAAGCCTCAACTGCAATCACCTGTACACTTCGTAAATGACATACAGCCTATTTGATATTCAGCCAAATGGCCAGCCCCAAAAGAAGTTACAAGTCAGCACATCACTGTATGATATTACTTATTTATATTTTTATTTATATTTCTCTCTTCCTTGTTCTGCCTCCACTCTTCTCCTGACAAGCTTAATCCACTTCCTCCAGACTCTGGATCCTCAAATGGAGTGAAGTGGCCCCTTTTATTCTGCTCCTGGGAGGGCTCCAGGTGGCTCATCAGTGCTACCTGGAATCAGACCCAGGTGTGGTGCAAGCCCAGTATAGGGTTCTGCAGCTCCCCCTAGAGGCCCCCACAGAACCCAACAGAGCTGTACCAAACTCCAAGTCCCAGCATTCCCTGCTGGAATCCGTGGTGCCACAGCCTCCTAGAAGGACTGCCTTCTAGCGTCCCAGGGGAGGAACCGCTTCACCGATGTTTTATTCCCTGGTCCTTCAATTCATGTTGGCGTCCCAATTCGTAATGGCTGTGGCCAACCATCACAATATATATAAGAGCCAACAAAATCCAATGCATTTGCGCTCTATAAAAAGGAAGGATTTATACGCCCACCTTGCCTTCAGTCTTGTGGGAATGGCTGAGGAAGAGCAAGAACTTATTAAGGTTAAGGAGATATAAAATCAATCATGAAAAGGAGCTTAAATACTCACAAGCCAGGTGCACTGGCACCACACTTCCTGACATTATTATGAGTTTACAAAGCATGAAGCACTTTGGGCTCATGCACGGTTTAGTAAATATTGCAGCTTTCAAACAAAGTTACACTTGAGACCACAGCCCTTCACAACAACAGGATTCTCTGTGCGTACAAAGTGAAGTGATGATAAAGAAAGTGGAGTTGAACACACTTAGAACTGCTGGTAGTGCACATGTGAAGTCCACACAAAACCGTCAATGATTGCCTAAACACGATGCGATGGTACGAGTCAGCTCCACGCTACCGGGTCCTTCCGGGAGCCTCTTGAACCTTCCGCCGCCGATAACATACCTGAGGGATGAGCCAAGCAAATAAGTACACTTGTTCAAAGCAAGAGATAGGTACATAAGTGTATCAGTGCTTTTATTAAAACCTTCCAAAACAAAACAGTGTCCACATAAATAGTGCAGTGCTCTATCCATAATAAATAAATAAATAAACTCGTAATCCATAAAAAGAAACCAGTGTTCAGTGAAGGTTAAAATAGTCAAAAAATAATCCTTTTAAAAACAAGGTAAAATTCTCACAGGCAGGAAAACTGTCCTTTTAAAACTGGGTCCCTGGTGCAACTCTTTGTAAACAACGTCTCTTCTGCTTACTTCTGCTGCAAGAGGACACAACCATCCTGCAGACACAGCCATTCAACTCCTGCTGGTCCCATGTCTCCCAGCAAGGTTCCCAGTTCAGACCTCAACGTAGGAAGGCTCATGTGACTTTGGCCATCCGTGGCCCTGACAGGGCTCTCCTTCCAAGCCTTTCCAAGTCCCGCTGCCTTCTTAGACTTATGTGGAAAGCCTCTCCAGAAGGTTACTCCAGCTCCCAAGTCATTCAGCTGGAGTAGTTTTCTCCAGTCCCTAAGCATCGGCTGCGCACTCCCCAAGGAACTCTCCTCCCGGCTGCCTGCCTCCTCTCTCTTGCTCTCTCCGCCTCCTGCCTTTGCTCTCCTTCCTTTAACCTCTTTTCATTTTCTCTTTTCTTTTGTCTTTTTTCTCACTGCATCTGACACATGCAGACTTCTTTATCCTCTGCTGCCTAACTGGGTGCAAATGCGAGAAGCCACTCCCTCCATGGCATCATTGAGGTGCCTGACTGATTCGCCTGCCTCTGCACGTACAGGTATATGCAGAGCAGCAAGCCAGTTCCCCAATGAACCGCAGAGTGAAACCGTACTCGCACAAACCCGCACCTGATTGGAGCCTGCACCCTCTCAGGGCACGATTATTTATTTAAAATTGCCCACTAATTTCTCAGCCACAGACCGGCTATACCATACACGTTAACCGCAGTGATTATTTCAAAACTCCGAAGGTAAGTGGATTTTGGTCATTTTCCCTAAGACGTGAGATCACTGACCATCTCTCTTTTATGCCAAGTGTGTCAGCTTGTGTCTATATTCTCATTACATTTGCATTCTTGTTGTTTCAACAGAGAATATTAGACTAACTTCAAAAACTCCACAGTGTGACATTCATGCTAAATGACCCACATCATCCAGCTGCAACTACACAAAGCTCCATGCTCACCTGGAAGGGCGTGTTGATTCGGCTGACCAAAGTGTCCAAAATGTGCACGTTCTCATGCTTGTGTAGAAAGATGAAGCTAAGGAATATCTGCAGCAGTGCCAACTCAGAGATATTGCGGAGAAACAGGTCCAGATAAGCTGTTGTGGTCATCACTTCTTCCACAGTGAGCTGAAGAGACAAGAAAAGGAAAATGAATGAAAGAGTCAATGTGTGTAATACTGGTGGGCTTCACTTTTGGCTGCACACTAAAATCTTACTCTGGTACTTGCAGAAAACACAATAAATCAGCACTGGAGAATCAGAAACTGATATACCTGTACATACAGTTAGGGCTGCAACGATTAGTCGACGTAATCGATGACGTCGACTACAAAAAATCATCGACGTTTACATTTTATTGTCGACGCGTCATAACCAGAACCTTCAATAGAGGCTCCAGTCACAAAGAACCACATTGCTTTTTCACTGCAATGCACTACATGAACGTCTGGGAGCAGTATCGTTTGTTATTGTTTGTCAAGACTGCACACAGTCCTACCAACGAAGAAGAATGTAGAGGAAAATAAACATGGTTGCAATGGCGAGTTGGATAGAGGAGGGGGAAGGAGATGGAAAAAAACTGAGAAAGAAATTTTCTAAAATGTGGGAGCACTTCACCGAAAAAGAAAAAAAAGTTGAATGCAGATTATGCAAAGCGGAGCTTTCTTTTCTGTGTATATCAAGGTTTCGACAATGATAGTTAACCCTTAAACCGACACATACTTGGGGGTAAATGCACCCCGGACGTCAAATGCTTTTTAGCTGCACTTGTTAAGTGAACGTCACAATTCACAAAGAAAATGTGAAATTTTAATGGAACACGTATTTTTTTTCAAGCAAAGAGCATCACAATTACTGCAACACTGATCATTTTACACATTGCAAATGAACTGTAAAAACTATAAAAAAAACTACTGCAACAATCTATTATGATATGTTCAAAGTGCAACTAAAGCCATTGATGAAATTAAGTAAACCACCGAACCAACTGCACTTGAACTGGTTTCATGCAAACACACAGAGGTAAACGCTGATGACTGCAGGCTCGTCTAGTACAGCGGCTGAATCCCAGAGACAGTGAGGCTGCAGTGCTGCAGGAGCCGGCAGTGGTCACAGGCATCAAAATAGTCAGGCATACAATAATCGTGACTAATCGGGGAAAAAATTGAACGATTAGTTGACTACCAAAATAATCATTAGTTGCAGCCCTACATACAGTGGATGCAGAAAGTATTCCGACCCCTATAATTTTCTGTGCACTTTGTTGTGTTGTGATTTCATTCTAAAATGATTTTTTTGCCACCTTTACCCATCAATCCACACTCAGTAACACACAAAGGCAAAGTGAAAAATGTTTTTAGAAAGATTGGAAAATATATTAAAAATCAACAGATTACATTAATTTAACATCCCAAGTGAGTAAGTGTGGGTGGGTACAATAGTGGGCCCTTTGATAGACTGACACATCATATCCTTTACTGCAATATAACTTGTAGTGAGAAGTCAAGCAAAATGGCACCTTTTATTGGCTAACTAAAACGATTACAACATGCAAGCTTTCGAGGCAACTCAGGCCCTTTCTTCAGGCAAGATGCAATATGACTTGGAACTGGATTAAGCAGGTTAGAAATTGGATAGTTAGACAGAGTGGGGTAACCTAGAGAAAATTCCAGAAGCACTGGACACAAGGCAGGTGCCACCTGTAGATGAGGTGTCACGCTGTGACATGGCAAATCTCCACATAGTGTCACACCTAACACACAGTGGGGTACCCACCTGCAAACAGGGTGAACGTTCAAACTCCAGAACAACAGTGACCGGGCCTGGAAACTGAACTCAAGTCCCTGGATCTCCAGGACAATGTGCTAACCTTTGAGCCACCATGCCATTCCGTATTACAACATTATAAGAGAACTGACCTTTTATCCAAGGTAACTTACAACATTGAAGTGACCTGCTCACGTTCACACAGTGGGATTTGAATCCACAACCTCAAGGTTTGAAGTGCAAAGTTCAAAGCCTTAACCATTATGCCACACTATTTCAACTCATACAAGAAAAAAATATATAAAACACCTTATCAGTCTAGAAAACCTTACCTTATGAAGAGCAGGAGCCACCACGGGCACGAGGAAGCCATTGTAAATGTAGTCGATCAGCTGGGATCTGATGGAGAGATGTGCCACCTGGTAAGAGAACAAGCAGACAAGAGGATTGGCTGGACCCCAACATCACCTGCCCCAGGTTTGGCTTTTAAATCATATAGCACTTAGAATGGTAAGAGAAGAGTGCTTGGCATCTATAGTGCCAAATTACAAGTGCCCATTGGGCATTTTTCACCAGTTTGTTCTTTACGCACATTAACCGATGACATTTATTCAAAGTATCAGTACACAGATTCAAATGAGACTCCATGTGCAGCTCTTCTCTTAGGTACAATTTGCATCTGTGCCCAGACACTGGTGTGCTGTTTCCATTGCTGGAACAACATTTCAGAACAACGATGGGCACATCATAGTGGTGTGTGGTATTTCCAGAGCATTACTGTAGTTCTGGTAGGTGATCATTTGTACAATGAGCATGTAACACGACCCTGTCATGCTATCAAGGGTAGTCAGACAGCATCTGTGATAATGTGATTTCATATAGAGCCTTCAATAATGAGCCCCATCCCAGACACATTTACACTTAAGGATCAATCACATTTACATTTTTACAAAAGGAGCACAGGCACATGACACGGCTCACTCTGGCCATACAAGTATTCAATTAAATTCTTTATTGTCATGTGTACAAGTACAAGTACCATGTACAATGAAATGCTTACATGCATGTGCCTCCGCAGACAGGGAACAGACACAAATGACAAAATAAATATAGAATAAATAAAAAATACAAAGAGTGTCAGAAAATGCATGTACAAGGTATCAGTAGTAGTAGCAGTGGAGGTGACAAGATTACTGTCTGTTCACGAGTCTAATTGCTGTTGTTTAAAACTGTTCCTGAATCTGGAGGTGCGTGTTCAGATGAACTTTAGATGCTTCCCAGATGGGAAGAGGGTGAAAAGTGGCAGTGCAGCATGGCACCCCAGGATCCCACCTGATACTGTTTACCATCCTGAGATAGCATGTGGTGTGGATGTCATGAATTGCAGGGAGCCGAGTACCTGTCATCTGCTGTGCTGTTTTCACCACATGCTGCAGAGTTCTGTGATCCTGAACTGAGCAGCTGCCGAAATAGGATGTAATGCATCTTGTGAGGATGATTCCACAGCACACCTGTAGAGTCTGCACAGGGTGGTGGGTGGCATCTGGGCCTTCCTCAGTTTCCTGAGGAAGTAGATGAGCTGTTGGGCGTTCTTAACTAATGCTTAAGTGTGACGGGACCATTTAAGGTCATCAGTGAGGGTCACCCCTAGAAACGTGAAGCTGCTAACCTGCTCCTCAGCCTCCACTCCGATGCAAATGGGACAATGCTCCCTGACCTGCTTGTGGAAATCCACGATTAGCTCCTTAGTTTTGCTAACATTTAGGGTGAGGTTGTTGTCCTCTCTGTAGGCTGTCTCGTTGTCCTTGCTGATCAGACCAATTACAGTGGTGTCGTCAGCAAACTTAAGGATCGTATTAGAGCTCTACTTAGCCAGGGAGTCATAGGTGAAGAGAAAATAAAACAAGGGAATCAGCACACTGCTCTGCAGGGGTGCCAGTGTTGATGATGAGGGTGGATGAGAAATTCCCACCAATACGCACATGCTGAGGTCTGCCAGTTAGGAAGTCCAGGACCTAGTTGCACAGTGAAGAGCTGAGCCCCAGATCCAGGAGTCTAGCAAATGAGCTGGGATGGGACGACGGTGTTGAATGCGGATTTGTAGTCAATAAACAGCAGCCTGGCTTAACAGTTCTTGCTCCCTGGGTGAGACAGAGTAGTCCCATAAAAATGGGATCCTCAGTGGACCTGTTGCAACGGCAGGCACACTGGAAAGGGTCCAAACTGTCAGGGATTATGTTCTTAATGTGTTCCAGCACCAGCATCTCAAAGTACTTCATTGCTATGGGAGTAAGTGCTACTGGGCATTAGCCAGTGGTGGAGGCTTAACCTATCACAATGTGATTTAATGTAGTGCCTTACAGGAACATAGCTATTTACACTTAAGGTGTAGTTGTTTCCATATTTTGATGTGACTCATTTAAAGGTGAGGAATGAACCTGTAACAAAGTGTTTTTATAGCGCCTTTGCCTAGTGAACCCTCTCCCGAATGCTTTACTGTTAGAGTAAAATTCTTACAAAATCTTTACAAATAAAAGCACACGTCATGTAAACCTCATATAATAAGCCACACATGTAGTCGGGGTGTTAAGTGAAGCTACAAACAATGTGATTTTATATAGCACCTTGCCATAATGAACACCACCTTAGGTACCTTTCACTTATGGATAAATTGCTTCTACATTTTTTACAAACGAACCATAGGCACATGAGTTACTCTTGGCCATACAAGTAGCCAGTGGTGGAAGATAAACCCATGACAGCTGTAAGTTTATATAGCAGTTCTATGTGATGTAACTCATTTACACTTAGGTAGACAGTGGTGGGGAGTGAACCTGTGACTTTATTATATAGAGTCTACCCTAATGAACCCTATCCCTGGTACCTTACACTTACAGATCAATCGCTGTTATATTTTTACAAATGGAGCACAGGTATATAGATCCTGTTCACTCTGATTCACACAAGTAGCAACAATGTGACAAAGAGATTTTTATAGCACAATCCAATAACATAATCTATACTTATGATGCGATCATTTCCAAATTTTTTCAACTGGGACAGTGCTATGTGACATGACTCATTTACAGTCAGTCACAAACAGAGTCAATGGTGAGGACTGAACCTGTAACAAGTTGTTTATATAGTGCCATTGCATAGCTGACCAAATGTTTTACAATTAACATCGAAGTTCTTTAAACATTTTTACAAATAAAAGCAGGCATGTGATGTGATCCTCTTACAGTCACGCTTGTAGTCAAAGGAGGGAACTTAACCTGCAACAATGCAATTTAATACAGCACCCTGTCATAATGAACCCTATCCTAGAGGCTTTACACTTCCTGTACAGCTTAGTTGCTTCCATATTTTTACAAACTGGGGCACTACCATGAGACACGACTCATTTACAGTCAGACAGAGGACTCAATCTGTAACAAGGTGTCTTATGAGCACTGTTCCATAGTGACCCCCCCCCCCGCCGGTGCTTTTACAGTTACAGCAAAATATTTCATACATTTTTACAAATAAAAGCAGATATGTGATGCGAACCTCTTAGAGTCACACGTGTAGTCAGAGATGGGAACTGAACCTTGAAAACTTTATATAGCACCTTGGCATAATGAACCCTATCTTAGTTGCTTTTATAAATATTATACTGTACAGGACAAACTTGGGCACTGCCATGTGACATGACTCATTTACAGTCAGAGACAGGCAGCAGAATCTATAACAAGGCGTCTTTATAGTGCCTTTCTATAGTGAACCTTCTCCCAAAGGATTAATAGTTATTGTACAATTTCTCCCATAATTCCACAGTTTGATGACTGGCTGCTGCAGTGACACGCCAGGGTCATCCAAGCAGTCAGCTTTGGGTTTAGTAGGCCATACTGTTATTAAAGGGAGCTTGTGACTCACCGAGTATGCATGGAGACTATGATGCCAGCTTTGGCTGTGTTCTTTTTAATATTATGGCACACGCTGTTCAACTTCACCTTTTCCACTAAAATACTTTTTTTGTTTCATTAAAAATTTAATTGCTCACCTGTATTACCGCATTACAAAACTCAAGGGAATTCATGAACTGGACCAGAGCTGGAACCTGAACCCAATCCTCTCGCTGCAGGCAGTGCCAGTCCTCACTGTGCACTTCAAGCTTGGTGGGGAGGGAAGAGTAGAGACCACTTAGACCAGTCGCTAGCACCTATAATGGACAACAAAAAAATAAAAAAAATCAAAAAGGTCATTTGGCAGCCACAGGATGTAAACTTAACAATAAGGTGAACATGAACATTAGCATGAGACAGGCAGGAGTGATCAGAGAATGAATGAGGATTGTTTGGTTGATCTGCAATAAGACCTGAAGTTTGTACCAGAGAAATATCTTGGACTTTCAACGGACATCTGAGTTGGTGCTCTGATGGCAGTGGTGTTATTTAGAGTTTTTTTTTTACTATATATCTGAGATATCCTGCATTTAGTCAACCCATGAGGAGTTAATTACAAGTATAGGACAGAGGGGGTCAGAAAGAGAAGGAAAAGGTTGAAAGTCTAACACTAGAATCCATGAAGCCTACAAAAATATTTGTAATGCTGGACCACCTTAAATCCCCTCGCAGCTCCTCATCAGTGCCTTTGTTTATCCCATCCACCACCAACGCAGCTGAAGTCAAGTCAGATGCAAAACTCTCAGAGCCGAAGACTCTTTATCTGGTTGTTATTTGAAATGCATACATCTCATGTGTCTACAACAATCTGTGTAAATCTAGGATGCTAGGAAATGTGAGGCAAGAAATCCTGAACACAAACTTTTTTCATGTTATAGTAATAATGACAAAAAGCTGATATGAAGTGTATAATGTGTGAAGACTGAAGTCCAAATATCAAATAAACACTTTCACAAAATGCATAATAAAACAAGCATGCTTTTATTCAAGAACATAACCGAAGGAAAAGAAAATTATCTAATTTACATGTTGCTGTCAACATGTAAAAACCGAATCCTAAATATCAATCGACACAAAGTAGACATGTCTACTGAGGTTGCTGCTTTGATCCCGGGTCCTCCCCACATTCACCATTTTGAGTAGTGAGTTGCTATTATTTTTACTATCTTACATATAAACCTCTACGTGTGGAAGTGTGTGTCTGTCTGTCTGTCCGGCCCGGAATTGCGAGGCTACAGCATGAAGCTAAAAGAAAGCAACTCTGTCACCATAGTGAAACCGCTGAGAAAAGACAGAAAGTTGCTTAGCCACTAATACACAAGCGAGACGAGCACATCGGCAAAACGAAAACCTCCAAGGAGAGAGAAACTTGCTTAGCCTCTGATCAACAACTGATGTGAGCACGTCAGCCAAACAAAACCACTGAGGAAAGAGAACCTCACTTAGCTGCTAATACACAATTGCTGTGATTGATTAATTGAAGTGCCAGAATCCTTTTTACAGCACGGGCTTACAGAGCTAGGTATATAATAAAAACATACATTTAATCTGAATCTGGAACAACCAGTGAGAGTTTTTGCTACTTGTAAAAGATATCGCTGAAGTGATATAATGTATATACTCGAGTTTAAGTCGGTCCTTTAACCTCAAAAATCAATCAAAAAAATCAGACCCCGACTTATATGCCCATTCAAAAATATGACACTTATTTCTTTTTTTTGCATCTTTTTGCCTCCTCCAATCTCACATCAGTTTCTCAGACACATTCAATTTTGTTGCAGCAGCGCACTTACCAATTTCTTTTGCCACTTCAACAACTTTTACTTTAAAACTAGCTTCCTATTTTCTTCTGATCAAACGCTCCATCATAGATAAGGGATGCTCTTACGATAAAGGTGTATGAGGGTGTGAGATACAAAAACACAAAACAGTGCAAACGTTGCTTCAGAATAGTTTGGGTATTACTGTGTGGTCACGTAGGCACAATACATAGAAAAAAGAGGCAATGTGCTCCGTGATTACTCTCTCAAATGGGCATTTATCATATCATAATCTTTTGGACCAATAGCACAAGTTTTCCGCATTCGACTTATATGACTGACATGATAAAATACTGGAAATTAAAATCAAACCCTGACTTATCCGCGGAAGAACTTAACCGTGAGTATATACGGTAAGCAGACACACAAGAGAAAACGGTTGAGGAAGCCCTAGGAAAGTTACAGAAAACTAGTGATATGGAATATGTTGGAAGATGTGTTTGCTGAAGGATGCTACACTTGACTTTTGAGTACTGCTTAGTATATTTATGAAGTGTCGCGGCATGCATGTTTAAAGTTCAAGCATCATGGGTTCAATTACCATGGCCAGATGCTATCTGCTGCAAGGTCTCCCTTTGTTAGTGTACAGAGAAGTGCTCTTTCCAGTTTCTACTTCTTTGCATACCAGCTCAAAGCTTCACATGAGGAGCCCTTTGATTGAATGTCACTGGCTATGCAAACATCCTCCAGGGACCACTCTTCGATCGAATGTATTTGTAGAACGCTACCTCACCCTGCTCTTCGCAGTTTCACTTGTATAAGAGATACTAGTGGTGTTTCCTAAGACAACAGGCCTCAGTGATAGTGCAGTTGGTTAATAAGATACAGTGGAACCTCGGTTCACGAACGTCTCTGAACATGTACAAATCGAGGTTACGACCAAAAAGTTCGCCAAACTTTTGCATCTGTTCACGACCACACACTCGAGTGATGAATAAGCCAGTTTCCCTTCAGGTTCGTACGCGCTGATGATTTCCGCACATGTTCAGTCACTCACTGTACTGTACATTGTTCTCAGTGCATCACACAGAGGGACTCTCTCTCAAAACTGTAACCTCCTCTCAACCCAGCTTCCTCCTGTAGTATAGCAGGTCCACAGCTCCTGTCAAAAAAGGCCAGTTTTAATAGTCACCGCACTTGTGGCTATAGTGAGGGGGCATGGTGGTATGTGGCGGAAGCGGTTCCTGAGGAGTTCGTGATGTGGGCGTTTCTCACCTAAGTGCACAGGTGAGAAGCGGTCTGCATCTGTAATTGCCACGACTACCACGTCCTCTTCATAAATAGAAGCGCGAGTCGGCTAAAGGGAAAAAGAAGAGAACAGGAAAGAACGGGAAGTTGCAGGAGAAGGCAGGAAGCAGGAGGAGAAAGCCGGTGCAGGAGAGCGAGAGAGAGCGAGCAAGCGCAAGAGCGAGCGCAAGAGAAAGAGAGAGAGAGAGAGAGAGAGCGAGCAAGCGCAGGCTCGCATGCAGCTGAGCAGGGAGCCTGGGTGTTTGTCTCAGTGTTATTCAATGTTTTACATTTAGTTTACTATTACAATGTGCATTCTATGGTATAATTAACTATTTTTGTGCTTAAAAATCTTTAAAGAAAATATATTTGCGTACAGTTTGCACGGTCTGGAACAGATTAATTGTATTTACATACAATCCTATGGCCAAAATTACTTCGGGTCACAACCAAATCGGGTTACAACCAGAGTTTTGGAACGAATTACGGTCGTGACACGAGGTTCCACTGTACATCACAAGTACTACATGACTAACACCAGGGGCTAATATTATTAATTCACTGGAGCTCTTTACTGTTGAATATACTACATACAATTCCTCATGAGTAAAACATTTGCGCCGTGAATCAATTCTTGCTTTTCATGGTGTCTGACCTTGGCTTATGTTGATGGTCATTGGAAAAACACAGTTTTAAACAAAACTGTATGCTTTTGAATTGAAACAAGTAATTAGTAAAAATAATGGGAATTTTTGTTATAAATAGAATTTCACCTGTAAAAATGGTAGCTTCAATAAGATTTAAATGTACATAATTTGCTCTGTAATCTTGTACTTCTACAAAGCCTGGGAAGGTTTTGATCAAAAGCAATATACACCTTTAAGTCATTACATACAGCATTAATGCTTACGGGCTGCACGTTTATGAGGCCCAAACAGAAAACAGAAACTTCCTCTATGTTCGGTCTATGGGTGACCTCTTTAGTGAGCTGCACAAGCGTTTAAACTTTGCAAGGCATGCTGACTCTCACCACTTGTGCCGTACCCAGGGCTTTGCAAACTGGAGCATAGTGACACAATGTAGTCTGACCTGCAAGAGAACATCCCAGACCTCCGCCATTTTGTATGTATTTCACATTCAAGGGCCACCCAACCACCACCCCATCTATATATATAATCCACTAAGGGCACATAAGACAGTGAGCGCAAGCAAGACAGAGAGCCCCGCCCGCCAACTCTAAGACCATGGGATACGCTCGACAGAGCTCCGCCTGCCAACTCTAACCCTCCTACCGCGTCATGAGATACCCACGACAGAGCCACGCACGCCAACTGTAACCATCCTCCTGTGTCCAGCGTCGCTCTCGAGGCATGTGCACTGCCAGCTCATGTGCCCACACGCAACAACGCACCAAACACAGCCTTAGTCACTTTCGTCTGTGCAAAAGTCCACATGCACCTCTGAGCCACGTTGACTTTTCACCGCACGCAAGACAGAGAGCCCCGCCCATAGGTTACGCACGAAAGAGCCATGAACGCCCACTCTAACCCTCCTCCCACGTCATGGGGAATGCACGACAAGGCCCCGCCCACCAACTCACACCCTCTGCAGGCTTCCAATATCGCTCTCGAGGCATGCGAGCTATATTAAGCGTCACCAACGAAGGCTCACTACACCTTAATGAACAGGTGCTGAAACTTATCCCTAACGATGAAGTAACTTTCACCAGTGTTGACTCCATTGTCACAGACGATCCTGCAGCTCAACTTGCATTCCCTGAAGAATTTCTTTATAGTCTTACTCCCACTGGCATGCCTCCGTATAAACTCAAAATTAAAATTGGTTCAGTCATCATGCTTCTCAGGAACCTCATGCCAGCAAAAGGTCTCTGTAATGGCTTTAACTTTCTGTTACCAGCATCCACCGCAATGTACTAGAGCGTAAGACTATCACATCTGCTACCTCACAAACTGTCCTTATTCCCCGGATTTCCCTGACCCCATCAGATTCTAATTTGCCTTTTACTTTTACACGCAGACAATTTCCTGTTATATTGGCGTTTGCAATGACTATTAATAAGGCACAAGGACAAACTTTCAAAAAAATATGCCTGTATCTGCCAAAACCTGTTTTCACTCATGGACAATTGTATGTTGCTTTCTCCAGAGTTCCATCTTTTCATTCACCGACAGATGTATCCTCAAACCCTCCCCATTTGGACAACTGTGTCTTTCAGGAAGTGTTCACTCATCAATAACTAATTATATGCGGCGTATACTACGCCGCGGGTTGGCTAGTATGATTATAAAGTGCACTTGACCATCCAAGGAGGACAACCCACCCCCTTTTAATGTATATGCATTTTATGCAGAATCACGAAGAGTATGAAGAAGCTGACAAAATAGGGAGGACTGCGTGTACCCAAGGATACAACTTACTAAGCATGTCTTACTTGAGCTTTGCCAAACTTTCATTCTTCCACTTCGTTTCAGGTAGTGGCTTTTATTTGAATGAAAAACAGCACCGTTTCTTTGGCCAAATCCCTTTGCCATGCTGCACTGTTAGACCCCCTCCATTCACAATTGATAATCAAACACCAGTACACAAAACTGCCATAACTCTGGATATTTGAACCCCATCTGGAATTATTTCTGGAATCTGCCATGAAAGCAACCAAGAATAAGTTTCCAAAAGGACAAGCAGGCTTTTTAGCTGCAGGCTACTCGTTTATCATATGAAGGGCTGAAGCTTTTTGAAATATGACCGCCATAACCAATTAGTTTTATGGCACCATCTGCACACTATGGAAATCGTCGTGGCCTCGGGAGGCACTACATTTAGTCAACAGACCTGCTTGGCTCATAAATCACAAATGTGTAATGTAGCAAAGGACCTGATCGCAGATGGTGTGCCACAGGATTACCGTGGGCCCAAAGGTAATTCAAAAATGTACCGTGATGGACATGGTGGCACGTAGGCCTAAAAGGACCCCCAGTGGAGAATTACAATGAAATAAAACTCATTTAAGTAAACACCCAAAATCTCACGGCAGCAAAAGTGCCTGCCCCAATACGCATTTGGAAAGGAATGGTGGAAGAAATCTCAATTAGAAAAAGACGCTTGTGTATCCACTAACTTCAAAGAACTTAGACAGAACCAGCAAAATATGAATTACTTACACTTCATATTTTAAACAGCTGCCAGAGCTTAGGAGCATTTAGTGATGCTGCTTCAGGGTTCCAGCATCCTCACCTGTTGTTTACAGTGCAGAGTTTGTATGTTCTCCTAAAGCCTATTTTACATAGCATCTTTTATTAGGTGATATCATCCCAAAGTGATTTACCAATGTGAATGCGGGTACAAGAAATGACACACTCGGCCATCACAAAGGGAGCTGGTGGGGGGCTTGAAATATGTGACATCTCTCCTTTCATACTGAATAACATCCAAAACTTGCTGCTATTGAACAACGTGAGCTCTGGCAGGTGTTGTAACTCATTTAGCTCACAGTCACACAAAACTAAGGAATCTCTGTAATTTTATATAGCACCTTTTAATAGTGCATACATTTGAACAATAACGTCAAGTTACGACGATCCCTAAAGTCCTACTATCTACCGCAATTCTTGTTAATTTATCCTATGTATCTATGATTCCGTGTTTAAAAAGCTTTTTAAAGTTTGTGTAAAACCCACCCTTAACTTGCCAACTGTGTCCCATGTTCTTGTTGAAGAAAGTAAAAGCTGGGATCCACTATAGCAATCACCTTCATAATTTTATACATTTCAATCATGTTACCTCTTAATTGCCATTTGGTTAAACTGAAGAGATTAATCTTTCTCATATCTCCCCTGCAGTCCCAGAAACAGCCTCTTCTCTGGACTTTTTCTAGCACTGCTATTTCTTTTTTGTAGCCTTTAGGCCAATACTGCATACAGCACTCCAGATAAAACCTCACAAGGACGGGCAATATAAGTAAAATTGTGGACATATTGGATGGTACTGTTGGTTGCCTTACAGCTCATTGAAAAAGTGTTGTGTGTGTCTCTTGAAAAATGATGGAATGAAAAGCAGTTTTCCCCTGAATTGAATGCCTTTGACATGACATCAAGTAAAGTAAAGCAAGTGTGACAAGATCAATTATTGCTTATTTTACAAATATATTCTATATATGGCCTGGTCACATTTGTTGGTTCCCCCAGAAAAGATCCTACATAATTGGACTTGACTGATTTCACAAACTAGCGGGTTTCTAGAATTCATATCATACATGTTGCCAATGGTGAAATCAGTCATTCAACCAATTATAATGGATAAAAGTTGTCACTCTGCTGTTTGGGATCATCATGTGTCCCACAATAAATGTGGACAAGAGAAAGCAAAGGAGTGAGCGGTCTGAGGAGATCAAAAAGAAAATGACAGACACTCATGTTAAAGGCAAAGGCTAGAAGATCATCATATCCAAACAGCTTGATGTTCATGTGACAACAGTTGCAAATATCATTAAAATAGTTTAAGGCCCATGAGACTGTAGCCATCCCCTCTGGACGTGCCCACAAGAGGAAAATCAGAATAGGCAGAAGGATATTGAGAATGGTAGACAAAAATCCAACGACAACTTCCAAAGAGAAGAAACCTGACACTCCAAGGTCAAAGTCCATCAGCGTCTGATCGGCAATTGGTTACTTTCTGAGTGACAGTGGGCTTAATGAAAGAAGACCCAAAAAGATTCCACGTAAAAAGTTCAGAGTGGAATTTCCTAAAATGCATATTGGCAATTCACAATGTTTCTAGGAGAATGTCCTGCAGACAGATGAGTCAAAACTGAAGCTTTTTGGCAAGTCACATCAGCTCTATGTCCCAAGAAGAAAAAATGAAGCTTTCAAAGAAAAGAACACCAGACCTACTGTGAAACATGGAGGGAGGTTCACTTATGTTTTGGGGCTGCTTTGCTGCATCTGGCACGGGGTTCCATTAATGTGTGCAGGGAACAATGAAATCTCAAGACTGTCAAGACATTCTGGAGCGAAATGTACTGACCAGTGTCAGAAAACTCTTTCTCAGTCACAGGTCATGGATCCTCCACCAGGATAAGGAGCAAAAACACACAGCAAAAAGCACCCAAGAACATTGAAGAACAAAACATTGTACCAACACCGGTTTGATGTTTGGACAGAAGAACGCATGAGGTGGCATATTGCAGACGGAACAAGCTGCGTGTATTAATGCTGGCAGGGGCTAAATTTGTAACTTTTTTTGTCATTCGTACAAAAATACAGTAGAAGCATTACATAAACAGCTACTAACCCTGCACTACTTCATTTCTCTTTTTGGCATCTTGCTGTGCCACTGCTCTACTACAAAGCTGTTATCCTACCCTTGGAAACACACCTTTAATACCAGGAACCTTGGAATCAACAGATACAAAGATTTTCTTGTCAGATTAGACGGCCCAGCGCATACTCTGCTGTAGAATGTCCAACAGTTGGTGGCCGGCCAGCTGGCCGAGGCCTCCAGGACTGAGACTATGTATGACTCTGTCTGATATAACTGACTGTGGAGTCCCCAGAGGTTTATTTTCTCCAAGGGCAGCAGAGTTTTGAGTTTTCCTCTCCCTCAACTGGCCAGTTCAACAATTAATTAATGGACATATAGTCCTGGGCTACTTTAAGGGTAATCAGTTTTAAAAATACTTTATTTTCCTGTTCTCTCTTGACCTGATAACCCTTCAGAAAAAAAAGGAATTGAATCCTAACAGATTGTTAGATGTACAATTAGGCGTATTACATGGTGGCTTTGCATAAGGAGTCCATTTCAGTGGTTTGTTTTTTTAAATTTGATACATTTTGACAAAAGTTCATATTGGATGACATCTTTTGTCTTCTTTGTGTGACAATAGTGGTGTCATGTGACCACGATCATCTCATGGTCGTCAAGGAAGGGACAATGTTTAAACTCAACATTCATAAGCTGCCTTACCCTCAGTGAATATATAATGAACAACGTCTCTCTGTTGCATAGTTTGTGTCTAATCCAAGTAGGCCCTATTGTCTACCTCATGTCACTATTGACTTAATGCCTTTGTTAATTTGGACTGTTGATTTCAAGATTTGACTACTGGTTTTAACTCTTGCTTTCCCACACCCAGTCTCTGTTTCATGGTAATTACCGTCTGCTTGTTTTTATTTTCACAGTAATCCTAAAACACATTTTGTGTTCAAACAAGTTTCATGCTTTTGACAATGTGAGCCATGATAAGAAGTGATTCACTCAGGAAGTTAGGGATGAGGCTGAAATATGTGAGGTTTTAATTGTATATACGTTCATGTGAAAAACATATTGGGCATATCAATATTTGATCTTTATTTAAACAGTTTCTTTATATAAAAATGTTAAAGAGAAAAAAAAACAAAATATAAATTTCACTTTGTAATAATTTAATCAATGAAGAATGAACTTCTGGCAGTCCCCTCCTTGGTTCTAATAGCTGGCTATGCCCCGTCAAGGAGGAGCGTCCCATCATTGTCATACAATCCATGACATCAACGAGGAGAAAGTTCTTTCCACTTTTTCATGTAGAATTCTTTCAGCTGTGCAATGCCTGAGAGGCATCTTGTGTACCTAGCCCATTTCTAACCCCCCCACAGCAACTCAACGGGATTTAGATCCAGGCTTTAACTTCGCTATTCCAAGACCCTCCATTTCTTTCCATTCAGTCAGTCTTTGGTGGAGATATTGGCATGTTTAGGGTCAATGTCATGTTGTAATGTCCACTTTCAGCTGAGCTTCAATTTTTTGAATAATGTTCTCATATAATCCTCAAACACCTTCTGGTACAATGAAGAAATCACAATGGATTCAACAATCAGGAGCTGCCCAGGCCCAGATGCAGCAAAGCAGCCCCAAACAATCACATTTCCACCACCATGCTTTACAGTCAGGTTCTTCTGTGCAACTGCTGTCTTTGGTTTGTTTGTCCAGACCACCTTGTTCCAGAAGTCATGGTCTTTGCCTAGATGTTCATCTTTCTTGTTTCCTCCTGACAGACATCCCAAGTCTATCTATCTAACTTGTGCAGCTCCTTTCTAATGGTAGACTCATACACTTTGTGACATAAGTAGTGGCAAGAACTACCTGTAGGACCTGTGATGAAATTCTTTGCTTCTTAGAGACTATTTTCTGCATCTTCTGCTCTTGGACTGAACTTTTCTTTATTAAATTTCTTCACAAACTCCAAGCCATCTACAACCTTACTTCTGAAGGCCTCAAGAGAGTTTGATCTCGTATGGTGATAACACATACTTCAACAGCAAAGAGCTACCTAAATGAAATGTCTGAGGTTTAAATAAGACAGTATCAGACAAGAGCCCCTCTAGTGATATTCGAATCCCCTTACTTTTTCCACATGTGAAATTTGCATTTATGTTTATTTACATTACACAATGGACTACAAAATGTAAATGTGGCTTGATGTTTGTTATATAATCTTTAGATACAGATACTGTTTGAATACAGATCAAATCTTGATGTCCACATATGTTAAAACAGGAAAAACATTTCATTGGGCGTACTTTTGTTTTTACATGACATGTAAAATGTACATGTACACATAATTATAACCTCACAGATTTAATTTCCATCCCAAACTCACTTTGTCTCCTTTTCAGTGCCTTTCAGTACTGAATGCCATGCTGATGAACAATTATAATACATTTTGTTTTGTTGTACAACTAGGGGGTGCTCGCTTTGCTCGCCAAACCCCCGGCCTGCGCTACACGCCAGCCACTTTGCGCCTCTGCTGCTCGTTTGTGTGGATTTCACTTTCACCAAACAACAAATCTTTTCATTCTCGCGGATACGCCTCTTCATTGGGAACACTACTTTTCCCTGATGGCAACACAAATTAGACGATCTACAAGTCTCCGACTTAAAGTTTAAATCCGAACAATATATTCAATTTCTTTTCACTGTTCTGTTATTTCACCGAGTAATAATTTCCATTTGTCTGCGCTAATGAGATCTTTACTATCATTTTTTTGAGACTTTCAAAATGTAGTACTTTCATTATCTCTAACCTGCTCTGCATGTGTATCACACCAATGTTTTCGAATTCTTTACAATGTTCTACTTTGTTATCTATTCTTTGTCTTTTACTTCTGGCCCCGGGCCTGGTTAAATCTCTTGGCACAAAGTCTCGTCTCGCGGGACTTGAAAGTATCTCTGAAAAAGTTACATTGAATTCTGGATGGAGGCAGTACCCTCTGCTTTACAGGCCAGACAATCGGGACCTCATCTGAAGTAACAGAGAGAACCTTGCGCAGCAGTCTAGGATGCGTCTTAAAACCAGCATGGACTGATAATTGAAAAAATCATAAATACCGGACAAAAGTAGGTGTTCTCCACGACATGGTTGGCGACAACATGGTTCTCTGCTGACAGTGCCATGATGAATAGCAGGGCATCACGGGCTTGCTGACCAACTGTGCCCTCGCGATGAATGAAAGGAATAAGAAGGGAGAAAATCAGGAAGTTAGCTGCACCCTGGTCCTCGCTGGTATGAAAGAATAGCTCCAGAATTGAGGGGTCTTTAGCCAAAATGGAACAAAGCTGATTAAGTAGAATGACAAGTTCAGCTTCCACGGATGGTGTGGCCGTCCCAGAGCAGGAGCTCAGCAGCATCATCAGGGGTCGCAGGATGGGTTTGTGATGTAATAGGGGCTGCCGGGACTGACACACCAACATCTCGTACATCTTCAGCTGTTCGATCTTCATGTCATCGGTGAACTCCCTCCGCAGGCTCCACAAAAACAGCTTCTCCATGATGTTCTCGGTGACTACAAATTCCAAGATGGGGCCCATGGCACCGGATTGCCCGCATTCCTCCTCCATCATGAGGAACAGCATGTGTTCCACATAATTCTGCACAGCACTGGCTTCATCGACTGGAATGGGGCCAAAGCGGAGGCTGCTGCCACCGACTCCAATACCGCCAGTGTTACCGTTGCCACGCAGGGGGTCATGCTTCTCAAGGATCTTCACCACCTGAAGTAACAAAAAACAGAACTTTTAAAGGGAACACTTAACACAAACTGGAAATTCCTAAATATGAACACAGCATCCTCGTTGTAGATAAGGTATCAGCGTGACAACACGTCACTTCAGAATAATTCTAAACAATTCTATCCCCCTAACTTCTCCAAGTCGAGTTTTGAAGGTCCCCAAATGTTTTACAGTCTACCCCACTACCTACAGTGCCTTCAAAAAGTATTCAAACCCCACACTTTTTTCACATTCTGTTATGTTGCGGTCTTAAAAAAAAAAAAAAAAAAAAAAAAAAAGTGGTAAAAGCGTTAGTCCCGAGTGTCACTCGGGTAGCGGTACAAAGATCTCTTGTGTAAGACGTAAGGATTATTTGGGCTGTAAAAGTGCCAACAGCATTAGTGCCGAGCGTTACTTGGGCAACTCTATAAGCATGTCTTATATAAACATTAGGACCAAGTGTCACCAAGGCAATGGTGTAGACGTGTCTTCTAGCGTCATAATGGCATCTAAGAAACGCCCCTCATTAGCAGTGACAACGAGGTGAACCTGTCTTCAGACAGTGAAACTGAAATGGACAGTGAAACAAAAAGTGATTCTGGTGACATGAAAGTGATGCTTTTGTCACTTGCACATGTGCAGTGTGCTGTTGATATTAACAACAACTATTATACTTTCTACACTTCTGACTTTGTACTTTTAGTGTTTTGCACATTTTAAAGTAGAAAGATGGGATTTAAAGGCAAAAAATGCAATGCCTTTTACAAGTTTTTTGAGAAGAAATGTAACACTGAAGCTGCAGTGGGCTGGCGCCCTGCCTGGGGTTTGTTTCCTGCCTTGCGCCCTGTGTTGGCTGGGATTGGCTCCTGCAGGCCCCCGTGACCCTGTAGTTAGGATATAGCGGGTTGGATAATGGATGGATGGATGGATGTAACACTGAGGAGATTATATTTATTTTTTTCCCTAATCAGGCAGCACTCAATACACCAGAATGATGAAGCAAAAACAGAATTTTTGTAATTTTTGCAAATTTAGTCTAGTTTTTCTTTTTAACATATGTGAACATATCAATATTTGATCTTCATTTAAACAGTATCTATGGATAAAGGTGATGTAACAAATATCAGGCCACATTTACACTACTTACAACTATTTTCAAACAAGACCACGATCATCTAACCTCAGATGTGTGAATGCTTTTGGCAGACACACTTCCTGCGCTCTCAGTTCTTATAAATTTATCGGGACGATAATTTTATACGTTCTAGATGACACATCAACAGCAAAGCGAAGAATAAACAGCATTGACAAACATTTGAAAAAGTCTGTTATGTTTAACAGAGAGAAAGAAATGATACTCACTCACAGGCAGTTATACATTGCATTGTCACGATGTGAGTCCAAAAACGGAATCAAAATTCAATGCGATCTCTAAGAAAAGTTAAATCCAAATATTGTTTTTACTAAAGTTTGAAAGTAAAAGTGAAAATAATGCTTATGTAACAATTCCCATGAAAATAATCTCTTTAAATTGTATATCTGGTAAACCAAACCCCTGTTTAAAAACTAAGTGCACCCCTTCATGTATCACTATCTCAAACCCTCAAATTAGAAATAGGTGCAAATGACTAGAATATCATGAGAGAGGATCTTGTCTGACACATTTCTAATTTGCATTCCATTTGATTAGCTGTTTGTTGCTGAAGTGTGTCTTATCACAATGCCGTCACCAAAAGAGCTCTCTGGGGTCTTCAGATGTTAGGTTATGGATGCCACAAAACAAAGTATCATTCATTCCACCATCTCAATGATCATCTACAAATGCAGCAGATTTTAAACAGCTGACAACTTGACCAGCATAGGCTGCCAAGAAAGTTCAGCCCAAGAGCAGAATGCAAGATGTCTCTATTAAACCCAGAATTTAATCATGGGCTGTAGGTGTCAAAGTGCACGAGTCTTCCATTACAAAGAGGCAGTACAAATAAGATCTACAAGAGAGGTGTATCAGGAGGAAATCAGAAAGAATATCAGGCAAGAATAAAGTTTGCCCTTGAACACCAAGGCAAAGACCAGGACTTCTGAAACAATGTAGTCTGGGCAGACAAAGAACTCAAACTGTTCTACAGTAGTCTTATTTAAAATTAGAACTGATCCGACTTTGCCACTGAAAGTAGCCACTAGAAAGCGGCAAAATGGATTTTAAATGGATCTTAAAATTTACCGATGAATGGCAATTAATGCAAACCCAGGCACCAACTTCTTTTGACAGCACTTCAAACAGGCTGCAAACCTGTATGGAGTTGTGAAGAGGACCCGTAGGCTGCCTTATGTCTACAGTCGTGGCCAAAAGTTTTGAGAATGACACAAATATTAATTTTCACAAAGTTTGATGCCTCAGTTTTTATGATGGCAATTTGCATATACTCCAGCATGTTATGAAAAGTGATCAGATGAATTGCAATTAATTGCAGAGTCCCTCTTTGACATGAAAATGAACTTAATCCCAAAAAACCCATTTCCACTACTCTTGTTAAGAAAGCTTCAGGGCGCCGAAGAAAATCCAGGAAGTTCCAGGACCGTCTCCTAAAGTTGATGCGGCTGTGGGATAGGGGCACCACCCGTGCACAGCTTACTCAGGAATGGCAGCAGGAAGGTGTGAGTGCATCTGCACGCACAGTGAGGTGAAGACTTTTGGAGGATAGCCTGGTGTCAACAAGGGCAGCAAAGAAACCACTTCTCTCCAAGAAAAACATCAGGGACAGACTAATATTCTGCAAAAGGTACAGAGATTGGACTGCTGGGGGAAAGTCATTTTCTCTGATGAATCCCCTTTGGAGCATCCGGAAAAAAGATTGTCCAGAGAAGAAAAGGTTAGTGCTACCATCAGTCCTGTGTCATGCCAACAGTAAAGCATCCTAAAACCATTCATGTGTGGGGTTGCTTCTCAGCTAAGGGAGTGGGCTCACTCACAATTTTGCCTAAGAACACAGCCATGAATAAAGAATGATACCAAAACATCCTCCGAGAGCAAATTCTCCCAATCATCCAAGAACAGTTTGGTTTGGTGACCAACATGACGGAGCACTGGGCCATAAGGCAAAAGTGATAACTAAGTGGCTCGTGGAACAAAACTCCCCAGACCTTAATTCCCCTGAGAACTTGTGGTCAATCCTCTAGAGGTAGGTGGACAAACAAAAACACACAAATTCTGACAAACTCCAAGCATTGATTCTGCAAGAATGGGCTGCCATCAGTAAGGATCTGGCCCAGACGTTGATTGAAAGCATGCCAGGGAGAATTGCAGAGGTATTGGAAAAGAAAGAAGGGCCAACACTGCAAATATTGACTCTTTGCATAAACTTCATGCCATTGCCAATAAAAGCCTTTGAAACTTATGAAATGCTTGTAATTCTACTTCAGTTAACTTTGTGAAAACCAATATTTGTGTCATTCTCAAAACCTTTGGCCATGACTGTATAAATGCCTGAAACAGTACGAGGCAATGAGAAAATAAAAGAAGGGTGTATTAATTACTCCTGTAATCGGCTGCTTGCACTGACACTGTTTTAATGCTAAATGGATATGATCTTATTTGAGCAGACAGAGACCCAGTGTAGTGTGGAAAAAAACCATGAGGGGGACTGTTTATCTATGTGAATGAGGAATGGTGTTATAATATGTTATAATATGTGGTGATTTCAACCAGGCGACTTTGGAAGTAACGATGACAAATTTCTATCAGTTTGTGACGGGTTGCACTTGAGGACATAACAAGCTGGACCCGCTGTATTCAGATGTTAAAGATGCCTTTAAGTGTAATGTGCTTGCTCCTTTAGGAAAATGTGACCACAACCTGATTAATCTTATTCCCAGCTACTTCTAATAAGCCTATTATTAGACAGCTACCTGTTACCACTAGAATACTAAAGAATGGGAGCCTGGAGGCTGGATGGGCTATGAAAGACTTCTTCCAAATGATAGACTGGGAAATGATGCTTGAGTCACATGGGGATAATCGTGAAAGACTCTGTCATTGCATCACTGTGTCGACACAGTGGTACCCACAAAGACAGCACGTTGCTTTCCAAACATCAAGTCCTGGATTACTAAGGAGCGCTAAGGGGTCTCCTGAATAAGAAAAAGATAGTGTTCAAATCCGGTGACAAAAGAGGCTCTGAAGGGCGTAAAGCGAGTGATAATGAAAAAGTTGGGTGAAGGAAAGGAGACTTACAAAGCTAAAACAGAAAACAAACTCAATCAGAATAACGTGAAGGATGTCTAGAATGGACTGGGTATAATTACTGGAGTCAAGCAATCCAGGGCTTAGGTGCTAGAAGGGGAAGTGGACAAAGCCAACTCCCTGAACCAATATTTTAATAGCTTTTCCCTCCTACTACCACCATCTTCCAATGACCAGCCTCCCCACATCACCCCTACTACATCAACAACTCCTACCACATCAACTGGAATAGCCAGTGACAAGTCCACCTCTGACCATCATTATGGACTGTCTATAACTGAGGACCAACTAAGGAGACAACTAAGGAACTACAAACAGGCCAGATGGAGTCAGTCCTTCTTAAGGCCTATGCTGACCAACTTTGTGGTGTCCTTTGTCACAGGTTCAAACTATCCCTAAGGCTTCAGAAAGTGCCACTGCTGTGGAAAACATCTTGCATTGCTCCTGTTCCAAAGAAGGCAGGCACTTCTTCACTTAATGACTACAGACCAGTGGCACTTACATCTCACATCATGAAGACCTTTGAAAGACGTCCTCTTGTGGTAGACCACCTGTACCCACTACAGTTTGACTGTTGGGCAAAGACTGCTCTACAAGTCTGGACAAAACTGTCAGCATTAGTACTCATTCCAGACATGAATTTTAGGTGAAGTGGAATCTCTAAATTAGGCTTTCCCTATAATGGACTGGCATCCCATCCAGGTCTGGTGCCAGACCTTTTCCAAAAGGCAAGTTTAGAAAAGAACTGGAAGAATGGCTATTTCAGGATCCTTCCTATGTTAGTTTATTGTATTGTCAGTTGTACTGGATCAATTGCAGTCAAAGGTTCAACGCGGGTCTTCAGTTTTCTACTGCATATATGACATTTATATACATGAAGACAAAGTACCTGAGCCCAGTGGTTTTTGAAAACGATTGTGCATGTTTCTGGGTCCACACCTCGCAGGTTCAGAGCCTGGCTGTTTCGATTCCCATTTGTAAGAAGGGAAGTCATTGTCTCCTGTGAAGGTCCACTAAACCATAGTGGCGAAAAGATTGCAGCAATCGATGTCTGGTTTGGACATCAGAAGACCAGAAGTGCCCATTGCACATATGTAGAAATCTGCAGACAAAAAGATAAAAGGAAGAGATGAAGCAAGCAATGAAAAATGAGTGCCATCTGCCTCCAAGAGAATCACCGAAATTCAACGAGGTTTCTGTAAAAATGAATGGCTGTTTAGGTGCAAATTGACACCATACTGTTAAAAGCCTAGTCACGTATGACCATGTAGATAATGTCCTAGACTATGGTGTCCATTTTAGGACATTAACATTTTTCACTTCTATCATCAAGAGTCATTGTTTATCCATATTGGGCATTATTTGTCATGTGTCACCAGTCACTCACCAGTTACTGTCACAGTCACTCACCACTTGTCATATGTCCCTCGTCCTTATCATTTTTTCACACTTCAGTTCTCACTCATCACTTGTCAAGCATCCCCAACACTTTTCACTCATCACGCATCAATTCTCACTAATTACACATCATTATTCACTTTCGCATCATGTGTCAACTTTGTCAAACTTATGGCAAACTCTTCACTTCTCTCTCATCACGCATCCCTGTTATACATCACTTCTCACTCATCATCCATAACATTTCATTGGTCAACCCCATTTTTTCCATTCATCATTCTTCACTTCTCACTTGTTACACTTACCCATCACTTTTCACTCATTGCACATCATTCTTCTCTCATTATACATCATTCTTCACAAATCACTTCACTTTTCAACGTCACACTTCAAATATTAAGTATAGCTGGTTATGCATTACTCGTCATTCATCCCTATTATGTTTTACTCATCACATTTCACTAATCACTCTTCACTTCTAACTCATCGCAAATCACTCTTCACCATTAACTTGTCACTCATCCCTCTGGAGTTTTCACTAAACACTATTGTGACTTTTCAATCATTACACATCACTTTGTCACACATCACCTTTCACTTTTCATTCATCACTCATCACAGTCAAAGAGACAGTGAAAGGCTCAAACTTACCCTTGTGGTGTTTTATAGCTCTTTTCATAATTTCATAGTTCATATCATTGCAAAGCTTAGCACATAAGGTGTTTTTTCAAAGTGTAAGCACAGACAGGCTAACTGATCCCTTGTCAGTCATACAGTGAAGTCAATGGTGGAGATTTACCCAAATGCATTTTATAAAGTGTATTTCAGAGTTCACATCATTTGGCAGCATTTAATAAGTGCAATACAATTCTTTCCAGATCAGTAAACTGTGAAGACAGACAGGATATTTACATGCCTCTGATGCTAACAAAGGGAATCCGTGGTGAAGTGTTACTCATGTAATTTTATATAGAGCCTTTCACAATACACAACACTCTATACATACACTAAAATCTTTTCTTTATTTCTACATTGTGTGCGAAACAGATTTAGTGACTCAGTGAGGGGGGCACAGTGAACCAGACAAGGGGATTGAACTGGGCAGAGTGAAGTCCATAACCTTATCCATTTTGCCTAATTTCAATGCAACTCCACCTCTCCAATTCCAAATGCCAACTCCTAAATCATTAGGTTGTCAGATTTTTTAAGTCTAAACCCTACCCCCGACCCTCCTGCCCCCTATGGGGGCTGAGATTTTTCTCTTTCCATTGTTCTGCTGGAACACAATTCCAATCTCATCAAAGCCACATCACACTAAAACTAATCTAGAGGTTTATTTTTGAAAAGGCCTCACCTCATGTGGACCATCGCTGCCCTTCTGCTGCCAATGCCTCTCTTCCATATTCCATGATCTTCAGAAGAAATAATCTCCTTGGGGAAAGACCTGGAGCAAAAACAACAAGAGAGGTTTCAGCCCAATAAATAAGAATCAAACCGTTGAAGGGAGTGCCAGGCAAGTGCCTGTGATTATCAGTCATGTGATCTGAGAACCTAGTGACTCAGCCCGACCAGCATCGGGACCAAGAGTAGAATTAAATATGAACACAATGCCAGGCTATCACACAGCACAGCCTCATGCACTGAGCCTTTTCAGAATCAACTTCTGTCAAATTATGGACTGGGAATTGAATGCAAACTGAACATGCAGTGAACTCTGAAAATATTGAGACCCCTTCTCTTTCTGCAGACTTTACCTGTTGTAAAGTAGATTTAATTTTCAATGGATAAAATTTGCCATTTTTGCCTAGTCTACTCTCAATATCCCATCATGACAAAGTGAAAACAGGTTTTCAGCAAAGTTTGCAAATTTATTAGAAATCTAAAACTGAAATCCCTCATTCATATAAGTATTCACACCCTTTGCTCCTTGAGATGTGTTTAGAACTTGACTGGAGTCCACCTGTGGCAAACTGATTGGACATCATTTACAAAGGGACACATGTATCAGTGTATAGAAGGTCCCACACAGCACTGCATGTCAGTAGCCATGAAGTCTAAGGAACTCTCTGTAAACCTCCATGATCAAATTGTAGTGAAGCACAGATCAGGGCAGGAAATAAAACTATTCGTAAAGCTTTGAGTGCTCCCCACAGCACAGTGGCCTCAATAATCATGAAAAGGAAGAAATCTGGAACCACCAGGACCCCTCCAATAGTTTTGCTAGCAGAACTTAGTAACCAGGCAAGAACAGCCTTGGTCAAAGATGTGACCAAAACTTCAACGGTCCCTCTAATAGAGCTTCAGAAGTCATCTGCTGAGAGGGAAAAACCTGTCGAAATGGACAATCATCTCAGTAGCACTCCTGCAATCAGGCACTTACGGCAAAGTGGTTAGAGAGAAGCCCCCTTATGACAAACCCCTTGGACTCCGAGAGCATGAAGAGAAAAAAATATTGTCTGGTCAGATGAGACAAAAAACAAACTCGTTCAGCAGAACTGCAAGCACTATGTTTGGCAAAGACCAGGCTCTGCTCATCACCTGCCTAATAACATCCCTACGATGAAGCATGGTGGTGGCAGCATCACGCCATGAGGGCACAGAGACAGGGAGACTGGTCAGAATTGAGGGAAGGATGAATGCAGTCAAATACAGAGAAGTGCTTGAAGAAAAGCTGCTCTAAGAGTGCACACCTCCTCAGACTGGGGTGATGGTTCACCTTTCAGCACAACAATGACCTGAAGCATACAGCCACGATAATGCTGGAGTGGCATTAGGACAGGTCTCGAGTGAAGGTGACAGATTGCAAATGCTTCCCATCCAATCTATCAGAGTTTAAGAGGATTTGCAAGGATGAATGGGATAAATTGACCAAAATGCAGAAAATGCAGGTGTATAAAGCTTGTAGATACTTACCTAAGAAGACGCAAAGCTGGAATTGCTGTCAAAGGGACAAAGTACTGAATTAAGGGTCTGAATACTTCTATGAATGGGAGATTTCAATTTCTAATATTTAATCCATTTTCTTCAAACCTGCCTGAAAACATGTTTCACTTTGTCATTACAAGTTACTGAGTGTAAATTGATGGGAAAGAATGGCAAATGTATCCATTTAAAATTAAACCAACAGCACAATAAAGGGTGCAGAAAGTAGAAGGGTTCAAATAACTTTCTGAATCCACTGTAATGCCCATCCCAACGGAAAATTCTACAAGAAAGTTGAAAGGAAGCTCTTGGACTAGAACCTGCAGGAATCAATGCACAGAGTATGACTGAAAATGACTTGGAGGAAAGGAGAATGGTGGACAAGGAGAACGTACAATTAGGGAAAACACGCAGCACAGTCAAAGCATTGGTGAGAAACAGGCCAAGATGGTGCTACTCCTTAAAGCCCCCCTACTCCACCCAGGAGAAAAAGGAAAAAGATGAGAAAGACACTGTCAGGATAGACTGCACTGGATTAAGTGGGATAAGAAGAGGACTCAATGGACCCACTTGTCTATTACTGTGACACCAGGCACAATCATTCACAGTCAAAACACAAAAACAATTTTTTTTTTTTTTTTAAATCTCCAGTCCCCGGATTCAGACCATTTTAGGCAACTGCTCTAATTCTAGCCAAACTAGTCCAATCACATTATGTGTGGTGGATGAGCTGCAGAATTCCCAAGATTAAGAGATGACCATATGATTCCCACTTGTGTCTGTAATGGATTAATACCTGCGGTACTGGACTAGGGGGTCACAAACACTCTGCGATTCAATCCAACCAGCAGGAGGCCCACAACTCGGTTAATAAAACCTCAACCACCCACAGGATGAGTAAAAAGGACCGCAGCGCAAGTTAAATCCCTTCTGGGGCTCTGTGGATTTGCTTAATCCAGTGGTTTAGAGGAAACAAGAGGGATTATCGTCCTATTTTTCAGCTTTAGTTCATGGATTGCTTTTATAGCTAGAGAAGCTGTTTATCTGGAACGCTGGCCTCTTTTAGGCTTCATAGTGAGGAGTGCAAGAAGCAGAGGTGGGAGACATGAATCGGACTCGAGTCTTAATTTTAGTGACTTCAGACTTGCTTAATATTATACAAGTTAGAAAATGATCGCATGGCATAACATTCAGGTGCATTTCATCAACTAGGTTAACTGATGGAGCATTTCACATTTTTAATTTACAGTAATTCATTCCAAGAGTCAGTTATTACATGTGTTTATTAAATATTTTTATAACAATGAGTCATATTCAAGAATAATAGCAATAACAGAACTAATTACATGTATTAGAGGACTACATTAAAGATGTGCTTTTTAACAGCAATTTACAATGGAGTTAAAAACTGAGCACAAAGAGAGCTTGTGGTGCCTCAAATAGATGGCAGAGTTAAATTTAAGTTATGTGAAAATGGTATCAATCGTCAGTGGTGGCAGAGTCTGTGACTAACTGTTGTTCAATTTTCTTAAACATAACATTTTTAAAAAATACAGTACACCCAATAATTAGAAAATGGAAAATAACTATTAATACAAAATGACCAATACGAGCACAAAATCAGTATTGATATTATCCTATGTAGTGAGAAATCAAGCAAAATGACACCTTTTATTGGCTAACGAGAAAGATTACAATATGCAAGTTTTCGAGGAACTCAGGCCCTTCAGGCAAGATGAAGGTTCCTGAGTTGCCTTGAAAACTTGCATATTGTAATATTTTTAGTTAGCCAATAAAAGGTGTCATTTTGCGTGACTTCTTACTACATCTATAATGGCTAACACGCTACAACACCCTACTACTACAATATTACTAGTACAGCAATATTACCCAGTGAAAGAAGAAAAGCAGCTGAAACAAGCTGCACATCTACAGTAGCTATTAATATTAGTTAAAACACAGTAATTCATTAAAATTATATAATTAACTAAGAATTTGAAAAAGAATGAATTTATTGTATAACAGGAATACAAAAGGTGGCAACTATCTTAAAGATTTTATTTCCAGTCTGAAGATAAGCCGGTCTTCAGGTATGGATAAACCACATCCTCAGTTGTTATACATTATATGACTAAGTAAATTTATTAGTTTACTTATTAACTTCTTATTTTTCTACCTATTTATGTTTTTATTGATTTAAAGAGATCCTTTAAAAAGTCAAAATTTCCCCCTGGGGACAAATAAAGCTATATCTGTCTGTTTATCTAGGTAATCAGTAGCTCAAACTGTAACTCTGCACTGTCCTTGCTATTAGTGACCAGTGTAGTCCTTGTTGCATGCCCAGTGGCTCCGATCTTCTGCTCACAGAGCTACATTTTTAAACTGCTCCTATGTGTATATCACTTAGGGCTGCTGCACCTTTCCTGTGCAATTAATTAGTTCAAATTAATGCAAGTTGATAACGTGGGTTCGTTACAATAATAATCTGCACATCATATTATTTCAGTCAATTCGGTTTTATACACTGCCTTCCATAATGTTTGGGACAAAGACGCATTTGTTTTCTTGATGTACAACTCTGCTCCACAGATTAAAATTACAAATCAAACAATTCAGACATGATTAAAGTGCACATTGAAGACTTTCATTTAAGGGTATTTGCAGACATTTCAGTCACACCATGTAGAAATGCTAACACTTTTTCTACTTCATTCCCCTATGTCAGGGCACCATAATGATTGGCATAATTGCTGTCACAAGTGTTTGTGATTCCTCAGGTGTGTTTCATGGCTTCGTAAGACACCTCGGCTTGCTTCTACCCTTTTGAGTCTATAGTTGCCATTGTTCAACAATAGGACAAGAGCTGTGTCAATGAAAGTCAAAGAAGCCAATATGAGGCTGAAAAAAAATAATAAAACCATTGGAGACATCGGTAAAATGTATCACCTAAATCAACTGTCAGGATTATCATTTAGAAGAAAGAATGCACTGGTGAGCTCAGTAATTGCAAAGGGACTGGTAGGCCAAGGAAGACCTCCACTGCTGATGACATTTATTACTTGGGGTACAACTAGGGGCACTACTGTATGAGGCACTGCAGCACCCTCTGCCCTTCAGTTACAGTTAATTCATAAGAGACTCACCCAGGAATGCAACACAAGGCACCGTCAGAGGGACTTTTGCCCTGTTTTTGCCCATTCCTAGCATAAGTCTAAAAAGCCAAAAATACTAAAATTATCGGTTTAATTAGAAGGAATAAAAGACGGGAAGCATTTAAGAGGAGGATGGGTTTTAGAGCTCCTGTTCTTTAATACACCATTTATTTTGTATAATTATCAGGAGAGTGACTTTCAAGTCCAGTCAGGAAATTTAATTTCAAATTCTACAAGAGGCCCACATCCAACGTTTATCAGAGTGGAATCCGCTTCTACTAAATTGTTAAGGGGTTTTGGTAAATCAAAATGGGCCACAAGAGATTTTACAAGATGATGGAAAATGGCAGGTGCCAACTGGGATGTGCACAAAAAGGTGGCAGCAGTGGCACAATCCTGTGCTCCTTTCCCATCATTGGCCCAAGTGTCCTTTTCTCCCATTAGGTGTCAACTGATGTAATGTCACTGCTTTGATAATAGAAGTCAACAACCAGGGGACATGATGAAAGTGGAGATTCTGTCAATAAGTGCAGCTTCAGGGAATTTAAAGAACTGTTTGATCATATCTTGATAGCTCATTTTGTCATTACCTGCGTTTTCTGTAATTCTGGCATGTCACAGTCTACACACAATTATTTTATTGTTGTTTATTTAGAACAAAGATGTGGGCAAAACATTTTTTTTTGCAAGCAGTGAGACAGCAGGCATTTCATATCCTGTATAGCTGTCCACTATAATAAGTTACATGATATGGCTTAATTTAGGAGTTTTTTTTTTTTTTCTTATTAGTTTCTTTGATTCGTGAGATGCAAAAACTATAAAACATACCATGAGGATGACAAGATTATAAATGTACTTGTTCAGATCAGGGAGTATAGTATATATGTAGATGAGGCCTGGTGTGACTAATTATGCTTTCTCTTTCCATTATTATTAGCCACACACAGAGTGAGTCAGCCATTTGCTAACCCGCTTACACCTGACAAGGGTTGTGGGGGTCTGCTGGAGCCTATCATAGAGTGCAAAGCAGGGAACAAAACCTGGACAGGGCACCAGTCTATTGCAGGGCACACACACACTCTAATGCCAATTTGGGATCACCAGTTTACCTAACCTGCACATCTTTGGACTGTGGGAGGAAACCAAAGCACCCAGAGGCAGACACAGGGAGAACATGCAAATTCCAAGCAGGGAGGCCCCAGGAAACAAACCCTGGTCTCCTTATTGCAAGGCAGCAGAAATACTGCTGTGCCACTGTGCTACCCCATATATATTTACATTTACTTATTTGGAAGATGCCTTTATCCAAGGCGACTTACAATATTTATGATTTGGTTTTTTGGTTTTACAGTGGGAACATGGGCATGTGAAATGACCTGCTCAGGGTCACACAAAGTCAGTAGCGGGATTTGAACCCATAGCTGCAGGGTTTGAAGTCCAAAGCCTTAACCAGTACACCACACTGCTACTCATATAGTAACACAGTGGCACAGATATATAATATTTTGAAATAATTAACTTCTGAAATTCTGTGAAGTACCATGCCACCGTGGCAACTGAAAATGGTGTTCATTCTGTGCAATCAGGTAATGAAAGGGTTTCCTAACATCATGTTCATTCTGCCTTTAAGTTAAAAATCATGTAGCAGAAAACAAAAGTGTTTATGCGTGACATTTAATATATAGTAGTGTGCTATGATCTGCACGATTGCTGGTATTTAATTTAATATGACGGGAATCCACTTATTTGCACCTTCATCATGTTAAGTTGTGCTATATTAGGAAAATGAAGTATACAAGCTATAAAGGTAGAGTAATGTGTTTTCTGATAATCTAGCACAATTAGTAGTCATGGAAGAGTTTCGGAGAAGAGAGAGCAGATGTGTTGTGGGATCTAACTCAGAAGATCTATGAACAGGAAAGAATACCAGAGGAGTGGAGGAACAGTGGAGTTGTACCGCGTAAGGAGAAGGGTGATATTCAGGATTGTGGAAACTATAGAGGGATAAAGCTCATGTCACACATAATGAAAAGTTGGGAGTTATAGAGAGAAGGTTTAGGGAAGAGACCACCATTGGGGAGGAGCAGTGTCATTTTATGCCAGAGAGTGGAACAACTGATACAGTCTTTGCAATGAGACAGCATCAAGAAAAACTGAAAGATCTGCATATGGGGTTTATTGATATGAAGAAGGCTTACAATGGAGTGCCGAATCAAGAGGTCTGAAGGTATATGAGAGCGAAAAAAAAAAAAAAATCAGAGAAGTATGTGAGAATTGTTCAGGATATTTATGAGGGAGGGAGGACTCAGTGCTGGGGGTAACAGACAAGATCCCAGTTACAGAAGGTCTGCACCAGGGATATTCTTGAAGTCATTCTCTTTGATCTGGTTAAGGATGTGTTAAGTGATGGCATAAAAGACCACGCCCCTGGGCACAAGCATTTTACTGATGACACTGTGTTGTGTAGCATCAGAAAAGAGGTGGAAGTGGAGAGGAATTTGGAAGAATGGAAAAGGGCTTTGGAAGGTAGAGGATTGAAGATAAATAGTAAGAAAAAGAATATATGAGGATTAATGATGATGAGGATTCAGAAGTTGGCCTGCCATTGAAAACAGTGGACAAATTTAAATATCTAGGATGAGTGATAGCCCAAGATGGAAAACTACATGAACAGGTAACCCATAGACCACAGTGTGAATGGAACAATTGGAAGGAGAAGAGTTAAGGTGAAGATGATTAAAAGGCAAGGTTTTTAATACCAGTAATGATGTTTAGAGTTGAAACACAGGCAGTAAAGGGAGTGCAGAAGAAGAAGTTAGATGTGGCAGAAATAGAAAGGTTGAGATGGATGTGGAGTTAAAGAACAGAATAAGAAATGAGACAATCAGAGGTACAAGAAAAGTGGAAGAGATATCTAGGAAAGTACGGGAAAGGAGGCTGAAGTGGTATGCACATGTGATGAGGAGAGAGAATAAATACATGGGCAAAAGAGTGAGGGAATGGAAGTAGAGAGGAAGAGAAAGTGAGCTAGGCCAAAGTGGAGGTGGATAGATAAAATAATAAAGAGATGGTTAGCAACAATACTCAAGTAGGCTGTGACATTTAAAACGATGCTCGGTTGGTACTAAAGGGTCCAAAGTGTGCCAAAAAAATATCTAAAACACCATTACACCACCACCACCAGCAGCCTAAACTGCTGATACAAGGAAGGATGGATCTATGCTTTCATGTTGTTGACAGCAAATTCTGACACTGCTGTTTGAATATCACAGCAGAAATCCGAGACTCATCAGACCAGGCAATGTTTTTCCAATCTTCTATTGTCCAGTTTTGGTGAGCTGTGCAAATTGTAGCTGAGGTTGCCTGTTCTTAGCTAACAGGAGAGGCACCCAGTGTAGTCTCCTGTTGCTGTAACCAATGTGCTTCAAAGTTCGACAAGTTGTGTGTTCAGCGATGCTCTTCTGCATACCTCATTTGAAATGAGTGCTTATTTGAGTTACTGTTGCCTATCAGCTTGAACCAGTCTGGCCATTTTACTTTGACTTCTGGCATCAACAAGGCATTTTCGCCCAGCAGAGAACTGCCGCTCACTGGATATTTTCCCTTTTTCGGACCATTCTCTGTAAACCCTGGGGATGGTTGTGCGTGAAAATACCAGTAGATCAGCAGTTTCTGAAATACTCAGACCAGCCCACCTGGCACCAACAGCCATGACATGTTCAAAGTCACTGAAAATCACCTTTCTTCTCCATTTTGATGCTGGCTTTGAACTTCAGTAGGTCGTCTTCACAATCTCTGGATGCCTACAATAACTGCATTGAATTGCTGCCCTGTGATCAGCGCATTAGATATTTGCATTAATAAGCAGTTGAACAGGTATACCTAATAAAGCAGCCAGTGAGTGTATATTGGGGGGAATAAACCTACGTGTATTTCCATCTCTACAGCATTTACCTACTGTCTAAGTCATGGATGAAACACTTCTGCAATATCCTTCAACTAAACTGTTCAAAGACTGAGGTTAGGTTAAAATGTACTCCTTCATCTAAACAAAGAAATTGATCATTTTAGTTTATCTGTTGATCGTATTCTGAAATCATCTACCAATAAACACCTGAAACCCTGGAGTTATTTTTGGTAGTCAGCTCACATTTAAGACTTATATTAAAAACATAATTTCCTTTTTTTTTCCCCATCTTCGTAATATTGTAAGAATCCAACCATATCTGTCACTAATGGCCGCTGAAAGGCTTACTCGTTCCATCATCACCTCTCCTTTAGATTATTGTAATGTGCTTCTATTTAGGTGCACCAGCAAATTCTCTTAAGATGCTTCAGTATGTCCAAAACTGTGCTGCTTTAATTCTTACTCATACACCATTGAACCATCATATCACCCCTGTAGTCTCTCCCATTTACACTGGCTCCCTGTTCACGAACGCATTATTCTAATATACAAAGCACTCCATGGCACAACTCCTCATAACATCTGTGAGCTTGTCAAACCCTACATACACTCGCACTCCCGTCATCCTACTGGCTTTTTCACCCTGAAACCGGCCCCAATGAAAACTTGGATCCCTGGAGGGAGCCGGGTTTTTTTGTTGTTCTCCCCAGCTATGGATTGTTCTGCCTGCAGCCACAAGAAACAAACCAACGCTTGACTAAAGACACATTTATCTTATATACCTTTAAAGGATTTATTCTTGCCCTCATTTCATTTAGAACATTAGAACATTCTAGACGAGAACAGGCCATTCAGCCCAACAAAGCTCGCCAGTCCTATTCACTTATTTCTTCCAAAATAACATCAAGTCGAGTTTTGAAAGTCCCTAAGGTTTTACTGTCTACCACACTACTTGGTAGCTTATTCCAAGTGTCTATTGTTCTTTGTGTGAAGAAAACTTTCCTAATGTTTGTGCGAAATTCACCCTTAACAAGTTTCTAACTGTGTCCCCGTGTTTTTAATGAACTCATTTTAAAATAACAGTCTCGATCTACTGTACTAATTCCCTTCATTATTTTAAACACTTCAATCATGTTACCTCTTAACCTTCTTTTGCTTAAACTGTAAAGGCTTAGCTCTTTTTATCTTTCCTCATAACTCATCCCCTATAGCCCTGAATCAGCCTAGTCGCTCTTCTCCGGACCTTTTCTAGTGTTATGTCCTTTTTGTAGCCTGAAGACCAAAACTGCACCCAGGGCTCTAGATGAGGCCTCACCAGTGTGTTATAAAGCTTGAGCAGAACTTCCTGTTACTTGTATTTCACACATCAAAGCGCTATATGACCTGAAATTCTGTTTGCCTTCTTAATTGCTTCTGAACACTGGAAGTCGATAGCTTAGAGTCCACTATGACTCCTAAATCCTTCTCATAAGGTGGGCTCTCAATTTCTGACCGCCCATTGTGTATTCAGACCTGACATTTTTATTTCCTATGTGTAATTCTTTACATTTACTGACATTAAATTTCATCTGCTACAAACCTTCTCAAGCCTGTTTGCTATCTAAATCCTTCTGTAATGATATAACGAATTCCAAATTATCTGCTAATCCACCTGTCTTGGTATCATCTGCAAACTTAACCAGCTTGTTACTTATATTGCTATCTAAATCATTTACAGTATATACATTAAAAACAGCAGCAGCCCCAATACTGCCCCCTGCTGGCCACCACTCTTAACATCGGCCAGTTCTGGTGAGGTTCCTTACACCGTCACCCTCTGCTTCCTGTGTCTAAGCCAATTCTGCACAAATCAAAAAAACATCACCCTGAACTCCCACTTCTTTTAGTTTGATGACCAACCTCTCATGTGGCACCTTATCAAATGCTATTGGTATTTTATTTACACTATTTTATGTTAAAAGTTTCATTCCGTTTTAATATCTGGCTTGTTTATATGCGTTGCATGTTGTTTTTCATTTTGTCATTTGCTGCTTAAATTTACACTCTTTTTATTCTACTTTTTCATTTTCATTTAAGAAAAGTGCATTATGAATTAAAGTGCATTATTATAACCATAATATTTCTCCATATGGAGCACTGGCAGTTTGAAATGATATTTCAAAAGAAGCAAAAATGGCTGCCACACATAGATTTCAACATTATTCCTGAAGTCTGGCCCTTTATGTTGTGTATCATATCTCCCTTTTCTTTGTCAAGCGCCTCTTCATGTTTAGGATGTTCTATTAAAGGTACAAGATAATGTATCTTTGTAATATGGCATCTTTTTACAAAGATGGCACAGAGGCACAGTGATTAGTGCTACTGGAGTCCTGGATTGAGTAACAAAGGATGCAAGCAAATTGAAGTCTGAGAGATGTTGGTTCACAATGCTGGTGCCAATTAGGACATGGACATCCATGCAGGGTGACATGGTGGGTGGTACAGTGGTTAGTGCTGTTGCTACCTCAATTGCTACATAATAAGATCTCATATGATGTATGCCAGAAAAAATTATTTGTTGAGTCATGCTGCCTTACCAACTTGAGTTCGAAATTGAAATCACACCCACTGTGTTTGTGGCATTTGAAGTTTTATCTATCAAAGTTTTGAATGCTCCAGTTGTTCTCCCACATTCCAAAAACACGTACAATAAATTACCTAGAAACTTCACATTAGCACTGGGTGGCAAGGTAGCACAGTGGCTAAGACTACAGCCTCACAGGTGCCATACCCAGAGTTTAAAATCTGCCCATAGCTATTTTCTGTGTTAAGTTTGCATATTCTTGGCTATTGTGTGTCGATTACTGCGGTTATCCTCCCAAATAGGTAAAGACATGAAGGTCGGATTAACTGGCTATCCTAAACTGGCCCCATTTGGAGTGTGAGAAGGCACCATCTGGGCTTGTGCCTGTTGCTTCCAGCTCAACCTTGAATTACATTAAGTGGATTTGAGAAGGTTATGCTATATCAAAAAATCATTTATTTGTTGCAAGGATGCACCATTTGCACCATCACTGCCTCACCACAGGCTTCAGAAAGGCACTACATAAAACAACTTAGTGTCACACACTCACAACCGCTTGTGCGGCCCTAGCTGACACAACATGGCAGTGCCAAGCCACAGCGGGTATTTAAATCCTGTCCCCTCTGCCCTCCCCAAGCAGCAAACCAAACGAGCCACTCTCAAATAATGGAGTTCAAGAATCAATTACCTTGTGAGAGCCTTCCTAACGGTGTCCTCAGTTATCCTGATGTGTTTCCAACAAGGCTCGCCACTGCTCTTTAAAAACATTAAACCAAATAAATGAATAAATCAAAAGCAGCACACAGAAGAGGAGCAATTAAGAGCAGCTTGTTTAGGTTACTTGTTCTTGTGGAAAGTCTAGTGAGACCACGTGAGGCCTCGGCGGGGAGCTCGGCTGAGCCAGCGATGGCAAGCTGGAGCTCGTGCTGGCTAATTAGCACTTGTTTTTACAGCACTAACAGCTGGGAAGTGGCCCATCATGCCAATATGCTGTCACTGACTTCTACAGCCTTATCCTGGCATGCCAGGGTGCCTTACTCAAGTTGATCTCAAAGGTAAAGGACAGAACGACACACAAGGAGGTGAAAGGCATGTAAGAAAGAATGGACATGTTAAGGGCATATTAATAGATGATAATTCATTCATTCATTTTCTGACCTACTCACAGTGCTTTACGTAGTCAGTTAACCACCACCAAAATGCAGCATCCACCTGGATGACATGACGGTACCCGTTTATGCACCAGTATGATCACAATTTTTGCTATGAGGTAGGTGGTGAAGAGAAGAGAGAGACAGTCAGTCAATAAGGAACAGTGGAGGACTAGGGGCCATAATGGACGAGGCCAAGGAGGGCAAATTATGCAGGACAATCGGGTATACCTTAGTCTTTTTGAAAGATGCCCGGGGATCTTTTATAAACACAGAAGTATAGTGATATTTTTTTTTTCTTTTCAGAACAGTGTCCACATCATTTCATGGACATTGGGATCCAAACACAGACCACAGGGTAAGTGCCCCCTACTGGCCTTCCCAACACCTCTTCAAGCAGCAACCCAAGCTTTTCGTAGATGGTCTCCCATCTAAGTGCAGGACACGCCCAAACAGGGTTAATGTCATGTGAATTACAGGACAGACAGACAGACAGACAGACAGATAGATAGGATGTGAAAAGCACTATATAACAGATAGATAGATGTGAAAGGCACTATAAAGTTAGGTCCATAAATATTTGGACAGAGACAACTTTTTCTATTTTTGGTTCTGTACATTACCACAATGAATTTTAAATGAAACAACTAAGATGCAGTTGAAGTGCAGACTTTCAGCTTTAATTCAGTGGGTTGAACAAAACGATTGCATAAAAATGTGAGACAACTAACGCATTTTTTAACACAATCCCTTCATTTCAGGGGCTCAAAAGTAATTGGACAATCAACTCAAAGGCTATTTCATGGAAAGGTGTGGGCAAGTCCGTTGTTATGTCATTATCAATTAAGCAGATAAAAGGCCTGGCGTTGACTTGAGGTGTGGTGCTTGCATGTGGAAGATTTTGCAGTGAACAGACAACATGCGGTGAAAGGAGCTCTCCATGCAGATGAAAGAAGCCATCCTTAAGCTGCGAAAACAGAAAAAACCCATCTGAGAAATTGCTACAATATTACGAGTGGCAAAATCTACAGTTTGAGAAAGAAAGCAAGCACTGGTGAACTCAGCAACGCAAAAAGACCTGGACGTCCACGGAAGACAACAGTGGTGGATGATCGCAGAATCATTTCCATGGTGAAGAGAAACCCCTTCACAACAGCCAACCAAGTGAACAACACTCTCCAAGGGGTAGGCGTATCGATATCCAAGTCTACCATAAAGAGAAGACTGAATGAAAGTAAATACAGAGGGTGCACTGCAAGGTGCAAGCCACTCATAAGCCTCAAGAATAGAAAAGCTAGATTGGACTTTGCTAAAGAACATCTAAAAAAGCCAGCACAGTTCTGGAAAAACATTCTTTGGACAGATGAAACCAAGATCAACCTCTACCTGAATGATGGCAAGAAAAAAGTATGGAGAAGGCGTGGAACAGCTCATTATCCAAAGCATAGCACATCATCTGTAAAACACGATGGAGGCCGTGTGATGGCTTGGGCGTGCATGGCTGCCAGTGGCACTGGGACACTAGTGTTTATTGATGATGTGACACAGGACAGAAGCAGCAGAATGAATTCTGAGGTGTTCAGAGACATACTGTCTGCTCAAATCCAGCTAAATGCAGTCAAATTGATTGGGCGGCGTTTCATGATACAGATGAACAGTGACCCAAAACATACAGCCAAAGCAACCCTGGAATTTATTAAAGCAAAGAAGTGGAAAATTCTTGAATGGCCAAGTCAGTCACCTGATCTTAACCCAATTGAGCATGCATTATACTTATTGAAGACTAAACTTCGGACAGACACAAACAAACAGCAACTGAAAGCCACTGCAGTAAAGGCCTGGCAGAGCATTAAAAAGGAGGGAACCCAGCATCTGGTGATGTCCATGAGTTCAAGACTTCAGGCTGTCATTGCCAGCAAAGGGTTTTAAACCAAGTATTAGAAATGAACATTTTATTTCCAGTTATTTAATTTGTCCAATTACGTTTGAGCCCCTGAAATGAAGGGATTGTGTTAAAAAATGCTTTAGTTGCCTCACATTTTTATGCAATCTTTCTGTTCAACCCACTGAATTAAAGCTGAAAGTCTGCACTTCAACTGCATCTGAGTTGTTTCATTTAAAATTCATTTTGGTAATGTACAGAACCAAAATTAGAAAAAAGTTGTCTCTGTCCAAATATTTATGGACCTAACTGTATATTAGATAGATAGATAGATAGATAAATCCCTGGGGAATTCTTTTCTTTAAATATTATTGTTTCTGTTTATATAATTATTTTTAATATTTATATAATTGTGTATTTTTTCAGTATTTATTATTTAGTTCATATGTATCAGAGTATGCTCTGCATTATGCTTTGAGGGCGATTCCCGAAAAGGCAGAGCCACCTGTCACTCTCCATTGAGGGGCTGCTCCCAGTTCTAGAAAGGCTGATGGGAAACGCAGTGCATTTTATGCATTTGGTGAGGGTGAGTTTTGTGCAAGACAGGACGAGGCAAAAGTGGCTTGGCTCTTTAAAATAAATGCAAGGCTTTTATTAAAAATACAATACAGTGTAATTAGTTCAGATGTATTGTTGTGTATACAAAGTACAATGAAACTCCTGTGTACTCTTTTCACTACACTCTCACTTGTGCACCTATGTAAAAAAAAAACTACACAGATTTTAAGAGTTTGGCCTGCGTTGTCACAACTCCATGGCTGTTGCAAGCACACAAACGAGCAAGAAACGTATCTTTACCTCCAGAAAATAGGACCAAGAATCTGTGATATAATTATCATTTCTAGTTCCATTCCATTATCACAAGGATGCCTCAAAAACACGGAAGGCCTTTTCCACTTCAAAGTGGACGTACAGTATTTGGTAAGTTTTAAGGCTTTTTCTATCATGTATAGACGAGGGGTTCCACAGAGCCCCACTGTAATCTATAAGAATAGACAAAGCGTTTATAAAACTTAAGAAAACACTTCATGTTAGAATATAATTTTTGTGTGTCAAATTAATACACAGCATACCACGATCATGGAGAAGTAGCTTCGACTTGAAAAATACCAAAGTTACCCTTTAAGTTGTAACAGGTATATTAAACATTATTCCTAACCTTAAAAGTGTAAAATGCAAGCAAGGAAAACAAAAGGTTATTTACAGTAGATATGAATGAAGAACCCTGTGGCGTGAAAGCTATTATACATAAAGTATATAAACATTTACTCAATATTAACCTTACACTAAACAAACCTGACAGCTGCATTATTTGCTGATTATAATGATTGTACTATTTCACAATACTTTACCATCAGAGTGCCTCATTCATCCGTTATCCATAATGGTCAATTGCTGTAATAAATTTTGCTTTCCACTTCTGTTATTTCCTAGCATTTGTTATAACTGAAGTCCCATTTCATGAAAATTACTAGGGTTAGACATACTGAAGCATAGAAGGAATTAATTACTTTTTTTCAGTTTAAGTTATAACAATTGCCAATTACAAACTGTCAGTGTGTATGTGGGTAAGCAAGTGAGTGGTTCCTGTGATGGAGTAGAGTTCTGTACAGGCCTGTTTTTAGCCTTTTGCCCTATCTTGGTGGGATAGCCTTTGGCCCCAGCAACCCACAAATGAATTGAGAAGGCTCCAGAAAAAAAACTATTCAGTCCATTGAGGGCTGAAGTGCCTGCACACCCCTCAAATGCACCTGAATGTTACACCAATGCATACTACTCGTTTTAATGTAGTTGTAGAAGTACTAGTGTTGGTAGGTGCATAGAAGGCTTTGTGTATTCTGTCAACATGCAATATATTGTCACTCTCTCTCAGTGCCATAATAAACAAGCACATCAGAGGCACAATATGTTATGATTATGAATACAGAGTAAAAGCATTGTATTGTATAGAAATGGCAGATCAACTGGAAATGAAATGTGTTGAGCCACTGTTCTATTTGATATAGTGCCTGTGTTTGGAAGCTCTATTTCTAAGCCTTTTATATAATTTACATTTTCATTTACTTATTTGACTGATGCTTTGACATTTATGATACAATTAGTCACATTTCTTTTGGTTTTCCAATTGGGGCACAGGCAGGTCAAGTGACTTACTCAGTGTCAAACATTGTCAGTAGCAGGATTTTGAGCTCACAACCTCACAATTTTTAAACCTTTGGTTTAAAATCCAAGCCTTGACCACTATACCAAACTGCCTGCAAATTTCACTTAATGCTTTTAAAATAAAACAAACACAAAAAATATGTCCCAGCCCCATCCTGGCCTAGCCCCCCAGTGCAAGATATGACATGTCAACAACAAAATATGTGATAAAATAACTAAGCTGATGGCCTGCAAACATCAGGTGGCTCACCTGACAAAATAGAGATATCTACTTCATATAGCATTTGTCAGTGTGAACTTGGAACTCAAGCAGACACAAATGGGATGAGGAATAATGGGGCCTAACCTCACTCCAGTCTCGTCCCCAAGTGCAAGACGAGGCATATCAACAACAGACTGTGTGTTTATACAATATGAACCTAGGAAGGACCACACTGTGCGGAAACAGTGAGAAAAATGTTTTGAAATTTCTGTTACTATGACACATTTAGGAGATGTGTATTCATAAAGTATTCAGACCCCTTCACTTTCTACACACTTCACTGTGTGCACATTTAATCTTAGACTGATACATTTGCAATTTCTGCCCATCAAGCTATACTCTGTTACTCAAAATGACAAAGTGGAAACATGTTTGCAGAAAAGTTTGTAAATTTATCACAGATGCCAATCTCTCATTGCTAGAATTATTCAGTTCCTTTGCTGTGGCACTCCAAATTCTGCTCAGGTACCTCCTGCTTGCTTTGATTCTCCATGAGATGTGTCTAGATCTTGATCGGAGTCTATATGTGGCACAATGAATCGATTGGATGGAAATTGTTTAGAAATTGTTTAGAAAGGCACACATGTACCTGTTTACAGAAAGTCCCATAATTCACAATACATTTCAGGACAAGCACCAATCCATTAAGCCCAAGGAACTCTCTCAGAAGACTTCCATGACCAAACTGTGGTGAGGCACAGATCAGGGAGAGGGGATAACACCGTTTCTAAAGCTTTCAGTGTTCCTAAGAGTACAGTGGCCTTAATAATTGTAAAATGGAGCTTGGAACCACCAGGACTCTTCCTAGTAACCACACAAGGGGGGCCTTGGTCTGAGAGGTGACTAAGAACCCAACGGTCACTCTATAGCAGAAATTCAGAATTGCTCTGCTGAGATGGAACAACATGTTGGAAAGATGACCATTTCAGCATTACTCCATCAATCAGGCATTTATGGTAGAGTGGCTAGATGGAAGTCACTCTTGAGTAAAAATGTATATGACAGTTTTAAGGACTCTGAGGCCATCAGGAAAAATATTTTCTGGTCTGATGAGACTAAAATTGAATTCTTTAGGCATAGCTCCAAGAACTATGTCTGGGAAAGATCCAGACACTGCTAATCACCTGCCTAATACAATCCTAAAGCTGAAGCATGGTGATGGCAGCATCATGTTATGGGAATGCAAGGACAGGGAGACTAGACTGATAAGGATAAATGCAGCCAAATACAGAGATGGCCTTAAAGAAAACCTGCTCCAGAGTGCACACCACCTCAGACTGGGGCAACGGTTCACCTTTCATAATGACAATGACCCAAAGCATACAGCCAAGAGAACACTGAAATAGCTTTGGGACAAGTTTCTACGGGTCCTTGAGTGTCCCAGACAAAGCTCTCGCTTAAAACCCATAGACCATGTGAAAATAGTAGCTCACAGTCACTTTTCTTCCAATCTAACAGAGCTTGAGAGGATCTGGCAGGAAAAAGTATATAAACTCCCTAAATCTAGTTGTGCAAAGCCTGTAGAGACTTGGTCAAGAAGACTGGAAGCTGGAATTGCTGCCAATGGTGCTTCCACAAAGTATTGAATTAGGGTCTGAATATTTCTATGAATGAGAGATCTCATTTTTTTATTTTTAAATAAAATTTGAAAACACGCTCTTACTTTGTCATTACTGGTTACTGAGTGTAGATTAATGGGCAACATTTGAAGTGAGAAGTTAAGCAAAATGACACCTTTTACTGGCTAACTAGAAAGATTACAATATGCAAGCTTTCGAGGCAACTCATACCCCTTCTTCTCAAAAGCTTGCATAGGTGTCATTTTGCTTAACTTCTCACTACATCCATAATGGCTAACACAGTACAACACTATAGTACTATAGGGCAACATTTGCAAATGTATCCATTTAAAATGAAATCTACAACAGAATAAGTGCATAAGGTGAAGGAGTATGAAAATTTCTGAATCGTGTATGCAACTCCAACTCACAACAAAGAGTCCTTATTGTCACATGTATTAGGTACAATGAAATTGTCATCTGCATGTGCTAATCAACATGCAATACATTGCCACTCTCTGGCACCATCATTAGCAAATAGACCAAGCTTACCTTAAAACTTTATTTTCACAACACATTTTCCATAACCCACAACCTGATCATTTCTACAGAATATATTGTAAACACATCTTCTGAATATGGCACTATACCTGTATAAAATAGACCATTGCCTTTTGTAATTAGATCACATGAAGAAACACCACCCATTAGATGCCGAACCTCTGCCCAAAACCACACAACCTTTTAATGATTCAAAGGAGGAAAGGACCAGGATAGACCGGTCTGTCGTCATCAAGTTCCCCACAAACGAACGGCAAAACAGACCATATCAAGTTCATCTACCACACACCCCACAGATTTAAAGACTGAGTGAGAGTGCAAGTGTGTGCTGGGGGTTTAGGTGGTTCCTGCCTTGCACCCGAGGCTACCTAGACAGGCTCTAGAATCCCCTTTTGGATTAAGAAGGGTAAGTTGTAACTTCAGGCAGGACTGGTAGGAAGCAAAGCAAAGGCTTTTTGCATTCTTTGGTTGTCAGCACCGGAATGAGCCTTGAGGCCAGGGTGTTGTAAAACAGTCAAGAGCCGACTTGCAGATCTGACACCCTGGAGACTCTCATCTGCATTGTGGTGCGACTTGTAAATTAGCAGGTAACAAGCTGTCATTCAGGTCGTCAAGCACTCGCATTGTCCTGCTGGAGCACAACTATGAGATAAGAAGGGCAGGAATGGCTCAGCGTGACACCAAACAGGCTCGGCAGTCTGCCCATGTTGTCAAACTGGCTGGGTTAGCCAATTCAAAGGAAAGGGACTTACTAAAGGAGGCTTTAAACACAGCAGCCACTTCTTTAGCACCATCTATCTGGTGACACACAGGACAATCTTTAGCCTCTGCCCGAATTCTCTCGAAGTATGCCCTTAGCGCTCCTGAAAGATTTTGGCTCATACTGATTTAACAGCAACACTCATGTCTTGCAGATTTGTCGGCTGCACACTTCTTGTTACACTTTACCCCATTGGTGCCCTGCTGGATTGAGGTATGGGTATTGTGTAGGCCACTGCAGCAAGCTGAACTCACTGTTATTTCTGTGACAACTAGCCCTTTTTGGGACATGGCACATTATCTGAAAGACGGTGGGCTGTGGCCTCTTTGGTGATGGATGTGATCAGCAACAGTGCTTGACCAATGTTCAATTGGTGTGAAGATGCCTAATGTAGTATCAGTAGAAGGTGGACTTCTTACCTGCAAGTCCAACCAGCACGTAACGCCTATCGCATCCCTCCATTTTATGCAGCACCTCTCACTGAGATTTCTGCTTCTAAGCACTCAACACAAGCATCATTCAAAACAAAGCACTGGTGAATGTACAAGAGAGGAAAAATAGACCGGGTGGGCAAAACACTGGAGCAGTCGTCCATTTTAATATAGTAACCTTCATTGTGAGCTCTAAGAGGTTTACAGAAGCATCATGAGTTAACATAAAGATGGGGCAGCCTACATGCATCACTTCAAACAGAAATGCAGAGTCAGGTGGAAAAGAGGCTGGTATCCATTTTATATAGTGCCTTTCATGATGAGCTCTGTGAATAATGCTGGCTTACCTGGGAAACAAGGCAGAGGAACTGTAATCCATTTTATATAATGTCATTCATTGTGAGCTTTATAAATACTATTGGCTCATCTGGAAAAAATGACAGAGGAACCATTTTATATAGTGCCTTTTACTGTAAGCTCTGTGAATAATACAAACTAACCTAAAAAATGCTGAGAAACTGTGATTCATTTTATATAGTACCTTTCACTGGAAGCTCTGGGAATAATACAGGCATAACCACAAATAAGATAGAGGAACTGTAATCAGTTTTATATAGCACCTGTCATTGTTAGTTCTAAATAATGCAGGCTCACCTATAAAGAAGGCACAAGAAGTATAATCCATTTTATAGTGCTGTTCATTGTGAGCTCTGTGAATAATGCAAGTTCATCTGAAAAAAAGGCACAGGAACTGTGATCCATTTTATATAGTGTCTTTCACTGTAAACTCTTTGTGAATAATACATACTAACCTAAAAAACGGCTGAGGGACTGTAATCAATTTTATATAGCACCTTTCATTGTAAGCTCTGTGAATAATGCTGGCTCACCTGGAAAAATGGCAGGGGTATTGTAATTCATTTTATATAGTGCTTTTCATTGTGAGGTTTATGAATAACATTGGCTCATCTGGAAAAAATGTCAGAGGAACTGTAAGTTATTTTATATAGTGCCTTTCACTGTAAGCTCTGTAAATAATACAGACT
>JANRMT010062823.1:14090486-14114864 GCA_026402145.1 Polypterus bichir lapradei
CTAAAAAAGGCTGAGAAACTGTAATTGATTTTATATAGCACCTTTCAATGGGAGCTCTGGGAATAATACAGGTATACCTACAAATAAGACAGAGGAACTGTAATCAGTTTTATATAGCGCCTTTAATTGTTAGTTCTAAATAATGCTGGCTCATCTATAAAAAAGGCAGAAGTAGTATAATCCATTTTATAGTGCTGTTCATTGTGAGCTCTGTGAATAATGCAACTTCATCTGAAAAAAGGCACAGGAACAGTGATCCATTTTATATAGTGCCTTTCACTGTAAGCTCTTTGTGAATAATACATACTAACCTAAAAAATGGCTGAGGGACTGTAATCAATTTTATATAGCACCTTTCATTGTAAGCTCTGTGAATAATGCTGGCTCACCTGGAAAAAATGGCAGGGGTATTGTAATCCATTTTATATAGTGCCTTTCATTGTGAGGTTTATGAATAACATTGGCTCATCTGGAAAAAATGTCAGAGGAACTGTAAGCCATTTTATATAGTGCCTTTCACTGTAAGCTCTGTAAATAATACAGACTAACCTAAAAAAGGCTGAGAAACTGTAATTGATTTTATATAGCACCTTTCACTGGGAGCTCTGGGAATACTACAGGTATACCTACAAATAAGACAGAGGAACTGTAATCAGTTTTATATAGCGCCTTTCATTGTTAGTTCTAAATAATGCTGGCTCATCTATAATAAAGGCAGAAGAAGTATAATCCATTTTATAGTGCCTTTCAATGTGAGCTCTGTGAATAATGCAAGTTCATCTGAAAAAAAAGGCAGAGGAACTGTAATCCATTTTATATAGTGCCTTTCTTTGTGATCTTTCTGAATATATATATTTTTTTTTTATTTTATACAAGACCTGTGAGTCAGAGAGCAATGGAACTATGATAAGGAAACAAACAGCATTAAAAATAAAACACTGATAAATACACAAAATAAAAAGGGCAGGACAACAACGCCTGGTATGGGAGACAAAACACTGGGCCACAGATCTATTTTATATAGCGCCTTTCATTGTGACCACCGTTTCTAAACACTTTAAACAATAAGCAATCAAAATAAAACACTGATAAAAATACAAAAAATAACCTGGTGGGTAAGAGGCATTGGGCCAGTGATGCTTTTTATATAGCGCCTTTCATTGTGAGCTGTTTTTAAGCACAAAAGTACAATTGAGCGCACTGATTCAGATAAAAAAATGCCGCGAAATAATGGGAATCAAATACAAAAGTCAACAGCAACACAAGTCTAAAATTCACAACTTTTGCTCAGTCCGATTCAAAACTGACTTTTTTTTTATAGCGCCCTTCACAGTTGGGCAGTAGAGCGCCATCTGCGGCTCATGCACATCATGGCCTTACTGTTCCGGCTCACTTTTCCATCCATTTTAACTTAACTTTTAACTCAAATTTTTAAGTAAGGTTGCCGAATACTGCAGCCCACATAGAAAAAGCCCGGGTGCAAACACAGCTCTGCGCTCCACTTGACAGAAGGCTCTGCTCGGCTTCACATTTCACGTCGGCTCGTCTAAACCTTTCTTTTAGCCCATTGCCGGTCTGAGCCGGTTTTTGCCCACTTTACATTAGTTTACTTTTCCTTACACACACAAAACTCTTTTTTTCAGGACCACAGACGCAGTAAATGAGATTACACGGCCGAACCAAACTGCATGTCGCCTTTCAGCTTACCGTCTCGTGAGTCCAACGCGTACAGGCGCTTTTCCAAGTGCAGCAGGTAAGCCGCGCAGGGCAGGGCCACGCCTGGACGACAGAGGCTTTAAAACAAGTCGGACCGGACAGACTCGTGACATCATCGCATGACTGCAGGGACACAACAAAAGTCAGCACCTCCATGTAAAAACCTGTTTAATGCTGCAATTGAGATGAAAGGGGATGCACAAGGAAAGGAAGTGCAACTGGCCGCGGATCTGAGATTGAGCGGGAGTCGCGCACGAGGAAGCCCAAGATTGCGAGTGGAAAAAAAAAAAAAAAAACGCGCGTGGTTCCATCTCCGTGAAGAAATGGGCGGGAAGATCATTCATTGGATGCTTGGTGTGATTGGCATCTCGAGTCAACGTACAGAATCGATGCTTACGTTCCATCGTTTCTAGGAACAACTTATACTGTAGCGCGTGGTGATCCCTTTGATCGCATCACAAAGTTTCATATATGTACGTTATGTGTGTAGATAAATAGATTATTTATATTATTGTTTGAATTATCTATACATACTAGGCTGACCCGCCTTTTAAGGCGACCGACTTTTAAGTTGACCACTTCTTAAGGCAATTCAATATGTAGATCAATTTGATATTTTATACAAACTTATTAATTTGGTTATACAGTATTGCATTTGAGCGGTATTATTTTAATACTCGTAGTTTCTGTTATTTTTGTGATGAAATTTTAACTTTTTTTCTATATTGAGGTCGCCCTTGTGAACCCCCCTGATATTTAGTACGCGGTGAGGCATTTGTACTCCATCAACATTAATTATTTCCAGAGACATCATTTTGTCTATTTTTCCAGCGCATCGCGTACAAAAGCAAGGGATCAATGGGAGCACCAGAACTCTGCTCACATCATCTCGCTTCGTACCGCAAGCTGCAAGTAGTAAGTCTGTGATAAGCGAAATACCGCTACGCTTTCCACTCACGGGACGGAAGGACAATCCCGACCGCTTTTATATAGTAAGAAAGAAGATATCGCACAGTCTGGAGTAGAAAATCATCTTTTACTTGGAAAAACGAAACTACAAATCCCATCGTGCATTGCAAAATGGAAAGGGCGTGTGTGAAACTCCGCGAGTGCTGACGGAAGGACAAAACCCGACCGCTTTTATATAGAAGGATGATGATTACTGTTGATTAAGATTGTGTTATCTATAAATATGATTAACTATAAATCTCTTATCGCTATATATAAAAATGCATCGTCCATCTGTCTGTATGTCTGTCCGCTTTTCACGAGAGAACTAACGGATTTAAATCGGGGGTTTTTTCCTGTAATTTGCTTGAACATTCCGGTTGATTCTGCGACTTATGTCATCGCGCTAAGTATCACCGTTCCCTTGCAGGAGCGATCTATTCACGCTAATCCGTGGCAGAGGCTGTGGGCCAAAGGGAGGTGGAAGGGTGACGTCAGGAGTGGGGAGCCGAGCGTAGCCATCTTCACTCACGCGCCTGCCTCTGTTCGAATCGGTGTACCTCTGGCCACGTTTTGGAGCGCACCTTGCCTCCATTTAGCTAGAGACACGTTGGTCCTGTTTCACTACTACACGGGTGGAGCCGCGGGGCACAGCTAGCACTGTATATATATAATCTATATATATAAAAGTCAATGTGTGTATGTATGTTCCAGCATCACGTCCGAATGGCTGGAGCGATTTTCATGAAACTTGGCACACATGTTTCTCATTGGTCGACTAAAAATACTGTTGGGTGAAATCAACCCTAATCCACACCCTTCTGGGTAGGGTGGGGGTTGATCTTGCAATCTTGTATGCATGTTATCATCCAGTTGACACTTGGAACGACCACCAGAGGGCAAACTGGAGGTGACTGCCAGCATTCTTTATGTTTGAGCGCCACCGCGCCCCTGTTGCATTTGAAATTAAATACAGTTGGCCGGTTACGAGCATCAACTGGATGATGACATACATACAAGACCGTAAGACAAGCACATTAGCCAGTCTTCATTGTTTGTTAATTTACTTTTATTTTTTAAAGTTGTGTTTTGTGCCCTGCGGTGGGCTGGCACCCCCGCCTGGGGTATGTTTCCTGCCTTGCGCCCTGTGTAGGCTGGGATTGGCTCCAGCAGACCCCCGTGACCCTGTAGTTAGGATATAGCGGGTTGGATAATGGATGGAAGTTGTGTTTTTCTTTAATTATATTTTTCTCAAACAATAAAAAAAAAAAAAACACTTTATTCTCCTCCCGGGCAACGCTGGGTATTTCAGCTAATCTATACTAATAAAAGGCAAAGCCCTCACTCACTCACTCACTCACTCACTCACTCATTCTCCAACTTCCCGTGTAGGTAGAAGGCTGAAATTTGGCAGGCTCATTCCTTACAGGTTACTTACAAAAGTTGGACAGGTTTCATTTCGAAATTCTACGCGTAACGGTCATAATGGTCGACAACGTCCGCCATGTTAAACTTTCTTATTTATGGCCCCATCTTCACGAAATTGGGTAGGCGGCTTCCCTGCACTAACCGAAACCGATGTATGTACTTATTTTGGTGGTATGACACCACTGTTGGCCGCCATATTGAACTTTCCAACGGTCTTTGTTACCTATGGGCTCATCTTCAAGAAATTTGGTATATGGGTTCCCAATGCTAACTGAATCCTACTTACGTACATATATACTTCCATAGCCTGCAGCTCGGTCGACGTGTGAGGCGGCATTGGGTCCCCCATCCCCACGCCTCCCACGTTGTTGGCTGCCTGCCTATAAAAGGCCGTCCATCGCTCCTGTCTCTTCATTCCCTTCCTTGCTTCGCCACGGGATTCACGTCTCCCTGCTGATAACTACAGCCTTATTATTTAATCCACGGCTTCTCCGCTGTTGTATTGTTCATTTATTACGATTATAGTTATTGTGTAGGTATTTTAGACTTACTTTACATTGTTCAGGTACCCATTTCCTTTATCGTTCCAACCGTACCCTCATTACCATGTCTATCGAGGTGATCACCATCGATCAAAGAACTGTCACTTACCGAGTGGTTTCCATGTCCGGAGATGGCACCTGCCTTTTCCATTCTCTTTGTTACATATTGCACGGCCATATCAGGCTCACTCTTGATATCCGGAGGAACATTGTGTCTTATGTATTGAATGACTGGGACAGGTTCAAGGTGTGGACTGATGACGGTACAGGAGATAATTATACTACAAAGGAGCACTAGAAGAGTGAAATGCTTAAGCCCTTCACCTATGGTTCTGCATATGGGTTGATGGCTGCCGCTGAATTATTTGGTTGTCGCTTTCAAGTGTACCGAAATGGCCAAATATTTTACACCTTTGGACAACCGCCAATGCCTCTTAAACATCTTAGATTCACAGGTGACGATTTCAGTACTGGACACTTTGATGTTTATGAATGTTTAAACTCTCAAAAGCTGGATGCGAAGTTATCGATGAAACCGGTTGTATGCTTACAACGCTTGACAGATGCCGAATGTCACTGCAACATAAGTCCTGTAAATACTGTCGTAATTGAAACAAGCCATGAAACTGAAACCGATTATGACAGCAGCAACCCAAGCTGTGAGATTTGAGGCAAGATTGCTTTTCACATGGCCAACTGTACGTTGCATGCTCAAGAGTAAGCTCAGCGCACAGCTTGGTCATATTACAACCGGAGGGCCGAACTGACAACGTGGCATACAAAGAGATCCTTAACAAATAATTATAGGTATATTTTTCCTCAGTTTAAAAAGGTTTAATTTTCTTCTTAATAAAAATTTTAAGGCAGTACTTTGCCGCTACGAAGCGCGGGTATTTTGCTAGTTCATTATATATTTAACATGATAATTCAAATGCATTTGCCCTGGTGACACATTTAAGATTGTAATTCTCAGAATAGATGTAATGGCATCTCAACGGGGATTGAGGTAAGGCGTTAGGGTAGGGGATAATTCTCTACTGGATCAGGAAGTTGTAACGGAAGGATGTGGATGGATCAATAGACTGTAGCAGTGGGACCTCCAGAGCTCCACTCCATTGATGAGGTTGTTGCTTTATATTATACATCACTATGGTTTAGATTAGCTGCTGATTAACAGTACATTAGCACTGAAACATAAGTAATATGATTGTTATAACTTCTTAATAACCTATTCTGTCTCTCTTCTCGGTACTCAAATGTGGCATTTGGTGCTACTGCCCGCCTGCCAGGTTGTTCTGCCTGCCTATGGTAAAGTCTTTTCTGATGGAGGATCACAGGAATCGGGGGTCCTTTCATTGGATTGGCTGGCCCAGCGATGACTCAGCTGTGGAATGGCCAATACTCTGAACAAATCCAAATCATAGGCTGTGATATCATCTACTGTTAAATTCTGCTCTTTACTTGTAATATAATATTATATATATATAGTGCAATAGAAATATTATTTATATTATATATATATATATATATATATATATATATATATATATAGTATTGAGGATTACTTGTGTTCTGTTCTGTGTATTGTATTGTGTTGACCCCCTTTTGTTTGACACCCACTGCCTGCCCAACCTACCTGTATAGGGGTCTCTCTTTGAACTGCCTTTCCTGAGGTTTCTTCCATTTTTTTTACCCTACAAGTTTTTTTTTTGTCTTTAGAGAGTCAGGGCTGGGGGGCTGTCAAAAGGCAGGGCCTGTTAAAGCCCATTGCGGCACTCCTTGTGTTATTTTGGACTATACGAAAATAAATTGTATTGTATTGTATTGTATTAAGATTGCACAAGGGTTATTTGACTCAAGTCGAGCCAACCAAATAACAAAAATTTGCAATCCAAAAACTTGGCTGTCCAGTGGAGCGACTCAAATGCAGAGCTGTGAAGGTCTTCAGATGGAGACGCATCCCTGCTGGGATGGTTGCTGGCACCTTTCCTGGTTTGGAGGGCCATAATGGAAGGACAGAGGAAGACTGCTTCCCGAGGCAATGTATTCCCACTGTACAAAGGGTGGCAGCATCCCTCTAATGGATCTCCCATTGTAACTCCGCAGGGCATATTGGGAGCTGTAGTTCTGAGAAGCAGCCCTGGTGGGGTACTTGGGTACCGGCAGGGGGAGCTGCGAGGGAACACTACTTTGGGAGTGCTTCAGATGTGTAATGGTTTGATAACTGAAGTACCTTTGGGTCCAACATAAAAGATGCCACCTCATCTGCACCAGGGTGTCAGAGTCAGGAGCAGGTGGAAGGAAATCTATTGTGCTGGACTGATTTAACCCTGTAAGGAAATTATTATATATTAAATAAGCTTAAAGCTCATTAAATATGAGTTGTATTTGGTGTTTGAGACTCTGGGCTGCCCATTAATGGCCACAAGATGCATAATTTTAAAAAGACATTACAATACAGAATCACAAGTGAATGAGAATTGTGCAACTCCTCATGATTCTTTCACAAATCAACTGGATGAAAACCGTCAGACTGATTTTCGGGTAGTGACTCGTTCACAAATTAAATGAGTCGAGAAGCACAAGTCAGGTGGTTCTTTTGCATGTGCTTTACACACCCAACAGCGGGCAGCGCAGTGTTGCCAGGGCAGCAGTTTTCGCCTCCCAATGGGCTGTTTTCCCTGCAGGAGAAAAAGAGGTTTGCATGGGTTGGTTTTTTTTGGACTGTTTTTTCAAACCCCACCATCCATATTATTATCATGTTTTTCATTCATCCGGCAGCCGTTCTCCTGGTTTCTGCATTTGTATATGTACTTTAATGTTGCAAAATATCCACTGTATACACTGTCTACCGCTTCTGTCTGAACCCCAACGAAAACAGTTTTCATTAAGTTTCGCAGTTGTGAAACTGAATGTGAAATGAAACGCGGCTGTCACTCATCATGTGCTTTTCTCCGTCTTGGCACATCTGAACAGCCCTTCCAAAAATGATAGAATCGCCGCACTTAGAGGAAGCCCACCCAGCTTGTTTACTTCGTACCAGATAAACAATTCACAGATAGAACACAAAACAATTTCTGTCAAATAGCTCAACATTCTGGCTTCGTGAAAGAAACCTTGAACAAATTAAACGGGACTCTGGTTTGTGCATTTTAGATTTTCAAGGCAAGTTTTCTGTCCCGACGCTCTGACGTCTTCCTTGGTGTACCGGAATGTTTTACCTTCTATAAACGTCCCGTCTTGTTTATACCTGCAACACATTTTAGACACAGCTGACTGGGAACAACTGACATCTTTTGCTATACTCTGTGTTAGATAGATAGATAGATAGATAGATAGATAGATAGATAGATAGATAGATAGATAGATAGATAGATAGATAGATAGATAGATAGATAATAATCTCAATGGGCATGGGTATTTTCTGAAATATGCACAAGAGCCTCAAGCAGGCCTCAAAATTGATCTGTGCTGCCACACTGAACAGCATCGTGACAGGTAGGGTCTGCTAGCGGGCAAAGCAGGTGAACTCTGGAAAGGGAAAAACATTCACACAAGTCATTTGCTCTTTGGTCCCTGGTCATCTTCATTTTGCTTGTGATCATTGTTATCCCTTCCGGCATCTTCTTCTTCCAAAAAAAAAAAAACACCTATGCAAATTTAAATGTTGCATAAATCATAAGTGAGCCTCGAAGCAATCAGTTGGTTGAAACAATAACTCTGGCTGCCATAAACACATGCAATAACAGCTTCAGTTTAGAATCACACAGCTATCAACTAGGAAAGGCCCACCCATAATGACAGGTAACGAACCTCCAAACAACACACTAGACAATTCAAACACCGCAGCCCCTAGGCAGAGTGTGTGGGTGGGGTTGGGGGGTGAAAAGTGTGGTAGAGCAATGCTGTTACTGGAACAGCCTGAGGTTGGCATCCAACTAAAAGAGAGCTATTCCACATACAGTGCCCACTGTAATGTGTGGGACTAATGACGCATTTTTCCTTGATTTACCCCTCGGCTCCACCATTTAAAATTAAAAATCTCAGACGTGTATTACATTGCATATTGTGGACTTCTATTTAAGGGTCATTGCATACATTTTGGTCACACCATGTAGAAATGACAACGCTTATTCTACATGGTTCCCCCCGGAATCCTAATTAAAGGGGTCTGAATACATTAAGAATCAATTTCCTTTGTTTCTTTTCTGTGTCCTGCTCATCAAGCTGTCACAAGAAAATAAAAGGCTGGTACAATGCGTTGCCACACCCACCACACGATAAAACAGCTCGGGATCCCGGTGGGCAACCCCCCCCAGGCAGACACACGGTCCAGTCCCACCCTCTGGAAGTGACCCTCTATCTGCTACAGCCAGGTGTTACGTGGGCGTCCCCTTGATCCAGCCACTCGGGTCCTCAGCAATGAGCCGGATCACCCTCAGGTAATGGCGCCACATGGCCGTAGTACCGTAACTGACGCTCCCTCACAACGCAGGTCATGTGCCTCATTTGGGACTCCATGAGCAACACAAAGTCAAACAGCGGTACCCAAGGATTCTCTGAAGAGACACACATGAAGGAGTCCAGTCTTCATCTTAGGTCACTGGATAGCGTCCATGTCTCACAAACAGGAAACACCAGGACTCTAAAGACTTGGACCTTCATCCTTTTGCATAGATATCGGGAGCGCCACACACCCCTTTCCAGCGACCTCATGACCCCCCCATGCTCTCCCAATCCGTCTACTGACTTCATAGGAAGAGTCACCAGAGACATGAATGTCACTGCTGAGGTAAGTAAACCTCTCAACAAGGTCGACACTCTCTTCGCAAACAGACACACTGCTGATGACTGAGCCCACAAGGTCATTAAAGGCCTGGATCTTGGTTTTTATCAGGACCCTCACAAGCCCAGACCCTCAGACCCCTCAGTCAATCTCTCAAGAGCCCCGATCAGAGCCTCCATTGACTCAGTGAAGATCATAGCATCATCGGCAAAGTCATTGATGCTGTGATCAGTGAATCTCTCTTCACGAACAGATGCCCCACAGCCGCTGGACCCTATGACCCTGACCAACACCCAGCTGGAGCAGAACACACCGCTTATGAACCCCATAATCAACTGGGAAAAACACAGAGGTGCTACCTCCTCTCTGCACAGCACTCCCAGTACCAGTGTACAGGCCGGGCCATGATATCCAGCAACCTTGAGGGGATCCCACAAACCCTCAGGACACCCCACATGGAAGCTCAATCAACTGAATCGAACGCTTCACGAAAATCCACAAAGGCTACAAAGAAACTCTGTCGATATTCGCATTTGCGCTCCATGAGAACCCTCAGTGCCAGGATGTGGTCGATGGTCGACTTCTTAGGCATAAAACCAGACTGCTCCAGTCGCTGGTAGGTGAGCAAGTGATCAACGATCCTATTGAGGACAACCCTAGCAAGGACCTTACCAGGCACCGAGAGTAGTGTTATCCCCCTGTAGTTGCCACAATCCAGACGATAACCCTTGCCTTTCCACATAGGGATGACAAGTCCTGTTTTCCAGTCAGTTGGGATGACGCCCATCTCCCAAATGGATGCATGGAGGACAGCCTTACCACCAGCCTGGAGACGTTTACCCCGGATGCCACAGATCCCTGCAGCTTTCCATCCCCTCAGCTGGTTCACCACCTGTCTCAGGGAGACTGGGGGGTTCACAGCTAATTGGAGGATCAGCCTCAAGAATCATGGACCCAGAGATATCCAAAGTCCTAGCCGGAGGATCAGCTTTGAACAGCCAGCCCAGCAGGTCAAAACTGCAGTGTCATCCGTAAGGACCGTTCCATCAGCCACCCTGACTGCGACTCTACGAGGAACAGTACCTGTATTATATTTTTTGTTATCGTCTTTTCAGGTAAGCTCTTATGTTGTTACATTTATTAATAATAATAATAATACATTTTATTTTTAAAGGCGCTTGATTATTATTATGTTTGCTATGTATGCTTCGCTCGCCCTCCGGGGCTCGCTACGCGCCAGCCACTTCACGTCTCTGCCACTCAGTCACGTTGTGAAGGGGAGAGCTGAACACACGCTAAGGAGATGCGGTCAGATCAGCTGCCGTCTTGCTGCTGCTGCTGCCGCGCTGCATGTTCTGCTTGTCGCGCTGCGCGTCGATCATTTAAACGCCTGTACAGCAGCTGTCTCTTTGTCTCAAGACACAGCTTTGTTTCGCGGGATGTTAAAGTGTCTCCGAGAAAATCACGTATCATCTCCTTCCAAGCCTTCCAAGATATTTTTTTTATAATAGTGAGATGTCTATAACAATATTTTTTGTACATTGTGACCTTTATGTAACTAGCCACACTGACAGGTCATAGAATAATTTAAAAATATTTGCTAAGTGGAGTAATGGCTCTGAGGCTAAGGATCTGTGCTGGTATCTGGAAGGCTGCCAGTTCAAATTCCGTTACTGCCAGAAAGGATCCTTCTCTGTGGGGCTCCTACAGCAAGACCCTAAAGCTGAAAATTGCACCAGGAGTGTTCTGTACAACGGCTGACCCTGCACTCTGATCTCCAAAGGTCATGCGAAAAGACCTAACATCTCTCACGCTCAAAGCCTTTCCTCCATATTCGAGTGTGTCTAAGCATATCTTCACCAGCCGTCGGTAAAGGCTGTTTTCAGAGCCCCATTATAATTTTCGAGGCACCTTTCCGTCTATGAAGGCAACTGTCTTAGCATGTGCCTTTACTTCTCCACATGGGTCTCACACTCACACTTCCTCTTTCATCATGTCACCAAAGCCAAAGGGACTGAGGGACTGGACACACAGACCTTCACATTTTATTATATAATAGACTAAGGAGAATCGCCACCTGCTCGCTTTGCTCGCCTGGTCCATTTTCACTTTAAGGGTCTTTTTCTATTGATCAGAGTCAAAAAATGAAATTTAAATCGTATGAGAGTCAATAATATGTAAAAAGAAAATGTCAAAACTTTCAAAGGCGTAAACACTTTTTATAGGGGCTGCACTTGCGTGGCCAGGATGGAAGAAGCAGAGTCAAAAAATGGACAGACAGACAGAAGGAAGAGTGAACCACTGATGGTGTGAATCTTTATAAGGCACTTTACAGACTGTAACGCAGTATTAGTCAAGTATTAATCAAGTAGAAAAGCAAACGCGTGGCGTTCGTGACAAAGGGCCGTCAGTCTACGACGTGGGGACGCCTCGGACTCCACCAGCAGACCACACTTTTAATTTTTTGGGAAAACAGGGACATCCATGACACACTTCTCAAGGCCGACCCACTCATAGCTCCCGTCTGCCTCGCCTGTTCATCTCTACAGCACGTGCCTGTCCTCCCCCAATGTGCCATCTGCACTTTAATGCCAAAGGCTAAAGATAAGCTAAAGGATTTTTTTTTTTTTTTTTTTTAAAAGCCACCCGGCTGCCCCCGTTCTCTTCATCATCAGCCATTCGACATATGGCTGCATTTCAGGGTCATGTTTGCTCCCGTTCAATCATACTGGCCAGACAAAGAAATGAATTTGATATATGAAAAATAACATGGGGAACAAAGAGGCCCGACCAGTGACATGCCATGACCCCCCAGTGATTCGTTACCCCCCGTCAGCAACCCAGAATGAACAAATCTGGGAAACAAAGGCACAATGGTGACAATGAGGTCCTGCAGGATAAAGTAATTCAGCTTCTTCTACTATCTAATAAAATGCCAAGGTGTGGGTGAGTGTGTGTGTGTGTGTGTGTGTGCATGTGTGGTCCCTCAGAGCAATCTGATTACCCAGTTTGGCTTTGGTGCAATTGACCAATTTGGCTTTGGTGTCAAAATCAAAAGAGGAAGTGCGAGTGTGAGACACTCATCTAACAATCTCTCACCTCTTCACCACCTAACAGCTAATGTGTGGTGAGCGTACTGCCACAAAATGGCTGCCGTCCCACCATCCAGGCGGATGCTGCACATAAGTGGTGGTTGAAGTGGCTCCCCCTTCTCACTATGTAAAGTGCTTTGAGTATCAAGAAAACCGCACTATAAATGTAAAGAATTAGTACTATTGTTATTAACAGTAAGCTGAATGCTTAGAGCAGGGAACCCCAACTCCGGTCCTGGAGGGCCGCAGTGGCTGCAGGTTTTCATTCTAACCCTTTTCTTAATCAGTGACCTGTTTTTGCTGTTAATTAACTTCTTATTATTATTACCACGCTTATTTTATTTGCACCTGTTTGTTATGTGGTACAAATCTTGTAATCAATATTTAACTCACTTCCTATTGTCCAAATGACTTGAAATTTTGCACACTTACTCAACTCCAATGACAATACACAAATCAATAATCAGTTCCACTAATTGATCAATGAATCCATGTTAATTAAGAAATGAAATTTTCATATGAAGAATAGTTCAAGATTTCACCAATAGATGGCGCTAGTAACGGACAAAAATATTAAAGGAAGTGTTAAAATATCTGCGGTGGGCTGGCGCCCTGCCCGAGGTTTGTTCCTGCCTTGCACCCTGTGTTGGCTGGGATTGGCTCCTTGGCTCCAGCAGACCCCCCGTGACCCTGTAGTTAGCATATGGCGGGTTAGATAGTGACTGACTGACTGACTGTTAACATATTGATTACAAAATTATACTAAAATAAACCCAAGACTAAAAAGTTGAAAATAATATGTACTAGGGGGCTTCGCCCCCTGCTCGCTTCGCTCGCCAACCCCTGTTTTTGTTTTTCCGGATACACACATTTAAGATTTTTGTTTTCTTTGAATTGTTGCTATTTCATTAGTTTCACTTTTATTTCAGAACTTCTGTAAAAACAATATTTGGAATCTTTCGCGTCCCATTATGCTGAATCTTTTAATGAGGTCAGTGAGACGTGTTTAATGACTTTGTACCATAATTCAGGATAGGTTTCTCTGTTTGGAATGTCAGCACAGACAAAACGATCGACATCATCAGCAGTTAATAATTGTTTTTGCAAAGTAACCAATAAATGCATGTGAGGTAAACCACGTTTTTGAAATTCTCTGACTTAAACTTCAAAGCCTTACAATATTTACATACTTCTGACATATCACCTACAGTTGTGCTTGAAAGTTTGTGAACCCTTTAGAATTTTCTATATTTCTATATAAGTATAACCTAAAACATCATCAGATTTTCACTCAAGTCCTAAAAGTAGATAAAGAGAAACCAGTTAAACAAATGAGACAAAAATATTATACTTGGTCATTTATTTATTAAGGAAAATGATCGAATATTACATATTTGTGAGTGGTAAAAGTATGTGAACCTTTGCCTTCAGTATCTGGTGTGACCCCCCTTTGCAGCAATAACTGCAACTAAACGTTTCTGGTAACTTTTGATCATTCCTGCACACCAGCTTGGAGGAATTTGAGCCCATTCCTCCGTACAGAACAGCTTCAACTCTGGGATGTTGGTGGGTTTCCTCACAATAACTGCTCACTTCAGGTCCTTCCACAACATTTCGATTGGATTAAGGTCAGGACTTTGAATTGGCCATTCCAAAACATGAACTTTATTCTTCTTTAACCATTCTTTGGTAGAATGACTTGTGTGCTTAGGGTCGTTGTCTTGCTGCATGACCCACCTTCTCTTGAGATTCAGTTAATGGACAGATGTCCTGACATTTTCCTTTAGAATTCTCTGATATAATTCAGAATTCATTGTTCCATCAATGAAGACAAGCCGTCCTGGCCCCAGATGCAGTAAAGCAGGCCCAAACCATGATACTACCACCACCATGCTTCACAGATGGGATAAGGTTCTTATGCTGGAATGCAGTGTTTTCCTTTCTCCAAACATAACGCTTTTCATTTAAACCAAAAGGTTCTATTTTGGTCTCATCCGTCCACAAAACATTCTTCCAATAGCCTTCTGGTTTGTCCACGTGATCTTTAGCAAACTGCAGACGAGCAGCACTGTTTTTTTTGGAGAGCAGTGGCTTTCTCCTTGAAACCCTACCATGCACACCATTGTTGTTCAGTGTTCTCCTGATGGTGGACTCATGAACATGAACATTAGCCAATGTGAGAGAGGCCTTCAGTTGCTTAGAAGTTACCCTGGGGTCCTTTGTGACCTCGCCGACTATTACACGCCTTGCTCTTGGAGTGAACTTTGTTGGTCGACCACTCCTGCGGAGGGTAACAATGGTCTTGAATTTCCTCCATTTGTACACAATCTGCCTGACTGTGGATTGCTGGAGTCCAAACTCTTCAGAGATGGTTTTGTAACCTTTTCCAGCCTGATGAGCATCAACAACTCTTTTTGTGAGGTCCTCAGACATCTCCTTTGTTCGTGCCATGATACACTTCCACAAACATGTGTTGTGAAGAGCAGACTTTGATAGATCTCTGTTCTTTAAATAACACAGGGTGCCCACTCACACCTGATTGGCATCCCATTGATTGAAAACACCGGACTCAAATTTCACCTTCACACTAACTGCTAATCCGAGAGGTTCACATACTTCTGCCACTCACAAATATGTAATATTCGATCATTTTCCTCAATAAATAAATGACCAAGTATAATATTTTTGTCTTATTTGAAGTTGAAGCTGTTCTGTACGAAGGAATGGGCTCAAATTCCTCCAAGTCAGTATGCAGGAATGATCAAAAGTTACCAGAAACGTTTAGTTGCAGTTATTGCTGCAAAGGGGGGGTCGCACCAGATACTGAAGGCAAAGATTCACATACTTTTTCCACTCACAAATATGTAATATTCGATCATTTTCCTCAATAAATAAATGACCAAGTATAATATTTTGTCTTATTTGTTTAACTGGTTTCTCTTTATCTACTTTTAGGACTTAAGTGAAAATCTGATGATGTTTTAGGTCATATTTATGCAGAAATATAGAAAATTCTAAAGGGTTCACAAACTTTCAAGCACAACTGTATGTCCATATATTCGTTCTCTATTCACCTTTTCGTTATTTCTCTGAGTAATAATTTCTCTTTTTTTGCGCTAATGCGATCTTTACTTTCTTTGTTTTGACACTGTCGATTTTTTCTGTTTTCATATTCTGTATCTTGCTCCGCATGTGTTTCACGCCTACGTTTTTTTTGAGTCTTTTGAATTCCAGTTTTCATTTTCTCTAACCTGCTCTGCATGTGTTTGGCCCCCTTGTTTTTTAACCTCTTTATGACGTTTTACATTGTTTTCTACTCTTTGTCTTTTATTTCTGCCCCCGCTTTGTCCTGCTTTTTATTCAGTGACACCTGGTCAGTGGTGATTATTTTTCCTTTTTCGAGTAATAATTTCCATTTGTTTGCGCTACTGTGATCTTTACTTTCTTTTTTATACTTTCTGATTTTCCTACTTTCATATTCTTTAACTTTCTCCACATGTGTATCGCGACTTTTTTTTTTTTTTGACCCTTTCGAATTCCACTGCTTTCATAATCTCTAACCTGCTCTGCATGTGTATAGCACCAACGTTTGTGAACATCTTTATGAAGTTCTACTTTGTCTTTTACTCTGTCTTTTAATGCCGTGCCCGAATGGACGTACTTTGTTTCAATTTTACTTGTTACGGACTGATAATTACTATCCTTATTTTCTGAATTTGCACCTAGATTATTTTTTCTTTTATGCTCTTTTTTTCTCTCCAATGCTTTTATTTTTTCTTTTTTGCTCTTTTTTTCTCTCCAACGCTTTTATTTTTTCTTTTTTGCTCTTTTTTTCTCTCCAACGCTTTTATTTTTTCTTTTTTGCTCTTTTTTCACTCCATCGCTTTTTAGTCTCTTTTCTCCACGATGCTTTCTTCTTCGCTTAGTCGTCGGCATTTCATTTACAACGTACTGTCCTCATACGCTTTATATGCGCTGAGACCCTGGATCTGTGTGTGCTCAACGCCAAAACACGACTGAATGTGCAGATGCCCGTTGTCTTATTTGATATTGATTGTAAGTAGGGCGTGTCTTGCAAGAATCTCATGTTCTACGTCATCGTGAGACGGTCCTGGGTCAATCTCTTGGCACAAAGTCTCATGTTTAAGGTCCCCGCAAGATGGCCAATTTAAGGTCCCCGCAAGACGCTCCCTGGCCAATCTCTTTCATCTCGCAGGTCTTTTAAGTGTCTTCCGTGATCTTAACATGAAGATCACATCTCGACACCCTTGTGTTTCTCGCCAGGATTTTATTTATAATAGAGAGATATAAAAAAATACTTTTTAAAAACCATGCTTATATTAAGTTAAAAAGTAAACTAAAAAGTAAAAAAATACGTCTCTCATACATCACTCGTAAAATATATTACTTTTTAGTAGACTTTTTAACTTAATATAAGCGTGGTTTTTAAAAAGTATTTTTTTCTATATATATTTTTTGAATTAATTTGCTCTTGAAGACTCTGACCCCTTAATTGTTTCTTTTTTCTTAATTAGCAGGCAAACAATAATGAGATACAAAATGAGCCAAAACAACTGGTGTCCATCACACAATATCTGAAAATAAAGAAAGATGAAGGTCTCAGGAGTGTTGATCTGCTCAGGTCTACAAAACATTTGACCAGTGCTCTTAGAAAATCGACAATTTCACAGATGTCTGCTATTGTACAATGAGAGTAGCAACAAGCCATGGAATTTAAGAACGAGTTTAATTAACAACAAGACTTGGCACCTCATTAAGCAGCTGGTTGGAGTGAAATTGGTTGGAGTTTGAGGCCCTGACTTAGTTGGTCTTCTGTTGGCGCCCTCACTTCACATTTCATTTCTGTTTGGGTGCCATTTAAGGAAAGAAATGAAGCAATTCAGAGGAACGATGAAGAAATTCAGGGGAACATTGAAAAAGTTCAGGGGAACAAATCTTAACAAACAATTCAATTAAAATGAATTCAAAAGAAGTTAATTAGCAGCAAAAAGAGGTCACTAATTAAGAAAAGGGTTAGAATGAAAACCTGCAGCCACTACGGCCCTCCAGGACCAGACTTGGGGACCCCTGGCTTAGGGGAAGGCCAGGACCAGTGACGATATGGCGCAGTTCACCTAGGAGCCACCAGGGGGCTCTGTCCTATGTAGGAAACAATGAATTTCATTATATAAAAGCGGTTTGAGTTTTGATATATATTATTGTAAAGAATTTTTACTATTCATTAAAAGGGCCCCTCAAAAATAATGACTTTCAGGGAAGGCGGCTTTATGAGAAGACTATAAAAATTTAGACGGGACCAACAAAGTTTACCACACTGGGTCGCGTTAGGGAGGGATAGTAACTTGGTCTGTGAATGTTTTGTAAGACGAGCTAATATTTTTAATAAATAATAAATAGATCTTACAATACGTGTATTACGGTTTGGTGGCAACTGGGCAACAGTCAACTCGGCGAAGAAACAACTTTGCGAAATACAACTCGGCGACATCCTTTACCAGATAGGTAACAGTTAGAATCAAAGAGATTTTTTAATTATATTTAAATGACAACGTGATATAAAATGTTGAAAATAAATTTCTATAATTTACGATCGATTCTGCAGATGGAACAAACTCTATCTTACATTATCTTCTGCAACCAAAATTGCCAATCCTTTATATAAATTGTATTGATTGTAATCTTATGACCACGATATTTAGAATACAAAAGGTGACCTGCGAGTACGGCTTAAGGCAGCGTTTCTCAACCGTTAAGTATTTGCGACCCGAGTTTTCATAACAGTTTTAATCGCGGCCCCCCCTAACATTTTTTTGAAATGTAGATGCATATTTTATAATACCTACTTAACTTTTATCGACATTTATCTAACTCTATATTTATTGTTCTAGTATCAGAATGTAGTTTAAGTTAATTTGTTTTGGTTTCAACAGATGTTTTTTCATATTTTTGATTCTTGTTTTCAAATCTTCGCGCCCCCCTTTTTGTTACTCACGCCCCCCTAGGGGGGCCCACCCCACAAGTTGAGAACCACTGGCTTAAGGAATATCTTTACTCTCAACGTATTGGGACTCTCATAAAGCAGGTGATTCTGTGGATTTTCCGGTGCCCCATGTTGTCATTTATATATCATTGAAAAATTATTTTTAAACCTATTACCTAACTGGTAAACGATGTCGCCCAGTTGCCCCTGAACGGAGTAGTACGTATACGCATTGTCTGCCCAGCGTCACGTGAGGATTGTGGGTAATCATCTCCCTTGCTGTTCTCAGTCGGCGCGCCTCACTCGTATAGTCAACATCCGTACGAGCGTCTACTGTTTACTATAGCATGGTGACCACGTGTGTGTATTGTACCGTGCGAGTCCCTGTCATGCACCTCAAAACACGAAGCTGAGTCTCAGTACTTTAGCAAAACCAACTTGCTTGATTCAGCATGAAACGGGAACAGCAGGGTTATTTATTGTAGCAAGATCTACCGCTGTCCTAAACAGAGACACAGCAATCATGCAGGGTTGTGACCAGGTTAGGGCAGCGCTTCCCGATTGGGGGTGTTGCTGGGGGTGCCAGAATCCATCGAGGTAGAAAAATTAAGATTTTGTACAAATAATGTTTTTCATTTATCTATCCATTCCTAAATAATTAAAAGGGCAGGCTATTTCGTATCAGTACTAGTGATGAGCGAGCACCAAAGTGTTCGGGTGTTCGGTCCGAACACATCGCGATGTTCATGTGCTCTACCGAGCACCCAAGTATAATGTAAGTCAGTCGGAGACAACCAGGCACCCCCTGCTCTGAAGAGGGGAGGGCGCCTGGTCCATTGGAAAAGGTCAGAAAGTGACAGAAACACCACCCATGTTAATCGGAGTCGTGCAGGTCTGTCAGATGGAAGACAACATTTAACAAGCGGAGAGGTATGTACTTGCGACAAGAACAAGTTGAGTAACTTGTGAAAAAGAGAAGACTGGGCAGTCCTAGGGGTGCCAGTCGCCGGAGAGCATCATAGACATGTTTGGTGTGTTCTCCGAAAGCCCATTTTTAATGTTTTAAAAGTCCGGACACTTAGCGCTGCTCCTGGTCATTCGCATTCCGTGATTGTCCTCCTGATCAGTGACGTGCGGTGAGGTTCATGACTGGTGAGGCACTGACTCCTTTAGAGTTTGTCAGAATGTACAAATATATGAACCCTAAAGAGCAGCTTATTCACTATTCGATTGGCAGCCAGCGTGCACATTGACTACTGGTTACGTTTCATATCTCATCAGCATTTACATTTAGAGCGACAGGAGAGAGCACATTTGATCCTCACCCTTCCGTGTGCTCTAAATTTGCCGTTGCAATTCCATAATTCATACTCATTCAATACAAATGAAAGTATAGAGTCACATGGCTACTGGCATTACAGTGAGGCCAGTACTTACCTGCCCCTTGATTGGCTGTCTCCAACCCGCGAAACGTGCGGGGCGGAGACTCGAGCATGGCGCATGAGCACATGTGGTGCTCGTTCGAGTAGCGCCAGCCATGCTCCGAGCATAGCGATGCTCGAGCCGAACACATGTTCGGCCGAGCATGCTCGCTCATCACTGATCAGTTAAAACGGATGACTTCCGCTCTTACGCGCACTTAGTGCTGCCTTGGTATTATGAACTATCATATGAACTCATATTTTTTCATACTTCTTCTCAAACCAACGGGGTGCGAAATCGGACTCGTCCGTCACAGGGGGTGCGAGGGTAAAATGAATCGGGAAGCGTTGGGTTATTGGATAAGTAATCCTGTGCTCCTGCATTTACAATGTCCTTGCATCACCCATCGAAGTCAGGCGCTTATAGCGTGACGGCGATCTTTTCTGATTCTCTCTTACGGCGAACTGCTACAGCTCTGGAAGCCTGCGGTAGCTTGCTTCGGGACGCTCTTCAGTGTTTGTCCCTTTTTACGGGGTCGGTTGGAATCCCAAAAGAGTTTAGAAACCTTACAGTGCGTAAAGCATTTTTTTTTATTTTGTATCCAAGTCTAGTGACCCTTCAGGCAAAAGCAACCGTCATTGGAGAGGTAACCTTGTTAAAGTCGCAAAAAAAGAAAAAGATTCCAGTGACCCAACAGATAGCAGGGATTCGTTAGTTACAGTGAAGATTTTGTATTAATCATATTTATCTAAATATTTGTGGGTTGTGAGACGAATTATCCGAGTTTCCATTATTTCTTATGGGGAAATTCGCTTTGATATGCGAGTGCTTTGGGTTATACGCACGTTTCCAGAATGAATTATGCTCGCAAACCGAGGTTCCACTGTATTCTTAAAGATGGATTACCATCAGTTTAAGTGAACAGCTAACTCAATGGTGGACATCGACCTTTGTAATTCTGTATATGTTGCCCTTCCATAGTGACTACTATCCGTCAGCCATGAACCACAAGCCTTGGGACTGATTATAACAAGTCAAGTCAAGTTGGGGAGCAGGCACTGGTATAATGCGTTGCCGCACCCACTACACGACAAAACTCTGGATCCCGGTTGGCAACCCCCCCAGGCAGACATGCGGTCCACTCCCACCCTCCGGAAATGACCCTCTATCTGCCGCAGCCAGGTGTTACGTGGGTGACCCCTTGGCCTCGTCCAGCCACTCGGGTCCCCAACAATGAGGATCTTATGAGCTGGATCACCCTCGGGGAAGCGTGTTGTGTTGGTGATTATAACACTGGTCTACAAAAAAATATTTTTTGTTTGCTACTGGGAACTTCTGAACAGCTCTTTATTCAGTTTTATACACTGACTTCATATATGAAATCGGAATTAAGCCGCACGTCAGGTTTTTGAGATACATATCATTGACGTTTTGACACTTTTGAATATCAATATACTGTAACATATCAACATGCTATCTGGAGTTTGGACTCTGTCCCACCAAAATAGTTTTGATGTGTTTATTCTGAAAACAAACCAGAAGACGATACCAGAGACACGTTATATAAAAGTGAGGTCAGTGTGATCCAAAATGTCTGAGTCACTCGCTTTTGCGCTTGTGCTGCACATCCGTCTCCCTTTGCAAGAGCCAACAGTAGTCGCCCATCGTGCTCGGAGTGAATTTTCCCCGATATCAGTTTTCCATCACTATTATATCTTGATGAAATCTTTCCCCATGCTCATCGCCCAGATTTGGTGGAAAAAAGTCGAGATGAGAATGTAAAAAATGCATCTTCAGTGACATTCTGGCTCCCGTGAGCTGATACGCTTTCAGCAGGTTCTCCACAAGCTCAGCGTTATTCTCTGCTCTATGATGGCCAAGAAAATTCTGGACAATCCACACGAATGAGGGTGCTGATTCAGTGGGCTTCAGTTTCCTTTTGAACTCCTCGGCAAGCATCAGTTCACGGATTTCAGGAACAACAAAAACACCTTCCTTAATTTTGACTTCACTTTTCTCGAGACCAAACTTATTCCTTAAATGCTGAAAAGCATCGCCATTTCTGTCCATCGCCTTGACAAAATTTTCAAAGTAATGGTGAATCTAACAAACAAAATATCGTGAAATGCAGTAAAACCTCAACCTACCGCATCGTCATGTGTGAGTTGTGTCATTATGCTTTGGAGTCATATAAGACCTGGTAATCAGTAACAGATATTTTTCCTGCTAATTAAAAATGAATAATTTTTAAATAAAATTAATAATGACAAGGTAAACAACTCAGGGCAGCACAGTGGTGCAGTGGGTAGCACTGCTGCCTCGCAGTTAGGAGACCCGCGTTCACTTCCCGGGTCCTCCCAGCGTGGAGTTTGCATGTTCTCCCCGTGTCTGCATGGGTTTCCTCCGGGCGCTCCGGTTTCCTCCCACAGTCCAAAGACATGCTGGTTAGGTGCACTGGCGATCCTAAATTGTCCATAGTGTGTGCTTGGTGTGTGTGTGTGCCCTGTGGTGGGCTGCCGCCCTGCCCGGGGTTTTGTTACCTACCTTGCACCTTGTGCTGGCTGGGATTGGCTAGAGCAGATCCCCATGACCCTGTGTTAGGATATAGAAGGTTGGATAATAGATAGATAGATAGATATGAAAGGCACTATATAGATAGACAGATAGATTGATAGATATGAAAGGCACTATATATAATGATAGATAGAAAGATATGAAAGGCACTATATAGATAGACAGATAGATTGATAGATATGAAAGGCACTATATATAATGATAGATAGAAAGATATGAAAGGCACTATATATATATATAATGATAGATAGATATGAAAGGCACTATATATATATAATGATAGATAGATAGATATGAAAGGCACTATATATATATAATGATAGATAGATAGATATGAAAGGCACTATATATATATAATGATAGATAGATAGATAAGAAAGGCACTAAATAGATAGATAGATATGAAAGGCAGGTTAGGTGCATTGGTGATCCTAAATTGTCCCTAGTGTGTGCTTGGTGTGTGTGTGTGTCCTGCGGTGGGCTGGCGTCCATCCACTTTTCAAACCCACTTAATCCCAGTTCAGGATTGCAGGGGCACTGGAATAAATCCAGACAGCACAGAACACAAGGTAGGAACGCAAACCTGGACGGAGCGTCAAACCAAACAGACACTGGCAGCAGGTCGAAAAGAGTCCACAGCTCTGGTGGAATCAAAAACAGTCAAGTGACCGTCCACAGCTGAGTAACTAAAAGTGGGGCTCAGTGTGAGGACAGAAGATACACATGTGAATAAAACGAGGAAGAGCAGGAGGCTCAAAAGGGAGGAGAAAAGTGACTGCTGTGAATTCTGACACCTTTGTCACAGAAACTACACAGCAGTGCCAGCCATTCAATGAATCTTTTATTAGACTCCCATGTTGGCAGCCTGCCAGCTGTCACACCCTCATGGCAAACACGCGATTGGTGGGCATGTGAGAGCACAGGAAACTCGCTCACGCTCCATGAATGTTACTCAACACCACAGCCTTTCTATGGGTCAGCCGCAAAGTCCAAGTTTCATGAGTGGACAATGAAAGCCCCTCATCATTACCATTAAACTGCCGTGGCCGGAGGGGTCAGAACGGATTATGCATGCAAAACGCACGCAAATCTGCTTGATGCAGTTCAGGGGCATGGAGGCCATGAAGTACCAGGTGGCAGGAACCCAACCTGGAAGGGCCACCAGTCCATTACGTAGCCAACTGATCACAGACTTACAGACTTGGTGTATGTCAGACGGCACAAACGTACAGGTGCAGCATTCTGGGTTTCAAACCTGGGCCCAGTTGTCATCCATGTGGACTTTACATGTACCCCTCATGTCCATGTGGGCTTTCCTCCGAGTACTTCAGCCTCCTTCCACATTGACACAGATGTACAAATTCACTTAACTGGTGATAGCTGGGCATGCACATGAGTGGTCCTGCCAACCGACTGGTGCTCTGCCTGGGGCTGGCTCCTGCCTTAAACCTCATGCTGTTGAGATGGGCGCCAGTCACCTGAAATTCTGAATTAGATTAAGTGGGTCTGAGAATAAGAGAAAGGAGAGGCACTATATGATAGATAGATAGATAGATATGAAAGGTACTATATAATAGATAGATAATATAAAAGGCACTATATAATAGATAGATAGATATGAAAGGCACTATATAATAGATAGATAATATAAAAGGCACTATATAATAGATAGATAGATATGAAAGGCACTATATAACAGATAGATAATATAAAAGGCACTATATAATAGATATATAGATAGATAGATATGAATGGCACTATATAATAGATAGATAGGTAGATATGAATGGCACTATATAATAGATAGATATATAGTGCCTTTCATATCTATCTATTATATAGTGCCTTTTATATTATCTATCTATCTAT
>JANRMT010062823.1:14123756-14156087 GCA_026402145.1 Polypterus bichir lapradei
TTTACAAATCTCATACCAAATGGCATATAACAGAGATATATGCATTTCACTTATCACTCCAACAGATGGTGAAACACAAACATTTGAAGTAATAAAATTCATTGAATTTCTCACTCCAACAGATGGCGCATCACAAACATTAACAGTTATTTCGAAACTCATAACAAGTGGCATATAACAGAGATATATGCATTTCACTTGTCATTCCAACAGATGGAGCAGTGCAGATGGTTTGCACTTTCATCTTCCATCAAGAAGACAGAAACACCTTGTAAACTGTAATACAGCTGTGGACCAATTTGTTGATTCCCTTACAGCTCATTAAAGAAGTGCTGTCTGCCTCCTAAAAAGTGACAAAATGAAAAGCCATTGTCCCCTGTGTACCTGCATTCCTTTGAGATGTCATCGAGTAAAGCAAAGCAAATGTGACAGGAGATCAAGTGTTGCTTATTCTGCAAAGACATTCTAAAATGGCCTGGACATGTTTGTTGGCACCCCTAGAAAAGATTCTATATAATCGGATTCGAGTGATTTTTCAAACTCGCTGTATTTGTTATTTAGTGTTGTACGTCTCCAATCGTGCAATCGGTCATTTGGCTGATTTAAATGGAGAAAAGTCGTTACTCTGCTGTTTGGTGTCATCATGTGCCCCAGACAGAGAAAGCAAAGGAGAGAGTTGTCTGAGGGGATCAGAAAGAAAATGATTCATGTTAAAGCATGTTAAAGGTAAAGGCTAGAAGACCACCAGCTCCAAGAAACTTGATGGCCCTGTGACAACAGTTGCAAACGTTATTAAGAAGTTTAAGGTCCATTACACTGTAGCCATCCTCCCTGGATGTGGCCACAAGAGGAAAATCGACCCCAGAATAGGCAGAAGGATAGAGAGAATGACAGACAAAAAGCTGAGGACAACTTCCAGAGAGATACTAGTTGAAGTCCCAGGTCAAGGTCCATGAGTGTCTGATCACACCATCCATCACTTTTAGAGTGACTGTGGGCTCAATGGAAGAAGACCCAGGAGGAATCCATGGAAAAAAGCCAGATTGGAACTTGCTAAAATACAAGTATTGACAAGCCACAGTGGTTCTGGGAGACAACACTGGAGCTCTTTGGGAAGTCACATCAGCCCTGATGAAAACAATGAAGCTTTCAAAATTAAAAAAAACACCAGACCTGCTGTGAGACATGGCGGAGGCTCATGAATGTTTTGGGGCTGCTTTGCTGTGTCTGACGTGAGGTGCCTTAAGTCTGTGCAGAGAACAAAGAGATCTCAAGACATTCTGGAGTGACACGTACTGCCCAGTGTCATTAAGCTCTGTCTCAGTCGGAGCTCATGGACCCTCCAACGGGATAAGGAGCCAAAACACACAGCGAAAAGCACCAAGAATGGCTAAGAACAAAATACTGGACTACTCTGAAGTGGCCTCCGAGGAGCCCTGATTTGAATCTTATTGAACATCTATGGAAAGAACTGAACCATGCCATCTGGAGAAGACCCCCTTCAGACCTGACCTAGCTGGACCAGTTTGCTCAGGACGAGTTGGCCACACGACCTGTGGACAGGTGCAGGGGTCTCATGGAGGGGGTCCAGGAATCGCTTGTGTGCAGTGACTGAAAACTCCAAAGGGTTGTGCGACCAAACATTAGTTGAAGAGTCCCAATATTTTCGTCCCTGCCATTGTCATTTGTGTTATTATCTGAAATATTCTGTTGAATCAAAACTCTAAAGTCTGAATTTTGTTAAATACTAGGGAGCTCTGCCCCCTGATCACTTCGCTCACCAACCCCCGGGTGGGCACTACGTGCTAGTCACTTCACAGTTCTGCTGCTCACATATGGGGAACCGGATGTACAATTTAAACAGATTGTTATTTTCATGGGAACTGTTACATATGCATAATAGAACTAACTATTTCACATGACAGCGAGTAATTAACCAGAGTAAAAAAATAGTAAAGCGTAATAAACTGAAAGAAAAATTATGTTTTATGTTGCGTTAGAGGTATTCGTTGCGTTATACGTTTTCGTTTTTTTTGGCTTTGAAATTAACACACAAATACTTATTAAACTTACACTTTTACTGTAAAACTTCAGTAAAAACAATTGAATTGAAATCGCATTGAATTTTGATTCCGTGTTTGGACTTACATCGTGACAATGCAACGTATAACTGCCCGTGAGTGGATATTGTTTCTTTCTCTCTAATAAATGAACTGACTTTTTCAAATGTTTATCACTGTGATTTGTTAATTGTCATAGCAAAAGCTCTTCTAATGGGAAACTGTAAACGTTTTAATACAAATGGCATATCAAGATCTCCTTTGGTGTCTAATGTTATCCCCTGAAGATTTCTGAATTTACTATCTTACTCTTCTTTATTTATATATTTAGTACAATGCTATATACTGTATACCCTGCCATTCTATTTTAAACTCTGTGAAGTGCCTTGAGCATGGGAAAGGCACTATATAAATAAAATGTATTATTATTATTATCATTATTACATTACCTTTCTTGTCGCCTTGGGACGGACACCCCTTCTGTGTATGTTCCAGGGGAGCAAGCATGGGCTGCACAGTACCTCCCCCGGACCACTTGGTGGCAGCCCTCCTGGGTGACTGTGGTGCCTCAGAAACCCGCAGGAATCCATGGGAGATGGAGTTCTCCACAGCCCTGTTGGGATCCAGGGTGGCCACCAGGGGGCGTTGCAGGGGTTCCTGGGCATAGACATATATAGATAGACGCCGCATTCACTGTGTTGCCCAGTCGACACGATACGTCAGCGCATCCGCCATATTGCGAGTGGCAAAAGTGCCATTTAAACTAATACATGTAGACGTGGAAACTGGGTTTTCTGATGAAAAAACACTAATGTTTATAACAGTATCGTTTACATACAACAGATTTTGGCGAACTGTTTAAATGCAATTATTTATATCCATTTATACAGTAATAATGGCAATTATTAAATAATAATAATAACTATTATTATTATCATTATTATTATTAATATTAAATAATTCCTCTCATATAAGTAACATTTCTCAGACTGCCTTCTTCCATCTCCGAAACATTTCTAGACTTCGTCCTGTTCTTACACAACACAGTACTGAAGTATCGGTTAATGCCCGAGTCACCTCCCGTATAGATTACTGTAATGCTATTCTAGCTGGCATCCCACAAAAACGTATCCATCGCTTACAACTTCTTCAAAATTCTGCTGCCAGGATAATAACCTGCTGTTCTAAATCCACTGAACATATCACACCGATTCTCTCTCAGCTCCATTGGCTCCCTGTTAACTACAGAATACAATACTAAATACCGCTCTGAACATTTAAAGCTCTCCTCAAGCTCACTGATCTCCTACAGACTGACACTCGTCTCGCTCACTCAGATCCTGTAATTTGAGAGTATTCAGTCTGTCAATATGGTGCAGCCTTAGTTTGTGGAAGACAGACACAACTAAAGACATGAGCATGAAATGATGGTTGTCAGTTTCAAACTGTGTTTCCTCAATGAGCTCCTTGAGAAAAAACATGTCATCTGAACCAATCTCAGCCCGAACAAACTGCTCGATCAAAGATACACTGACAGCTTGCCCTAATGTCGACTGTCAGATAACACGCTCAGCTACTTTGACCACCTTGACTGGACCCTCAGAAGGAATCATCAGACCTCCTTTGTTCTCTAATGTCAGCGAGTGGTAGCTTTGATCATATGATGCCAGTACAGCATCTGTTACCAAACTAGCACGGCACACATCACAGGGCAGCCTTCTCAAAATCCCATCTAAGGGCTTCCTGACCTTCCACTGCTTCCTGAGGTGGATTTCTTTGGGAAACCTTCAGAGTTTGAGAAATGTTAACAGCTAACAACAATCTACATAGTTTGCGACTAAATACGTTTAGCCAAGACGTTGTTTGGAGGCTCACTTGAGCACATAAATGCATATCTTTGCTAGCTTAGCCTGGCGTAGCTAAAGTTAAGATTATAAAACGGGATTTTCTAATGGCCAAATATAACAAAAACAATTGTTCAACCTTACCTATGAAATGTAATCCCCCGGGATCTGGTTTGGAGCGTTCAGCGGTTTATACAATCCCAAGCAGCACATGCGTGAGGCATCTTTATCCATTACTTCACTCCACAGCCGTGCCACTCGCAATATGGCAGCGACGTTGACGTACGATGCTGCTGGTCATGCAGCGTCTAGTAATTCTATGTCTATGTTCCTGGGCCCGTCTGGGCCGTAGTTCAGCCACACCCGGAGGTGCAATCAGAGGCAGGTGGTCAAGCACCTGAAGCACTTCCGGGTGAACTATAAAAGGAGCCAGCAGCCACCACTCCAGGAGGCTGAGTCGGGAGGAGGAGGACAACGCTTGCTGGGAGGAGTGGTGGTGGAGACCAGTTTGTTTTGTGTAGTGCTTGTGGTGTTTTTGGGACTGTGTACTGCCTGTGGGACACGGGGAAGAGGTGAAGAAAAAGTTTATTTGCTTTTATACGTGTCAGTCTGTGTCGGGTCAGCGCCTATATAGCACCTTTGTTACAGCCTGTTAAAATTTTACATGTCAGAATTGTTCGACCAACTTTGAATACAACTAATCTTGTCCCATTACATAGCCCATCAATCAGACACAAATTACGCAATTACATTACGACACATCCTTCTACCAACAGTAATTCGGCCGGTGGATGACCAGACGGTGTTAACGGTTGTAAATATTCTTCATGATATTGTAAGTTGATGTTTTCATCTTCCACACCATCACCACCAAGTGTTTCAGCAGAGTCTATTGATACGCATTTAACCAATTTGCCATGTAACCGATCGTCAATTTTCGCGTTCATTCGTTTGACTTCATCGTTTCTCGTTGCTAGGATTGCTCGTGTACTCAATCCTTCGGTTGATAACCCTTCGGGATGGAATTCTTCAATAATATTTGAACATAATAAGTCTTCTTTTATTGGGAAATTAAAGTGAGGAAAATGTAAAACTTTATAAGAGCCGAGAGCGCAGGAAGTGTGTCTGACAAAAGCATTCACACGAATGAGAGGTGAGAGGACCGCGGGCGTGGGCCGTGAACCGGAAATGGTGGAGAGGAGGGCGGGACTTGAAAAAATCTCTCAGCAATAGTCTCATCTCGTCTCAAGATCTTCTTTTATAAAAGAGAGATGGGATAAACAAAGATGGGCTTTGTCAGTTTCGTTATTTCAGAGAGAGTTGTGGGTTTTTTTTTTCATGGAGGGGTACCAACAAATTTCTCCATGGCTGTAAGTCTTTTGTCATTGTTATTATTATTATTAGTATTATTTCACAGGGTCTCATATGTTTTCTGACTCTTGTTGGGCCCTTCAAGGGTTGTTTTGATCGGCGCTGCTCCACATGGCGAATTCTTATGCATTCAGCCCACGTCGCCTTCCCCCACAAGGACCCACCACATGACCGTCATGACCTGAACATCCATTTGTGTGACTCGGTACCGGCAGTTAAACATAACGGCACCGGTGAACCACGCCAGAGCCTCAATGACCAGCACACATTGTGACCGACATGCAGTCAAGTGGCCGGTCCCAAATGGAGCCGTTACATTGCTGCTATTAATGGAATGGACTTAATGCCAGGCAGCCAGGCAGGCCGTGTGTCTTGGCAGTTAAAGCTTTGGACTTGGAACCACAAAGCTGCCCATGAAATTCACTGTGCGACTCTGAGCAAATCACTTAAAAGGCCACAAATGGGAAAAAATACATATTTAAACAAACCTGCAGTATAAAATGGTACTTTATAATCAAGGAGAAAATGTGTAGACTTACACTGTGCATGTGAACCGGAAATGCACTCCAACACAGGGTTCACTGTAGAAAGGTGCTATAAAAAGTAAAATAAAGCAGGGAAAACTATAAAGATATTTCCTTGAACACACCACTGCCATGCAGTTTATGAAGCCCCTTGGGATATTCTTCATTATAAATAATAATAATCTGCTCAGTCTGTGATGGACTGGCACCCCGTCCAGGGTTTGTTCCTGGCTTGTGCCCAATTCTTGCTCAGGTGGACTCCAGCACCTCCCGCAAGTCGACCCTGGTCTGGAGTAAGCAGGTTAGAAAATGAAACGGCGTGACAAAAATAACTGCTTTACAATATAGGAGGTAAGATACAGTATGTAAAAACTGTTTGTAAACCACGTGGGCGACGTTCAGAATCCGCTGAGCAGTGCCCGCTCTGAAGGGCAGTCATGTGCCCAAAGTAGCCGTTCTATGCCCAGTTGTATTAACACAGAGAGACTGGGAATTGCATGTGGACGTCTACCACCATAAGGCATCTCAGCTGTTGCATGGCTGACATATTATGGGATGTGCTCATAAAATGTGTCTCAATGAACACATGCATCACAAGTGACCCAAAATGCCTTTGAAATCCACTCAGTGGTAAAGCCTCAGAAGAATGACAGTGACAGGTCTCTTTGTCTTATTGTCCCTTAAGGGTGCTGGTAAATCTGACCTTGAGACACACTGCATGATGAGGCCCAGTGTCAGCCATAGAGGTGGGCCTGGTGGAGGGTGAATATGTACATCTCAAGCAGACAGTGATGGCATTCAGGACTGACCCCCAGTTGCCCAGTTCAACAATTAGTTAATGGGCAGACACTGCTGGGCGCCATTTCTCTTCATCAGTTTCAAACTACTTTGTGTTCCTATCTGCTCAAACAAACCTGTATATGTACTCCGTATGTAATTAGACATTTGTGAGCTTGTCATAGCGCTCTGTGTCTTACCTAGTGAACAGCGCCATACAAAAATAAACTGAATTGAACTGCACTGGTGGGCAGATGGTGGCACCAACCACTGCACTACTCCCCATTGAAGAGGTAGATGTTTGTCCTGTTCACAGTCCTGGACTACTTCTTCCAGGACGTGTTCTTGATGGGTGAAATCTCTTCTGGTTACCCTGGAGGGTTAATCCTGGAGGACCACCGTGGCTGCAGGTTTTCATTCTAATCCTTTTTTTTTAAATTTTAAGTGCCCTGTTTGTGCTGTTAATTAACTTCTTGTGAATTCACTTTAATTGAATTACTTTTTTAAGATTTGCTCCCCTGAATGTCTTCCTCATTCCTCTGAATTGCTTCATTTCTTTCCTTAAATGGCACCCAAACAGAAATGAAATGTGAAGTGAGGGAGCCAACAGAAGACCAACTAAGTCAGGGCCTCAAACTCCAACCAATTTCACTCCAACCAGCTGCTTAATGAGGTGCCAATTCCTGTCATTAATTAAACCCGCTATTTAATTCTATGGCTCGTTACTACTTTCTCGGTACATTAGCAGACATTTCTGAAATTGTTGATTTTCTCTTTCTAAGAGCACTGGGGACCTGAGCAGCTCAACACTCCTGAGACCTTTCTCTTTCTTTTTTTTCAGATATTGTATAATGGACACCAGTTGTTTTAGCTCATTTTGTATCTCATTATTGTTTGCCTGCTAATTAAGGAAAAAGAAACAATTAAGGGGTCTGAGTTTCAAATCAACTAAAATGGATTCAAAAGAAGTTAATTAGCAGCAAAAACAGGTCACTCGTTCAGAAAAGGAGTTAGAATGAAAACCTGAAGCAACGGTGATCCTCCAGGACTGGAGCTGGCGACCCCTGCCCTAAACAATGGCAGAACTACAAAAGAAGAGCTTTAGTAGCCCCTCTGTGTTCAAACTCTAAAAAAGCCTTCCTTCACCGAGTACCCACTGCCTACCCAATGAGACAGAACTTTATTTGTGGCCAACTTGAAATTTGGCATTTTATAGAAGTTCATTAAATAAATAGATTTAATCGATAGATTTGAAAGGCACTACATGAGGTGTGTCCAAATCCGGGCCTGGCGGGCCGCACTGGCTGCAGGTTTTCATTCTAACCCTTTTCCTAATCAGTGTCCAGTTTTCACTGCTCATTTAACTCCTTTTCCCTTCATTTTAATTGCCCTGTTTATAAGGATTCAATCCTCTGAATTGATTCTTTTCATCATTAACTGGTAGCCAAATAGAAATGAGACGTGAAACGAGCTCACAGATGACCAGCTAAACTGGGATTTCAAACTCCAACCAATCTCTTAATAAGGAGCTGATTCTTGCTGTTAATTAACACCATTATTGAATATCAGGACTTGTTGTGGCTCTCATTCTGCCACAGCAGACTGTTGATTTTCTGTTTATTCTAAGACCACTGTCAAGATGTTTTGGTGGCCTGAGCAGACCAACATGACCAAAACCTTCACCGTTCTTTATTTTCAGGTCAGCTGGTCACGTGGCAGCTTCTCTTGTGTCTCATTATTGTTTGGCTGCTCATTAAAGATAAACAAACAACTAAGGGGTCTGAGTCACGTCAATTAAAATGAAGAGAAAACAAGTGAATGGGCAGCAAAAACGGCTCACTAATTAAGAAGATGGTTAGAATGAAAACCTGCAGTCGCTGTGGCCCACCAGTGCTGGAGTTGGACACCCCTGAGCTACATGATACATAGATAGATATATACTGTAGGTAGATGGATAGATGTGAAAAGCACTAAATAATAAATAGATAGATAGATAGATAGATAGATAGATAGATAGATAGATAGATAGATAGATAGATAGATAGATAGATAGATAGATAGATAAGAAAGGCTCTATAAAACAAAATTTAATAGTTGAACTTGCATATATTTGCGGGAACTCTGATCCATGCATATGCAATATTTTAGTCCAGACAGGTTAGGTTAGGGAGCATGCACTTTTACAGAGATATTTCGAGCACCACACACCCCTTTCCAGCGACCTCATGACAATTTAGTGAAATTGGGAAATAATGACACCCTTGATAAAGTAGGGAAATACAGCCAAACCTGCTAAATCAGGACTCATACTCATCATTATACTATAATATGTTACAATAGTGGCTTGGTGATATAAACTATGTGGACTATGGCCAGCCATTCATCCTGGCCAATACCCCCAGGCCGCCAGATGGAGCCCTCCCTACAGCATGGAGGTGCCCCAAATGCCAGCAGGGAATCATGGACTATGGAGTTTTAATGCACAGCCCTGCTGGATAACGTCAGGGCCGCCAGGGGATGCTGCGGGGAAGCACAGAGACGTTTATTTTCCATACAGCCCGGAAGTACATCCCAGTCACATGGACAAAAGAAATGACGCACTTCCGGGTTGAAGAAAAGGAGTTTTTATCTGACCCGGAAGTGTTGCCAGTCACATGGACAGAGAGAGGGAAACACTTCCGGGTCAAGGACTATAAAAGACTGTGGAAGATCCCAGACGGGCGAGCCGAGTCGGGTGGCAGGGTGACAACGCGTCTGGGAGTGGAGGATTTGTGATTATTGTATTATTGGTTATTGATTTATGAGTATTGTGGAGTGTAGGGTGCTTTGTGCACATTGTTGTACAAATAAATTCAATTATTGGACTTTTACCTGGTGTCTGGCGTCTGATCTGAGGGTTCAAGGGGACGACAACGCCCCCTATCTGTCACAACTATTATATAATCAGCCAGCCACATATTACACATTACATTGTGTGTGGATGTGACAAACTTATTACACCTCAGAAGTGTTGAATTTGATGCATAGACGGTATTTCAGTTCCATTTTCAGAGGGCCCATGCCACATATTTGCACTTTCTTGGTTTTTTGTCATTTTATATCAGGGCACTGGTCACAAATATGTCCCCCAAGCTTTGCTCCATCACACCCACTGTGCTGAATGCCATTAGCGGACTGAGACGGTGTACATTCAGTTTTCGTATGGGTGCACATACACAGAACATAACATATTACTACCAATATAAAGAGATGATCTCCACCAATATCTGGTTCTCCTAACATAATCAGAACAGATCCAGGACCAGGAGAACCAGAATCTGGAATCACCAATCCATCAAACCCACACATCTTTGGGGATGTGGGAGGAAGACTGGAGTGCACATGGAGGAAGGTGCACAGGCACACAGGGAGAAAGTGCAAACTTCACATAATTTGAACCCTGGATGCAGGACTTGTGATGCAGCAGTGATACCCATTGTGCCACTGTGCTGCCCAACAGCAGCCAATTCTGACTCAAAATCTGAGGGCATCTGCCAAGAAGACTGAAAGATAAAACTGGAGATTCAACGAGTGGATCGACTGCAAAGGAGGAAGGAAACGCCTCATCTAAAATTCCAGCTGAACGAGCATAACCAGCTTTCATCCTCTTGACAGCAGAAACTAATTACTTTAAAACTAATTTAAAGGGTATGCATCCTGTTTACATCGTTTAAAAAATTAATTATTCTATATTAACAGTGAAGGTCCCACTGTAAAATCTCAGGGCAGCATGGCAGTGCAGTGGATTCTTGGATTGCCAGAGACAAATTAAAGGAATACTCCGCCCAAAAAGGATACGGGTCTTATCTGTTACTCACCCCATGTTGTTTGTACTAACGGCCGATAAAATTTTTAATCTGCACATTTTTATCAAGACTGGAGATTAGGAAGTTGCTTATAGAATAGGCCTCTGTGGGGACCACCACTGAGCAAACACCAAACCATAGCAAAACATACCAGCGAAAGTCAATTTACTCAAAATCTCATAATCCAAGTGTCAAGTCATCCAGTTGTAGCCTCACAGTGTCCTAAACATGAGTATTTTGGCAGAAATAGCATAAAAAAACACATCTGGAAATTCCTCACGAAACAACTGCCTCCTCTCTCATTCATTGGTCCGGAGTCCTGCCAGTAAATGCTAGATCTCCCCTCTGCCTTCGACTACTGAATCCTCCTTACCAGCATCTCTGACCTTGGCATCACTGGGACTGCCCTCAGGTGGTTTGACTCCTACCTTTCAAGTAAATCCTGGTGTGGGGAGATGTCAAGGGTGCAACCAAGCATAGGAATGCCACAAGGATGGGTGCTGGACCCTCTCTTCATTTCTCTATACACCTCTTCACTAGGTCTTACCATCATGGGTGAAGTCAATGTAATGCCAATGATACACAGCTCTACCTGTTGTTCCTTTCAGAATCTCCGCATGTTTTACTGACACTGCAACCCAGATGAAGGAATGCCATTCTCCAGCTCAACCTGGCAAAGATGGACCTTCTTGTTATCCCAACTAGCCCATCTGCTCAGCATCTCATTTGTGTCCTGCTTGGTACATTATCGCTAACGCCTGCTAGGTCTGAACGCAACCTTGGGGTGGTGATTCATGACCAGATGGTCTTCACTGTTGCTAAGGTCTCTTGTTCTAGCAGATTACCCTACATAACATCTGAAGATCAGACCATATCTGACAGAGTATGCAGTTGAATCTTGGTCCTATCATCCCATCCCATGATTTCTCATATCAGTGCTATGTCAATGATACAGCTGTTCCACATGGCTCCAGGAGACATCAGCTAGAATCTCGGCTGGTCTCACTGATGTCACAACATGGATGAAAGAGCACCATCTCCAGCTCAGTCTGACCAAGACACAGCCAGTCTGTCTGTTCAACACCTCACCTCCGATCAGCTTGGCTCATAATCACAAATGTGTGCCAAGTCAGTACACTTAGTCATATGAAAATGTTTGGGACCCCCTCTCAGCCTGCATAATAATTGGCTCTCCTTTCACCAAAACAGATAACAGCGGTATGTCTGTCATTTCCTAGGAGTACTGCGGTGTTTTCTGAACAAAGATTTTTAGTAAAGCAGTATTTAGATGTATGAAATTAAATAAAATGTGAAAAACTGGCTGTGCACAAATGTGGGTCCCCTTGTCATTTTGCTGATTTGAACGCCTGTCACTGCTCAATGCTGATTACCTGGTTGGATGAGCTCGTTAACTCTTGTACTTCATAGACCGGTGTGTCCAATCATGAGTGGTAAAAGGTATTTAAGGTGGTCAATTGCAAGTTGTTCTTCCCTTTGACTCTCCTCTGAAGAGTGACAGACAGCATGGGATCCTCAAAGCAACTCTCAAAAGATCTGAAAACAAAGAATGTTTTCAGTCTCCTGGTTTAGGGGAAGGCTACAAAAAGTGATCTCAGAGGTTTAAACTGTCAGTTTCAACTGTAAGGAATGGAATCAGGAAATGGAAGGCCACAGGCACAGTTGCTGTTAAACCAACCCAGCAGGTCTGACAAGCCAAGAAAAATACAGGAGCAGCATATGCAGAGGATTGTGAGAATGGTTACAGACAACCCACAGATCACCTCCAAAGACCTGCAAGAACATCTCGCTGCAGATGGTGTATCTGTACATCGTTCTACAATTCAGCACAATTTGCACAAAGAACATCTGTATGGCAGGGTGATGAGCAAGAAGCCCTTTCTGCACTCACACCACAAACAGAGTCGCTTGTTGAATGTAAATGTTTATTTAGATAAACCAGATTAATTTGGGAACAAAGTGCTTTGGACTGATGAGACAGAAATTGAGTTATTTAGTCATAATAAAAAGCGCTTTGCATGGCGGAAGAAGAACACCGCATTCCAAGAAAAACACCTGCTACCTACTGTCAAATTTGGTGGAGGTCCCATCATGCTGTGGGGCTGTGTGGCTAGTTCACGGACTGGGGCCCTTGTTAAAGTCGGGGGTCAGATGAATTCAACCCAACATCAACAAATAGGATAATGTTCAAGCATCAGTCACAAAGTTGAAGTTACGCAGGGGTTGGATATTCCAACAAGACAATGAGCCAAAACACAGTTCGAAATCTACAAAGGCATTCATGCAGAGGGAGAAGTGCAATGTTCTGGAATGGCCATCACAGTCCCCTGACTTGAATATCATCTAAAATCTATGGGATGATCTGAAGCAGGCCGTCCATGCTCGGCAGTCATCAAATTGAACTGAACTGGACAGATTTTGTATGGAAGAATAGTCAAAAATACAGTAATCCCTCGCTATATCGTGATTCGACTTTCGTGGCTTCACTCTATCGCGGATTTTATATGTAAGCATATAACGCGGATTTTTCGCTGCTTGGCAGGTTCTGCGGACAATGGGTCTTTTAACTTCTGGTACATGCTTCCTCAGTTGGTTTGCCAAGTTGATTTCATACAAGGGACGCTATTGGCGGATGGCTGAGAAGCTAACCAATCAGAGCACACAGTTAAGTTCCTGTGTGCTGATTGGCTCAGCGATGGAGTGCCGAAATCAATTCCGCGGCGTTAACCAGGAAGTCTCGTCTCGCTCATTCAGCATAAACGTGTTTCGCTGTGTAAAGAGTTAACTTTTGTGCTCTTTTGTGTTTATCTTTGTGCGTAGTCAAGCCCTTCATTATGGCTCCAAAACGATCTGCTCCTGCTACTGCTTCAGGGGTCATGCCCAAGCGCCAATGGAAGATGTTAACGATTGCCGAAAAGGCAAACGTTTTGGATATCCTGAAGGAAGGGAACAGCTACACCGCTGTAGGATGCCATTATGGCATCAATGAGGCTACGATTCTTTTTATTTAAAAAGTAGGAAAGGAATATAAGATCTACGGCTGCAGTGTCCCTTTAACCAGGGTGCAAAACGAGTTGTAAGTGGATGTAATAAGGCAGTAGTCTGGATGGAATCTGCTTTAGGGATTTGTATTGAAGACTGCCAGAAGAAGAACAACGGCGGTGCTACACAGTCGCCTGAAGTGGCTCCTTTACAAGGGCTGTAACGCTCTCCTTTGTTGTGCAGTAAAACTAAACTCATCGTTATCGGACAAGTCATCGTGTCATTGTTGGTGAGTAACCATAATTAATTTTCTACTTACAGTGCTTAGTACATGTACGTACGTTTAGTGTCACTGTACACACATTTACTGTATACTATTTTTCTTGCATTGTACGTATTTATTGCTGGTGGCCTGTCTATCATAATGGCTGTAACATATGTGATATCGGAGACACGCGATATCTTTAAAATTATATGTAGGTTTTACTGTATACTAACAGTGTGTTTACATACATAATTTCAATGAATCTTACCTAATATCTAACAGAATACAAAGGGTTTATGCTGTATAACTGTGCTGGGAATATTTATAAACAGTGTGGGAGAGTTTATAAGGGCTTAAAATATATAAAAATAACCATACAAACATATGGTTTCTACTTTGCGGATTTTCACCTATCGTGGGGGGGTCTGGAACGCAACCCCCGCGATCGAGGAGGGATTACTGTACCTCCATCCAGAATCCAGACACTCATCAAAGGCTATAGGAGGCGTCTAGAGGCTGTTAGATTAGGAAAAGGAGGCTCAACTAAGTACTGATGTCATATCTCTGTTGGGGTGCCCAAATTTATGCACCTGTGTAATTTTGTTATGATGCATATTGCATATTTTCTGTTAATCCAATAAACTTAATGTCACTGCTGAAATCCTACTGTCTCCATAAGGCATGTCAGATATTAAAAGGAAGTTGCTACTTTGAAAGCTCAGCCAATGATAAACAAAAATCCAAAGAATTAAGAGGGGTTCCCAAACTTTTTCATATGACTGTACTTGGGGTGATGATTGATGCCCAGCTGTCCTGCACTAACCATGTTGCTCTCTGTACAACATCCTCCAGATCAGACCATATCTGACAAGAGTATGCAGCACAACCCCTGGTCGAACAGCTCCAGAATGTTGGCCCTATCATCCCATCATATGAGTTCTCCTGTCAGTGCTATGCTGAAGATACAGCTGTACCTGTTGTTACCTCCAGGGCACCACATGGCATCAGTTAGAATCTCGTCTTGTTTCACTGATGTCACAACCTGGATGAAGGAACACCATCTCCAGCTCAACATGGCAAAGTTGGATCTTCTTCTTATCCCTAGTTATAATTTAATCTGTTCAACACCTTATCTGTATTCAGTTTGGAACATTACTGCCAACACCAGCCAAGTCAGTGTGTTCATTGGGATTTGTGATGTGGCAGAAGGCTAGGGATCCTGCCAAGCCAGGACGCCTGGAAGGACCAAAAGAGGGACAATACCTCCCCTGGGCCACGAGAGGGCAGCCGCCCTGGTCTGCATGGGGGCCACGGGATCAGAGCTTAGAAGCTCATCCTTGTTGGGGCTCGTGGCCACCACCGGGGCATTCCAGAGGATTATGGAGCCCTGGACTGCAGCACAACCTCCACAAGTGGAAGTGCTGCCGGAAGAGATTCCAAGCAGACCCAGAGTGCTTCCGGGTGCTCATGTGGCAGTTCCACTACACCAGGAAATGCCATCAGAAGATCATCAAGAAGCACCTGGAGCACATCCAGGACAGTATAAAAGGGGCCGCCTCACTCCGTTAGGGGAGCCAGAGTCGAAAGAAAGAAGACAGAGCTTGTGAGGAGAGGTGGAGAGGAGGAGACAGTACTGGGAGAGTGGAGGAAAGAAGGGACTGAGTTTGCTGGAAGGACATTGTGAGGTGCTGTGTGAAGAAGAACGAAAATAAAAGTGTGTGTTCTGGACATCTGGTGTCGTGTCTGTCTGTGTATGGGGGCCTGACTTATCACAGTGACCAGGAGAGCATTTGTGAGGTCAGGCACTGATGCTGGACAAGAAGGCCTGGCTCGCTCGCAGTCTCCACTCAAATTCATCCCAAAGTTGAGGTCAGGGCTCTGTGCATGCCAGTCAAGTTCCCCCACACCAAACTCACTCCTCCATTTCTTTACAGGTCTTGCTTTGTGCACTGGTTTGTGCCCAGTCATGTTGCCATCCCCAAACGGTTCCCACAAAGTTGGGAGCATGAAATTGTCTAAAATGGCTTTGTATGCTGAAGCATTAAGAGTTCCTTTCACTAGAACTAAGGGGGCCAAGCCCAACACCACACCATAATCCCCCCTCCACCAAACTTTACACTTGGCACAATGCAGTCAGGAGAGTACCGTTCTCCTGGCCAGACTGGTCCATTAGAAATCGTGATTCATCACTCCAGAGGACACGTCTGCACTGCTCGAGAGTCCAGTGGCGGTGGGCTTTACACCACTGCATCTGACGCTTTGCATTGTACTTGGTGATGTCAGGCTTGGCTGCAGCTGCTCGGCCATGGAGACCCATCCCATGAAGCTCTGTCTCAATACTGCACTGTTCTTGAGCTTTTGGAGGTCTGTAGCTATCGACTCTGCAGAAAGTTGGCAACTTCTGCCCACCTCAGCATGCGCTGTCCCCGCTCTGTGACTTCACGTGGCCCACAACTTCATGGCTGAGTTGCTGCTGTTCGCAGTTGCTTCCACTTTGTTATAATACCACCAACAGTGCACTGTGGAATATTTAGTAGCGAGGAAATTTCACAAATGGACTTATTGCACAGGTGGCATCCTATCACGGTGCCATGCTTGAAATCACGGAGCTATTGAGAGCGACCCATTCTTTCACATATGTTTGTAGAGGCCGTCTGCATGCCTAGGTGCTCGATGTCATATACCTGTGGCCATTGAAGTGATTGGAAAACTTGAATTCAATTATTTGGGGGGGGGGGGTCCCCAATACTTTTGGCAATATAGTGGCCCACATGCATCTGTGTATAGAAGGTCCTACAATTCACACTCCATGTTAGGACAACAACCAAGCCATGAAGTCCAAGGAAACTCTCTGTAGACCTCCGTATTCAAGTGGTGAGGTATAGTTTAGGGCAAGGGAATAAAGCCATTTCTAAAGCTCTGAGTGTTTGCAGAAGCACAGTGGCCTCAAAATGTGTAAATTGGAAGAAGTTTGGAACCACCAGGACTCTTCCTATAGAGTTGGCGAAGGAGAACCTTGACCAAGAACCTAATAGTCTCTGGAGCAGAGCTTCAGAAGTGCCCTGCTGAGATGGGAGAAGTTGTGGGAAAGACGGCCATCTCAGCAGAACTCCATCATTCATAGCGGCCTCAATAATTGTGAAATGGAAGAAGTTTGGAAGCACCAGGACTCTTACAAGAGCTAGCCACCTGGCCAAACTGAGTCACCAGGTAAGAAGTGTCTTGATGAGGGAGGTAATCAATAACCTCTTGGTCACCCTAACAAAGCTTCAGAAGTCTTCTACTCAGATGGAAGAATCTGTCAGAAGGATGACCATCTCAGCAGAACTCCATCAATCATTGTGGCCTCAATAACTGTGAAATGGAAGAGGTTTTGAACCACCAAGACTCTACCAATAGAGTTGACCATCCATCCACATTGAGCAACCGGGCAAGAAGAACCTTGACCAAGAACTTAATAGTCTCTGTAACAGAGCTTAGGAAGTCCTCTTCTAAGACGGGAGAACCTGTTGGAAGGATAACCATCTCAGCAGAACTCCAATCAATCATGGTGGCCTCAATTATATTGAAACTGATGAAGTTTGGAACCACCAGGACTCTTATGAGAGCCAGCAGTCTGGTCAAACTGAGTCAGCAGACAAAAAAGGCCTTGGCCAGGGAAGTGACCAAGAAACCAGTGGTCCCTCCAACAAAGCCTGAGGAGTCCTCTACTGACATGGGAGAACCTATTGGAAGGACAACCATCTAGCACTCCATTAATCAGGTGCTTCCTGGTTGAGTGCCTAGACAGAAGCATTTCAAGGACTCTGAGAACATGATGAGAAGGATTCTCTGCTCTGATGAGACATACATTGGACTCTTTAAGCAGAATTCCAAGCAATATGTCTGGAAAAGGCCAGGCACTGTTCATCACCAGCATAATGACATCCCTATGATGAAGCATGGTGGTGGCAGCCTCATGCTATGGTGGTACAGGCACAGGGACACTGGTCAGAATTGAGGGAAGAATGAAAGCTGCTAAATACAGAGATTTCCTCAAAGAAAACCCACTCCAGGGTGCAGGTCACCTCAGTCTGTGGTGAAAGTTCACCTTGCAGTATGAGAAATGACAACGCTGGACTGGCTTCAGGACAAGTCTCTGACTGTCCTTGAGTGGACCCAGACTTGAACCCCATAGAACATCCGTGGAGGGACCTGAAGATGGAAGTTTACAGACGCCTACCATCAAATATAACAGAGCCTGAGAGGATCTGCCAGGAAGAATGGAATGAACTGCCCAAATCCAGGTGTGCAAAGCTTGTAGAGACTTAACAAGTGGACTCATAGCCGGAATTCCTGTCAAAGGGGATTCTTCTTCTAGGAATGAGAGATTTCAGTTTTTGATTTTTAATAAATTTGTAAACCTTTCTGTAGTAGTTGCGTGTTGTACCATGTGAGCCATTATGGATGCAATGAGAAGTCAAGCAAAATGACAGCTTTTATTGGCTAGCTGAACCGGGTGTCATTGTGATTGGTTCAGTTAGCCAATCAAAGCTGTCATTTTGCTTGACTTCTCATTGCAAAACTTTCTGAACACATGTTTTATACTTGTCACTTTTATTTTCCCATTTGTTCACTTTTTCACTTGACGTCATGGGTTAGAAGACCCGGGTTCGCTTCCCCGGTCCTCCCTGCGTGGAGTTTGCATGTTCTCCCCGTGTCTGCGTGGGTTTCCTCCCACAGTCCAAAGACATGCAGGTTAGGTAGATTGGCGATTCTAAATTGGCCCTAGTGTGTGCTTGGTGTGTGGGTGTGTTTGTGTGTGTCCTGCGGTGGGTTGGCACCCTGCCCGGGATTGGTTCCTGCCTTGTGCCCTGTGTTGGCTGGGATTGGCTCCAGCAGACCCCCATGAGCCTGTGTTTGGATTCAGCGGGTTGGATAATGGATGGATGGATGGATGGAGTGTAGAGCTGAGGAGGAGGTTGCCACACCCACCACATGCCGATCCACCTGGATGAGGACCAGATTGCAGTGGGTGACACCTCAGCACCACACTGGAACAGTGTGAAGTTTTTACAGTTGCTGGAGTGATGGGCAAAAATAGCAAATGTATCCATTTAGAATGGAATCTATCGAAATGCCATCCAGGCATACTTTCTCAAACTTACTTAACCCAATTCTGGCTACGGAGGCCTGAGCCTGAACCCTGGTCAGGGTACCTGTCCATCCCTGAAGTTGTTCTGGATATTCTGTTCATCTTTATGGATTACACAGAACTGTTTACACACCCAGAGAAAAACACTTCCTTTTTATTAAGTAATACAGAATTCACATCCATCCATTTCTGAAATCCACTTATCCGGAGCAGGGTCACAGGAAATTGGAGCGTAAATGAGGAAGCATCAGACACAAAGCAGGGACAACACGTCATATAGCTAAGAATAAATCTAAATTGAAATCTAAATGTTTGGGTCCAGGGCTGCATGCTTCACTATCCATCCATCCATCCACATTCCTAACTCAGATATCAAGGGCAGGACCACGGGATGCTGCAGCCTATCCCAGCAAGCACTGGGTGAAATGCAGGAACAAAACCTGGACAAGATGCCAGCCAATATTCTTAAGAATAAATATAAAATGCAATATGAATGTTTGGGTCCAGAGTTGTGCATTTCACTGTCCATTCATCTACCTTCCAAACCCGCTTATCCAGGAAGATGAAGCCTACCCTAGCAAGCAATGGGAGCAAAGCAGTAATGACACCTAAGAATAAATGTACTGTAAAATGCAACATAAATGTTTAACTTCAAGGCTTCAAGGTTAACTATCCATCCATTTATCGATCTTATAACCCATTTGTCTAAGGCAGGTTCGTAGGCTGCTGCAGACTATCTGACCCAGCATCGGGTACAAGGCAGGAACCAAACCTGAACAGGATGCCAGCTCAAATCCTTAAGAATAAACTTAAAATGCAATATAAATGTTTGGGTCCATTCATTTACCTAATCTGTTTATCCAGGGCAGGGCTGTGGGAAGCAGGAGCCTATCCAAGCAAGCACTGGGCACAAGGCAGGAACAAAATCTAAGAATAAATGTACTGTACTATAAAAAGCAATAAAATGTGTTGGTTCAAGGCTGCAACCTTGACTATCAATCCATCCATCTATTTATTAATCTTGCTAACCCACTTACCTAGGGCAGGGTTGTGGGAAGCTGGAGCCCATCCAAGCAAGTATTGGACACCAGGTAGGAACCCAACTTGGACAGTGTGCCAGCTCGAATCCCTAAGAATTAATTTTAAAATGCAATATACAGTAAATGTTTGGGTCCATGACTGCATACTTGACTATCCATCTGTGCATTCATCCATCCGTTTTTTTAACCCGCTTATCCAGCTGGAGCCAACTCAAGCAACCAGCGGGCACAAAGCAGGAACAACACCTGGACAAGGCACCTGCCTATATCCCCTAAATAGACATTTAAAATACAATATAAATGTCTGGGCCCAGGGCTACATGCTTGACTATTCATCCATCCTCATAATCTGTTTATCCAAGGAGACTGGAGCCTACCCGAGGAAGCATCAAGTGCAAGGCAGGAACAATACCTAAGAATGTACTGTAAAATGCAATATAATTTATTGGGTCCAAGATTGCAAGAATGGCAATCAATCCATCCACCCATTTATTCATCTTGGTAACCCACTTATCTAGAGTGGGTTCGTGGGAAGCTGGACCCTATCCAAGCAAGCACTGGGCACAAGGCAGGAACCAAGCTTGGCCAGGGTGCCAGCCTAAATCCCTAAGAATAAATTTTAAAATGCAATATAAACAATTGGGACCAGGACTGTCCATCTTTTAACCTGCTTATCCAGGGCAGGGCGACAGGAAGTTGGAGCCTACCCAAGTATGCAGCGGGCACAAGGAAGGAACAACACCCCATATTCTTAAGAAGTAACTTTGTGCTAGTATCTGCGGGGTAGACGGTTCAAATCCTGTTACTGCCAGAAGGGATCCTACTCTGTTAGGCTTTTGAGCAGGACCCTTAACCTGAAAATTGTTCCAGGGGTCCTGCACAACGACTGACCTTCCACTCTGACCCCCAAACAACACAAAAGGTCATGCAAAAAAGGTATTTTCCTCCAGGACTGTAGTAAAAGAGAGGCTGCCCTCGCATTTTAATCATGTTATCAAAATTTTGCCAGAGTCCGGAATAGCTTAATGAATACGCCATTACCTGCACACCTCCTCCCTAGGCAGGTGAACCTCTCCCCGTGGTTTCTATGGCAGTGCAATACAAATAAAGAAATAAACGCGTTTCTAGCGATCTCGCCAGCGCTTATACTTCGCTCATATTTTCCAGAGTGTCAACTCTCCCATCCCTTAAACTGGTCAATGCCACAGCCGCAGGTGAGTCAGAATGGGGCGGCCAGGAAGGTGGTGCCGCGAACACCTCTCAGCAGGTCACCCCCCCTCCAGCGATAAAGTTACGCGGAAAGCGCTGGCACCTCTGCGCATGCGCGACATCCTGAGGCGATTTAAATTAGATTGGGAGCCCAAACAGACGTAACAAACACGGGGAGAGAGAGAGATAAATCGAGCAAGCGAGAGAGAGAGAGAGAGAGAGAGGGTGGCAAGCAGGCACACACAAAACCAACTCATTCCTGCCACGTCCATGAAAATTTCTTTCATCACAACAACTTTACTGCACTTAAAGTTCTCGAAAAGGCTGCACAATACGCAGAACACGAGGTGTCATCCGCTACACGTCATTTTAGTTTCTTTTTATTGAATGCATAATTAAAAGTTAATGTTACCTGTTCGCAGGTGACGCTCAATGTGGGACGGGCTTCTCGATGGCGACGATCCTTCCTTACCCTCAGCCGGCTCGAGTGTCGGCGTCCTTTCATGAATATTCCCAAACGTTAGAAAGAAAACGTGTTATCAGTTTATACAAAACTCCCAGCTTTGCTTGCTTTTGGTCGCACGTGTTTGTGTTTTTGTTTTTCCTTGTGTTTTATTCCGTCAATTCTTTTTCAGATGCTTTTAAAAATTCTGCACAGGCACAAAATTCCGCTTCCACTATATGCGCGAGTGCAGCGCCCCGCTCGTTCCTCGGCAACCTGCGCCGCTGTGATTGAGCCGTGAGGTGAGTTGGGTGAGCGCGTCGGTCCTCCTCCCCCTGCTGCTGCTCGTTCGCTCCTCCCTCAGCTCCCTCCGTCTTACTGACCCAGGAAAGACCGGATTAGCGTGACGTGTGTCGTGGCACAGGTGCCCGTGCCAAGCTGTTACCCACCACCTGTGGGGGAAGGGGAGGGGTGTCAGTTTACAGTGTGCCATCATTAACTGTCCTCTTATGTAAGTGGCGTGCGTGACGTTTGCACGCTGCCTTTATTATTGAACATCTAGCAATAATAATTAAAACTCCTTAAAGAAGTGCTTAGAATAAAGAGATTATTTAATAGACAAACATTCAGAATTAAAAACAAATTACAGTGCCTTGAAAAAGTATTTGTCCCTTCTTGATTTCCTGAATTTTTCCTTATTCATAATACTTCATTGTTTCTGATCACCAAACAAATCCACCTTAAAAAAGGGTGTGTCTATGTACTTGTGTGTCCGTCCTGTTGCTATTTCTCTGTCATTCCCACAGATGGCACATCACAAACATTAGCACTGCATTTACAAATCCCATACCAAATGGCATATAACAGGGACATACGCATTGCATTTGTCATTCCAACAGATGGTGCATCTCAAACATCTGTACTATTGAATTGCCAAATGACATATAAAAGTGACATATCTCTTAATAATAATAATAATTCATTACATTTATAGAGCGCTTTTCTCAGTACTCAAAGCGCTATCCACACAGGGAGGAACCAGGAAGTGAACCCACAATCTTCCACAGTCTCCTTACTGCAGGGGTGTCGAACTCCAGTCCTGGAGGGCCACATTGGCTGCAGGTTTTCATTCTAACCATCTTCTTATTTAGTGACCAGTTTTTGATGCTAATTCACTTCTTTAGCCTTAGCTTTAATTAGCCTGACTCGGGCCCCTTAGTTGTTTTTTCCTTAATTAGCAACCGGACAGTAATGAGACATAAAACAAGCAGGGCATGACCAGCTCACCTGTGCCCCTCAAACAAAATCTGAAAATAAAGATGAAGGTCTCAGTAAGGTTGATCCCTCAGGTTACCAAAACATTTTAGGAGTTCTTAGAAAAAAACAGAATATCAACAGTTTTGGAAATGTCTGCTGTGGCAGAAAGAGAGCAGCAACAAACCATGGAATTGAATAACGGGTTCAATTAACAGCAAGAATCCGCTTCTCATTAAGGAACTGGTTGGAGTTTGAAGCCCCAATTTAGCTGGTCATCTGTGGGCTCGTTTCATGTCTCATTTCTGTTTGACTGTCATTTAATTAAGAAAAGAATTAATTCAGAAGACTTAATCCTTAAAAACAGGGCTATTAAAATAGAGGGAAAAGAAGTTAATTAGCAGTGAATACTGGACACTGATTAGAAAAAGGGTTAGAAAGAAAACCTGCACCCACTGCGGCCCTCCAGGCCTGGAGTTTGACACCTGTGCCTTACTGCAAAGCAGCAGCACTACCACTGTGCCACCTGTGAGGATTGCATTTGTCATTCCAGCAGATGGCACATCACACACATTAGTGCTGCTTTTATGAATTCCATACTATTGCCTTATAACAGAGGCAAACATATTGCATTTGTCATTCCAACAAAAGGTGCATCACAATTATGCTCCTCTACATACACCTTTATCTCACTTGTATTATGTTTGATACTTCTAGCATTAAGATAAGCTATGTTTAATGTGTTACTCATTTTACTTGTATATTTAAACGTTGGATTAGGTTTTAGGGTTAGGGTTACATTACTATGCATTTTCATTTTTACACTATTGTTTGATTGACAGTTATCCCGCCCCTAGACATACCCAACAACAACAACAACATTTATTTATATAGCACATTTTCATACAAACAGTAGCTCAAAGTGCTTTACATAATGAAGAATAGAAAAATAAAAGACCCAGTAAGAAAAGAAAATAAGTCAACATTAATTAACATAGAATAAGAGTAAGATCCAATGGCCAGGGTGTACAGAAAAAACAAAAAAAAAACTCCAGACGGCTGGAGAAAAAAATAAAATCTGCAGGGATTCCAGACCATTAGACTGCCCAGTCCCCTCTGGGCAATCTACCTAACATAAATGAACCAGTCCTCTTTGGATTTAGGGTTCTCACGGGAGGACTTGATGATGATGATGGTCACGTAGACTTCTGGCTTTTAATCCATCGATCATTGTTGGAGCATCATGATGCTTTGAGAAACCGGAAAAAGAAACAGAAGAGAGAGTTGGGGTCAGTATGGATTTTAGAGCCACCATGAATAGTTATTATGATGAATTGAACATATGGAGTATCAGGATTAAGTTAAAGTGAAGTTATGAGAAGGCCATGTTAAAGTAATGTGTTTTCAGCAGTTTTTTTTAAAGTGCTCCACCGTATCAGCCTGGCGAATTCTCATTGGCAGGCTATTCCAGATTTTGGGTGCATAACAGCAGAAGGCCGCCCGCCTCACCACTTCTTTTAGGTTTTGTTCTTGGAATTCTAAGGAGACACTCATTTGAGGATCTGAGGTTACGATTTCGAATATAAGGTGTCAGACATTCCGATATATAAGATGGAGCGAGATTATTTAAGGCTTTATAAACCATAAGCAATATTTTAAAGTCAATCCTGAATGACACAGGTAACCAGTGTAGTGACATCAAAACTGGAGAGATGTGCTCGGATTTTCTTTTCCTAGTTAGGATTCTAGCAGCTGCATTCTGCACTCGTTGCAAACAATTTATGTCTTTCTTGGGTAGTCCTGATAGGAGTGCGTTACAGTAATCTAGTCGACTGAAAACAAACGCGTGAACTAATTTCTCAGCATCTTTCAGTGATATAAGAGGTCTAACTTTACTTATGTTTCTTAAGTGAAAAAATGCTGTCCTAGTGATCTGATTAATATGCGATTTAAAATTCAGATTACAGTCAACAGTTACCCCTAAGCTTTTTACCTCCATCTTGACTTTTAATTCTAATGTATCCAGTTTATTTCTAATAGCCTCATTGTATCCCCACGATACCTCTGGTCTGTAGTAACCCTTCTTGAGCTCAGAGTGTGGCGACGCTCGAGTAAAACCAAGTGGCATCTAATTGGCTGTCAGGCAGAGTGCCTGAATCGTGATTTTTGGGCCAGTTACATTAGAAATGCCTGCGTTCTGCAGTATTTTTTGGAAACATGGAATAGAGTCCAGCTGCAGACCTCCAGAGCTCCACTCCATTGAGGAGGTTGTGGCTTATATTATACATCTGGTGACACTATGGTTAAGATTAGGGTTGGGGGAGGAGTCATCTGACTCCAGTCGATTAAACCAGGTGACACAAACCTGCAATCCAATTGGCCGTCCGACGAAGCTTTTGAATCACGGAGCTCTGTAATTGGACCCATCGCAAAAAATTACTTCATTGTGATGAATTTAGAAATATAACAGACTTCCATGTAATGAGTTTTTTAAATATTAGTTCTATAGGAAACTGGCCAGGAGCAAAAAAAAAATGTGGAGTTTGTTCTAACAGAATTTTGACCTGTATATCTTTTATTTTATAAAGATTCCATTTGTGTCTAGCTGGGGTTTTTGACAGGATTTCCCCCTTCTCTTCATTATTTATTTAATTAATCACTAAGTACAGAATAGTGTGGTATAGTCTGAGTTTAGTACAGTTTCCTACTTGTCCTGCACTTATCCCATTTTTTTTATGTTATACTCCATGTGTTCTATTTGATTGTGTATGTGTTACACCGAGGTCCTGGCCAGTGCTGGTGCAAGGTTATTTTGCACCCTAAGCCAAGCTTATTACTGTTCGGTAGCTAATCTGTGCGGCTGGGTCTGGGTACCCCCCCCGCACCCCTTATGATCTGTGCCCTAGGACTTAATGATGGTACCAGCCCTGGGTCTGGGGAAAAGTCTTTTTGTGCCACTGTATGCTCTGATATTGTGTATGGATAGAGTGACAATAAAGTCACTCCTACTCGACACTGCAGTCCCTCACACTTGACATTGGCTGCAGTGATACCCTTCTCCCCTTAAGGGGCATCTCCCTTTTATATCAGAAGGGGCGGGGCTTCTCAGGCTCCGTTGCCCTCAAGGGGCGGTTTCTCGGTGCTGTGAGGGAAGACAGGATTCAAGGCAGATAGGAACAGCGCCCCCTCTCATCCTAGGGTGGTAACACACGTCTTAGGTGAGCCTCTGACACACATGCGTGACACACGCTAGGGTCCATGGCTGTGTGTAGGTCTTAAATAAAAGTGGTGTAGCTCAGGCCCCATGTCTCATCAGACCAGCATATCTGTTTCTTGTGCTCTCAGAGTCCTTTAAACTATCAAGAGTGGTTGCATTGTTCAGGACCCCTTACACCCCTCACATGGACTTTTCACACTTCTGCCATCCAAGAGAAGATACTGCAGCATCAGAGCCAGATCTGCCAGGCTGCAGGATAGTTTTTACCCCCACGCTGTCAGACTCCTTAACACCAGGCTGCCCCCTGGGATCTTCCACACGGCCTCAACCACCTCTAAAAACAGAACTTTTATACATGCGGGCCGCTTTACTGCAAAGACGAGTGTGCATGGAGAGAAGAACTGAAAATCTCATACTGACCTTTAAGGATTTTAACACTCCTGATATCCTTCTGCTGTGAAACATTCTGACCTGTCATTGTTTACACATCTTAAACAACTATCATACACTGATCATTTCTGTATTATCTATATCTATTATTTATTATTTATCTCTATATATAATCTTCATTTGGATCTTGATCTTTGTTTGTCCGCGAATGAATTAGAAGAAGAAGCACTAGATGGCAGTAGAGAGACAGCTAAAACATAGGCGTTGCATTAAGAATCTCCTCCAGGCTTATACTACTGAAGACTGTAGTACGCCAGTCACACCTCAAAACACAGACATTCAAACTAAACAAATTGTTGTGCTTTAAATTAACTAAAGAGATCTTCATTTAGATCTTGATCTTTGTTTGTCCGCAAATTCCACGCATGTGTAGACCACCTTCCAGTTTAGTACGTTGTTGTTACTCACGGATGTCAACAATGTGCCGGAATAACGAAAGGGGTGGTGGACAGAGTTACGCTGGTTAGCTCCTGAGGCCTGGTTAGAGAATGAGATTGCCGAAGATAAAAGATACATGCCTACGTAACATATGAATTAAAGAAACACAGTGGGTAAAATGAATGACAACGTAACAGCACGTTCTGGAAATTATTATTGTTACGTTGTAGCCGGCAAGTGCTGCGTGTCTCACAGTTGTACCGCGGCTTGCTCACATGTCAGTGTAGTGATCCCTATTTATGCTTTAAAGAGCCTGGATACCTATGTGTCCCCCTGTTATAACCATTGCTCCGTGTATATTGCCTTACTCTTTGGATTGCCACAAAGCAACCTGCGAGATTAGAGAAAGGTGGAGAAGAGATCATGAGAGGAAACGATAGCGTCGTGAAAACGAGACGGACTGTGAACAGACAGAAGCAGAAATGCTCCTACACCACCACATAATTACGATTCGGACAGTGATTCCGAGTAGGCTGTTCCTATTGAATCAATATCCAAGGGTTTTCTTTTGTAATTTTGTTTCCCTTATAAAAAATCATAATGCTGTGCGACGAAGGGCCCAGTTCACGACTGGCAGCTGAGTTTAAACAGCGAGCCCTTCACAGACAACTTTAACATGCGCAACGTAGTTGGCCGCACATGGCTAGTTTATTATATTGCATATCAATTGACTATATTTATGTATCTAGATTGCAAATATCACACATTGCATCAATGTTCATATTGCTAACTACACGTCAATATTGCTGCTACTTCTTTGTCTTGTCTTTGCACAATGTCTTGTCTTGTTTGTGTTTTAATTTTAATTTTAATTTAATTCTATTTTTAATTTATTATTTGCACGTCATGTTGTTACAATGTGGACCTTGAGCTTTGCAATTTCGTCTGTCTGTATACTTGTATATGGTTGAGATGACAATAAAGTTCACTTTGATTTTGACTTTCATCTAGCGAATCAACCATAAAAGCCTGACTGATGGAGTTTTGTTAAGTTGGTTGTCCTTCCTTCAGGTTCTCCCATTTCAGCAGAGCACTTCTCACTAATCATGGCTCAGGTATCGGGTGCACCACCAGTGCAGAGCTTGGTCAGGAATGGCAGCAGGCAGGTGTGAGTGAGGTGAAGACTTTTGGAGGATGGCCTGATGGGTGCCACGAAGAGCAGCAAAGAAGCCAAGATAAACATCAGGGACAGACTGATATTCTGCAAAAGGGTACAGGGATTGGACTGATGAGGACTGCTGGGGTCAAGTCGTTTTCTTGGATGAATCCCCTCTCTGATTGTTTGGGGCATCTGGAAAAAAAGAAAAGATGAGCGGCGCTACCATCAGTCCTGTGTCAGGCCAACAGTAAAGCATCCTGAGACCACTCGTGTCAGCCAAGGCAGTGCAGGGCTCAGTCACACAGCCATGAATAAAGAACGGGACCAAAACATCCTCTGAGAGCAACTTCTCCCAACCATCCAAGAACAGTTTGGTGACCCACACACTGAAAAAAATATAACATTGATGTTGTTCATTCAACGTAAATTTTCTCTTTCAAGCAACTTAAGATTAGTCATTTAGTGTTGCAGCTTGAAATATTTGGTTTCAGATCTCAATCAATGTAAAAAAATTTGTTTGTACCAAAGTAAGTTGTGGTGGAGGGAATAAACATAAAAATCCTATTTCAGGTAACCTAATATTTTAGGTTATTCGTGTGCTGTGTGTGAGGAGCCCTTTGTATTTTCTTCTGGTTGAACTTTCCAGTGTGATGGCTTTCCAACTGCCAGACAAGAAGATCACTTTCCCGAGTGGAGTGGACGTGGCCATACAGGTCTGGTCATTTTCAGCAGCAGACTTTCATAACAGAGGATTTCTGCTAAGTAACCCTGTTTCTCAACTTTTAAATTTAAGTATAAGAACTCATAACAAAACATACTTTTAAGAAAGCTGTAGAAACGTTTAATAATTTTTTGTTGTATATTTAAGATTTACACTGCAAAATTCTTGTGTATTTGCAATAGATTTTTAAATAAATGTAAAAAGTACAGCATTGGAATGTGTTATGTTCATAATATTTCTAATAACATAAAAACAGGTTACGACCAATAAACCATTTTAAATTGTAACAACTTAAAAAAAAGATTTACTTCAGTATAAAACAAGTGAATTGCACCCAATCACTCTAAATGATTTGCCTTAACATAAAAATTGTGGGATCAATAAGCTAAAAAGAATTATGTTGGCTCAGATTGAAAATATTAAGTGTGAATCATCACCTTAATTATTTTAAGTTGAATGGAGGTTATACTTTTTTCAGTGACAATGAACAATCCAGCGTGATGGAGCACCGGGCCATAAGGAAAAAGTGACAACTAGTGGCTCGGAGAACAAAACATCAAAATTTGGGGTCCATGGCCAGGAAACTCCCCATTGAGAACTTGTGGTCAATCGCCAAGAGGCGGGTGGACAAACAAAACCCACCAATTCTGACAAACTCCAAGCATTGATTCTGCAAGAATGGGCTGCCATCAGTCAGGATTGGGCCCAGAAGTTGATTGCCAGCCTGCCAGGGTGAATTGCAGAGGTCTTGAAAAAGAAAGAAGGGCCAACACTGCAAATATGGACTCTATATAAACTTCATGTCATTGTCAATAAAAGCCTTTGAAACTTCTGAAATGCTTGTAATTCAACTTCAGTACACCACAGAAACATCTGACAACAAGATCTGAAAATACTGAAGCCGCAAACTTTGTGAAAACCAACACTTGGGTCATTCTCAAAACTTTGGGCCACAACTGTAAATGAAAATATTATTCAATTACTTGAAGAAGTGACTTATTACTTGATCAACTGATAACTAAAAATATATTGCATGTTTATGACAGAATAAATGTGTGATTTTTTCTTTAATTAACTGGAACTTTAATATTTCACTCATTCATTTAGTATTATAAATCCATTTTGGAACAACGGGTGGTAATAACAATATTTTCCATTAAAATATTACAAAGCAATACTAAATACGAAAGACTGTACCTGGATGTATGAAATTTCTTGTTTAACCAAACAGCTGAAAGAAGAATCGAAAATAAGATCTCACATACAAAAGATGAAATTGTAATTTCGATTTTGAATAAATTCACTTAGTTACGGTGAATTAGGATTACAACTAATTAAGGGAAGGAACAACATTTATAATGAACTGTCTACTCGCCAAGAAGATAATACTGAATTCAACAGATTAAGTGAAATAGCGAAGCTGGACAGAAGTCGACTATTCCCGTCAATATCTGCGCGCTTTACTGTCGGAATGGAAGTGAAGATTCTGAGAAAAAAGTGCGCGCACGACTTCCGCAAACGCTGATTGGTGAACGGCTTTCAAATTTTACTTACTAATCATAAGGATATGGGGATTCCGGACATTTTCAAAATGTTATAAATTCCTCCCGGACAGTCTATGGCACGTTAAAAATGAGGATATGTCCGCAGTGGCGTAGTTATAGGGGCGGGCGGAAGGGGCGGCATTATTGGCCAAAAGGCTCAGTAGAATTCGTGTGTAAACAGCAGAGATCGAAAAAATATCACCCATGGATGAAAAAAGTAAAATTCTCTGATTTCTATCCACAAATGCTTCAGAAATAATTTTCAGACTGTCCTTATGTGACGGCATCAGACACAGCAGCTGAAATGTATGAGGCAATAACAGAAATAAACTGAAACATCTCACCGACCATAAGTTCTAGAAAGATAAACAACTAATTTACAATTTATAATTTCGTTTCATTATCAATCCGAATGCGTTCTTGCTCTGCCCAGAAAACATCCCCACCTATCACTTGTACACTATACTGGTTCTGGTTTTCGCAGCGTAATTAAATTAAACTAATAATTAGAACTCGGCTTATCGGTGCGTCTCTACTCTATTTTTGTGATGCTTATAAATAATTATATGTGAAACATTATTGCTATTTCTCTATATATGAATAAATCTATGCAAAATGTATCTTTTAATGTTTCTATATTTTCTATTTAAATAGGTTAACATATTAACACATTAACATATATTGAAGCAGCGTCCGGCCCCGAACGGCACAAACTCGTGCTACGCCACTGAATGTCCGGGAAAATGAGGACGGTTGGCGGCCCAATTTGAAGACTCAAGAGAAGTAAAGCAAACAGGAGACACCCGAGTAGAATTTAGAGGGCCACAGCAAAGGGTCTTAACACTTCTAGGAATGAGGGATTTAAGTTTTTAATTAAAAAAAAAATTGAAAACCTTTCTGAAAGCATGTTATCACTTTGTCATTGTGGGTCATTGAGTGTAGACTGTGAAGAGTGCAGATGGCAGGCAGGGTGACGTGGTGGTTGAGATTTTGGACTAAAGACTTCATGCCCTGAGGTTGTGGGTTCAGATCCTGCTGCTGACTCTGTGTGACCACGAACATGTTACCTCACCTGCCTCTGCTGCGACTGGAAAAAACGAAAGAAATGGAAACCAAACGTATCCCTAATATCATCAAGTCACCTTGGATAAATGCATCAGTCAAATGCTAATTAATAATAATAAGACTGATGGGCAAAAATGGCAAATGCGTTTAAAATGAAATCTAAAACATAAGTGAAGGGATCCGAATCTGAATCCACTGTACATAATAAATAAATAAATAAATATTCAAAACATAACACACAAGGGGATCAATACCACTAATTACAAAATTTACCAAATAAATGTTAAAGAGAATGTGACTTGAGCCAAAGACAAAACCCTGCACGTTGAAAAGAATCAAATTAGAGAACAACAATCCGATAAAATGGCAGAGAAGAGACGGTCAGAGGACTCCTCTGTTTCACCTCCACACCTGCTCTCTCAAACCTCAACTCCATGTTTAATCAGAGGTGTTTACAGGTGCGGTTTGCCGTGAACCCCGACCCTGCCTTTGCTTCCTGGGATGGAGCGCGTGGGCGAGAGGGGCTCGTGTCCTTCCCGTAAGCGATGTCTGTGTGTACTATAAGCGGCACGTCCTCGCCTCTGCTCTGCTCAGCTGCTCCAGTTTCTCCCTCTTGGATTTACATAAGCACTCCGTCAATAGCAATTTATTAAATGGATGTCCAGTACTTTTTATTTAGGCTTTTTTTTTGTACCATCCGTTAAGCCTTTGGTCAATGACTTAATACTCTAAAAATTAAAAAAATGGGAAGGGGGTGGGGTGGGGGCGGGTCCTGCAGCATTTATTCTGTTTATTAAAATCATATTAGTCCATTGTTAATGACGAGCACACTGGCGACTGTGAAATTATCAATTAATACAAATGTTTATTACATAAAAGGTCTTTAAAAGCTTGAAGGCATACTGATCACCACATTGAGTTATTGACGAACTGTTAGTCGGGGGGTATGCTACTCAACCCGAGGCAGGCAAAAAAGAGAGCAGACATAGATAGATAGATAGATAGATAGATAGATAGATAGATAGATAGATA